>CADCWY010000024.1:0-69447 GCA_902806535.1 Hypoxylon rickii
AACTTTACGATTAGTTTAAAAAGTAATATATAAAACGATAAAATAAATTATAAAAATAAATGAAATAAATAATAAGAATTATTAAACATTTAAATAATAAAAATAATAATTAATTAAAAAAGTTTAGCTAAAGTAATAAATAAATTAAAATTATAACTTTAATTTATTAAAATTAAAATTATAAAAGAAATAATTATATATTATTATTTACGTTTATTATTATAATTTAAGTAAATTAAACTAATTTTATATAATATATAAATATTTTTATATTAATATATTAAATTATTTTTATTAAGTTTTATTAATTTATTAAAATTTTTATTATAACGGATTATATATTTTAAAAAAATTAATAAGTTTTTAAAATAATTAAAATTATATTGTTTTATGTAAATATTTTATTATATTAACGTATTTTATAATATTAATAATAATTTCGGTATTAAAAAAAATTTAATAATTTAAATTTTATAAAATACTTTTAAATATATATTAAATATTTCCTTTATTATATAAGTATAATTAACATTTTTTATTAATTATTTTAAAGTTTATTAATTTTATAAATATTTAAATATTTTTTTGTTTTAAATTACTTATTTAATATTAAAATTAATTATTACTTTATAATTATAAAATTAAATTATTATTTAAAAATAATAAATCGGTTAAAATATATAAAAATAAATCATTTAATTCGTTTATATTTTCTTAAATAATAAAGTTATTATTAAAGTTATGATTTTAAGGTTATATTAAAACTTATTTATATTATTATAGGAAAAATTAAGGTTAAAAATAAAAAAATAATAAAAAAAAAGTTTAAATTTTATCGAAAGGCTTAAATAAATTATAAAAAGAAAAAGTTAAATTTTATTATAAACGAAGCGGTAAAAATTAATTATTAATGTTACATATATTATTACGATAAAATTTTCCAAGTTATTATAATAATAACTCTAATTTATTAATTTATATTATTGATTTTTAATAATATTAATTAATATTAATAGGTACGTATATTTAATAAAAATAATAAGTAAAAATAAAAATAATAAGTGGTAAGATAATAATTTTATTATGTTTTAAAAAAAAAAACTAATTTAAAAATAAGTAAAAAACTTTACTTTTTATATATTTTAAATATATAAATACTTTTTAATTAAATATATATCATATAAATACATACCATTATTATATAATTATTATTTACTTTATTTTTTTTTCGTAATTAATTAATTATAAACTTTATATTAGTTTTTTATTTTATTTATCTTTTTAATTTTAAATTAATTTAATTATTTTTTATTAATATCTTTATAATTTTATTTAAAAATATTTTAATTATGACGTTAACGAAATTATAATTATTATAAATTTAATAAATATTATTTATTTTCCGATTTTTATATAATTACTTTAATATTATTAAATTAATTATTAACCTTTTTATTAATGTTATTTATTTATATTAGGTATTAATATAAGGAAAAAATTAATATATAAGATTAGGGAAATTTTAAAAAGAAAAAAAATGTTTTAAAATAATATTAATGGTATAATAAATAATATAATTAATATTAAACTTTTAAACTATTTTATAAATTTTATTAATTAAATATTACGCGTTATATATTTATATTTAATGAATAATTAATGGATAATATTTTTAGTAATTTATATTTTATTATTTTATTTAGTTAATTGTTTATTCCTAAAAATAATAACGTAACCGATTTATAAATTAAGATCTTAATTATTTATAAATGATTTATTAATAAAAACGTAAAATGGAAATCTTAAAATCGAAATTAATATAATTAAATTTTAATCTTTATTATTTATTTATCATTAAATTTTTAAAGTTAAATACTTTTATTTTTAAGTTTAAATTATAAATATTAAACCATTATTAAATAATTAAAAGTAGTTTTAAATTAGTAAATTAACGAAATATAAGTTTTATAAGTTTATTATTTAATAAATCTTTTAATCATATTTAAAGATTTAAAATTTAATAAGTTAAATTTTTAGTTTAATTTTTTATATAATAAACACGGTATAACTTTTCTTATAAATATTAATATAAAATTATTAAAGTCTTTAATTTTTTATTTAAAATTTTAAGGGTATATTTTAATTTTAATTTTTATAAATATTTTATTTTAATAATAAAAATTTATTAATGTTAATGTTAAAGGTGTTATTTATTTAAAAACCGGTAAATTTAAAAGGTTTTAATTTTATTATAAATAAATATAAATTAAACATTAATAATTTTATATATAATTATTATTAGTAATAATATAAATATATTTTAAATTAATACGTTTTAAATTTAATAAAATCATATAATAATTTAATAATACGTAATAATATTTTTTAGCTATTTTTTTAATTTAATAAATAAATATATAAAAATTATTTTTATATTAACGTAATAAATTAAATATAAGTTATAATAATATCTTAAATTATAATTTTTATTTTTAATAACGTAATATAAATATTAAAACGAATATTAAACGTTAATTAACTTTTAAATGGTAAGTATATATATTATAATAAATTTTTATTAAAATTATTATAGTTTTAAATTATTAATTATAACTTTTTATAAAGGGTTAAAGTGTTTTTATTTTTAACTTTGAATTATATATGATTTAAAAATTGTTATATTTTAATAAATTATCGGATTATATATTTTAAGTTAAAAATACCTTTTAAAAATAAGGTATTTAATTCTTTTATATTTAAGGTTTTATATAATTTACTTAATACGATTATTTTTCCATTTATATGAAACTTTAATATTAAAATAAAGTTATCTTTTTTTATTATAAAATACAAGGCTACGATATAAAAATCGTTTATATATATAAAATTTTTTTAATATAATTACGTAGTTATTAAGATTAAAAGTTAGCTTAAATAATTAAATTTCTAATTTTTTATAAGTTATAACGTTTTTAAAATTAAGTGTACGGTTTAATATAAATATTTTAAAGATTAAAATACCGCTTAATATGTTAAAATAATAATAATGTTTATTAATAACGGTAATAATTTTATAAAAGCTTTTTATTTACCCTTTTTTAATAAATAAAACCTTACTTTTATTAAAAACGATATAAAAAACGTTTTATAAGTGTTTAAATCGTTTCTTATATTTAAAACGTTTTTAATTAATTATTATATTTTAACTTTTTAATTTTATTATTATTTTTAAATAATTTAAGTTTTTTAAGTTTAAGTTAAAATTAACGGCAAATCTATGTTAATTTTAAAATATACGTTAAATATAAATAAGGTAAAAATAAGTTTATTAAAATTAACGGTATTATTAATTATTTTTATCGTTATTTAAAATTAAAATATGTTAAAATTAAATTTTAAAGTTTATTATTTATGATTTTATAAGCTTTTATATAAAGCTATAATATTTTTAACTTTATCGATTAATTAATATGTTTTTATTAAAATTTAATAATAAATAATTTTATAATATAAGCTTTATTTTTAAATTCGGTATTATTAAAATTAATGTTAATATTATTAGTAATAACGTTAAGAAATTTAAAATAAATGTTAATTTAATATTATTTAAACATTTCCTAGGTTTTTTAATAAAAGGTTTTTAAAAATATATTATTTAAAAGTTTATAATTATATCGATAATATAAAATATAAATTATTTATTTAAATATATAATATTAATAATTATTTCGTAATTAAAATTTATGTTAAAGTTTTTAAGTTAAATTTAAACTTTTAAAAATCTTACCTTTTAATTTAATAATTATAATAAAATTTGTTGATTTTTGATATTATTAATTTTAATGTTATAACTAATTTTATTTAAAAGTTGTATAATTTAATAATTAATAAGTGATTAAAATAGGTATAAAAGCGTTATAATTTTATTTTTATAAAAAAGTAATACTTTAAAATAAAATTATAAATATTTTTATTTTTAAATGATATTAATTATAATGCCGTTTTTATATATTAACTGGTTAATAACGTTATTAAAGTAAATTTTAATTAATTTATGTTTTTAAACGAAAATAAAAATAATGTATCGATATTTATAACATGAAAATTTATGTGGCCGAATAAGATATTAATGGTAATAATTTTAAGAAATTTTATAGGTTATTTATCGCCGAAATAAATATTAATTTTATCGGTATAAATGTTATTTATTTTTAAGCGTTTATTAAAATGTTTTTAATAAAAATTAAATATTAGCTTTTTCGATTATAAAAATACGGGTAGTTTTTATATTAAATATAATTTTTAAAAAATGTTTTTATATATTAATTTAAGAAAAATATTATTAAAGATTAATTTATTTAATAAAAATATGTGGTTATATAATGTTAAAATATTTAATTAAATAAATAAGTTATAGTTAAAAATAAATTATTATTATCTTTAAAATTTATTTTTAATTTAATCGTTATATTTTTTAATTTTATTTTAAGTTAAAATTGTTAAATTTTTATAATTAGCTAAAAATATTATGTAATTTTTATTAGAAAAATTTTATTTAGTTTTTAGTTTTTTAGTTTTTTATGTTTTTATTTAAAATGTTTAATAAATTAATATTTTTTTTATAAATTTAATAATGTTATTTTTATATTTTCGAGGTTTATTTAATGTTATATTTATTTTTTTATCTATTTTATAATATTTTTAATTAATATAATATTAATAATTTTTTATTTTCGTTATTATCGTTATATTTATAATTATATTATTTAACTATTTTTATAATTTTATAAATTTTAATAAACGTTTAAAACTTATTAATTAAGTTTTAAGTTTTAACGAAAATTTAAATAAGGTATGTTATAATTAAAGTATAATTTAATAAATACGGTAAATAACGGCGATAAATTATTATTTTCCTTTAAATTTAGGACCGAAAATTTGTTAATATTAGAAAATTTATTAAAAAGTATTTATAATATTTTTAAGTTATTTTTATTTATATTTTTTATTAATTTTAATATTAAAAAATGTAATTATAATTTAATTATAATAATATTAGATTTTATTTTATTTAATGTTAAAATAGTGTTTTATAACTAAGTATATATTTATAAAATATTAGTAATAAAAAACGTTATAAAAAAATATAAAACTATTTTATTAAAAGGATTATTAAAAATATAACGTAAAATTAAGTTTATTATATTTTATGATATAATAAATATCGAAAAAAAATAAAACTTATTTTTAAAAATATTATAAAATTTGTTAATATAATTATTCTTATTATTTTAAGCTTTTTAAAATGGTTAATAATAATTAGGAAATATATTTTATTAAAAACTTACGCTAAAAATATTATAATAATTATTACTTAAATAATTACCGATAAATATTAAAGTTTATTATTAATAATTATTTATCGGTATAAATAATTAAGTTATTTAAAAAGAAATTATAATTTTATTAAGTTAATTTTATTTTTTAATATAACGTTTAAAAGTATTATTTAAGTTATATATAAATTATTTATTAACGGTTTAAAAAGTTTAATAATGTTTTTTAATACGGCAAATTAAGATATTTATTTTACCATTTTATTAAAGGTTATATCTTTAATTACCATTTTATGGATTTATAAAAGGTAGAAAATTATAAGGTAATTAAGGGGTAAAAAACATTAATAATTTCGAAAAACCGGAAGGAAAAAAAGAAAGGAAATTATTTATTAAATTTATTTTAATTAATTAGTGGTTAAGGAAAGGAAAAAAATTTAAGAAGGGGTTAATTAATTAAATTTTACGATTAATTTAAGGACGATATATAAAATAATAAAGGTAAATTATTAAAAGTAAATAAAATAAATGGTAAAGGTATTAAACGTTTAAATAATAAAAATAATAGTTAATTAAAAAAGGTTTAATTAAAGTAGTAAATGGATTAAAATTAAAAATTTATAAAAAGTAACCATATATTATTATTTACATTTGTTTTATTATTTATAATTTAAGATAAATTAAACTTAATTTTATATAATATATAAATATTTTCTATATTAATATATTAAACCATTTTATTAAACTTTTATTAATTTATTAAAATTTTATTATAACGGATTATACATTTTAAAAAATTAATAAGTTTTTAAAATAATTAAAATTATATTATTTTATGTAAATATTTTATTATATTAATATATTTTATAATATTAATCGTAATAATTTCGATATTTAAAAAATTTAATAGCTTAAATTTTATAAAATACTTTAAATACATATTAAATGTTTTTTATTATATAAACGTAATTAACATTTTTATTAATTATTTTAAAATTTATTAATCTTATAAATATTTAAGTATTTTTACTTTTAAATTACCTGTTTAATATTAAAATTAATTACCATTTTATAATCGTAAGGTTAAATTATTATTTTAAAACAATAAATTAGTTAAAAATATATAAAATAAATCGTTTAATTTATTTATATTTTTTTAAGCGACAAAATTATTATTAAGGTTATAACCTTAAAATTATATTAAAAACTTACTTATACTATTATAAAGGAAATTAAGATTAAAAAATAAGAAAAGTAATAAAAAAATTTTAAATTTTATCGAAAAACTTAAATAAATTATAAAAAAAAAAGGTTAAGCTTTATTATAAATAAAGTAATAAAAATTAATTATTAATATTACGTATATTACTACGATAAAATTTTTAAGTTATCGTAATAATAACTTTTTAATTTTATTAATTTATATTATTAATTTTAGTAATATTAATCAATATTAATAAGTACGTATATTTAATAAAAATAATAAGTAAAAACAAAAATAATAAATGATGAAACAATAATTTTATTATGTTTAAAAAGGAAAAAGAAAAAATTAATTTAAGGAATAAACGGAAAACTTTGTTTCTTATATGCTTTAAATATATAAGTACTTTTTAATTAAATACGTATCGTATAAATACGTATTATTATCATATAATCATTAAATAATATTTTAAATTATAATTTTTATTTTTAATAATATAATATAAACGTTAAAATAAATATTAAATATTAATTAACTTTTTAAATAATAAATGTATATATTATAATAAATTTTTATTAAAATTATTATAGTTTTAAATTATTAATTATAACTTTTTATAAAAGTTAAAATATTTTTATTTTTAACTTTATAAATTATATGTAATTTAAAAATTATCACGTTTTAATAAATTATTAAATTATATATTTTAAGTTAAAAATATTTTCCGAAAATAAAATATTTAATTTTTTATATTTAAGGTTTTATATAATTTATTTAATGCGATTATTTTTATTTATATAAAGTTTTAATGTTAAAATAAAGTTATCCCTTTTTTATTATAAGGTATAAAGTTATAATATAAAAAAATTATTTATATATATATGAAATTTTTCTAATATAATTACGTAATTATTAAAATTAGAAGTTAGCTTAAATAATTAGATTTTTAATTTTTTACAAGTTATAATGTTTTTAAAGTTAAATATATAACTTAATATAAATATTTTAAAAATTAAAATACCATTTAATATATTAAAAATAATAATAATATTTTTATTAATAATAATAATAATTTTATAAAAGCTTTTCATCTATTTTTTTCGGTAAATAAGGATTTCATTTTTTATTAAAAATAATATAAAAACATTTTATAAATATTTAAACTATTTTTATATTTAAAATATTTTTAATTAATTATTATACTTTTAATTTTTAATTTTATTATAGTTTTTAAATAGTTTAAGCTTTTTAAATTTAAGTTAAAATTAATAATAAATTTATATTAATTTTAAAATATATGTTAAATATAAATAAAATAAAAATAAGTTTATTAAAATTAATAATATCGTTAATTATTTTTATTATTATTTAAAATCGGGATATATTAAAATTAAATCCTTAAAATTTATTATTTATAATTTTATAAATTTATTATACGAAATTATAATATTTTTTAACTTTATTAATTAATTAATATATTTTATTAAAATTTAATAATAAATAATTTTTATAATATAAGCTTTATTTTTAAACTTAATATTATTAAAGTTAATATTAACTGTTACGGCTTTAAAAAGTGTATAAACCATCCTTAATAATTTATGCTTAAAATGGGGATAAAATAAATTAGGAAAAAATCGTAGATCTTTTCCTTTTTTCTTCCCCTTACTTTTATGTAACATAACTTCCTTAAATAATAATAAAGCTAAGTTTTTTACATTTTCCGAATTATTATATTAACGTTATAAATAATAATATTAAAAATTTAAAATAAATATTAATGTTAATAAATATATATATTTAATTAAAAATAATAAGTAAAATAAAAATAATAATTAATAAAATAATAATATTATTATATTTAAAAAAAAAACTAATTTAAGGAATAAATAAAAACTTTACTTTTATATATTTTAAATATATAAATACTTTTTAATTAAATATATATCGTATAAATATATATTATTATTATATAATTATTACTTATTTTATTTTCTTTTCGTAATTAATTAATTATAAATTTCGTATTAATTTTTATTTTACTTATTTTTAGCTTTAAATTAATTTAATTATCTTTTACTAATATTTTTATAACTTTATTTAAAATGTTTTAATTATAATATTAACGAAATTATAATTATTATAAATTTAATAAATATCATTTATTTTTAATTTTTATATAATTATCTTAATATTATTAAATTAATTATTAATTTTTTTATTAACATTTCCTATTTATATTAAGCATTAATATAAAAAAAATTAATATATAAAATTAAATAAATTTTAAGAAAAAAATCACTTTAAAATAATATTAATAATATAATAAATAATATAATCGATATTAAATTTTTAAACTATTTTATAAATTTTATTAATTAAAATATTATACGTTATATATTTATATTTAATAAATAATTAATAAATAATATTTTTAATAATTTATATTTTATTATTTTATTTAATTAATCGTTTATTTTTAAAAATAATAATATAATTAATTTATAAATTAAAATTTTAATTATTTATAAATAATTTATTAATAAAAATATAAAAGCAAAATTTTAAGGGTTAAAATTAATATAATTAAGTTTTTAATTTTTATTATTTATTTATTATTAAATCTTAAAATTAAATGTTTTACTTTTTAAGTTTAAGTTATAAATGTTAAGTTATTATTAAATAATTAAAAGTAATTTTAAATTAATAAATTAATAAAATATAAGTTTTATAAGTTTATTATTTAATAAATTTTTAATTATATTTAAAAACTTAAAATTTAATAAGTTAAATTTTTAGTTTAACTTTTATATAATAAATACGGTATAACCTTTCTTATAAATATTAATATAAAAGCCGTTAAAATTTTTAATTTTTTATTTAAGATTTTTAAAAACATACCTTAATTTCGGCTTTTATAAATATTTTATTTTTAGCAATAAAAATTCGTTAATATTATTATTAAAAATATTATCCGTTTAAAAACCGATAAATTTAAAAGTTTTAATTTTATTATAAGTAAATATAAGTTAAATATTAATAGTTTTATATATAATTATTATTAATAATAATATAAATATGTTTTAAATTAATACATTTTAAATTTAATAAAACCGTATAATAATTTAATAATATATAATAACATTTCCTTAAAATATTTATTTTTAATTTAATAAATAAATATATAAAAATTATTTTTATATTAACGTAATAAATTAAATATAAGCTATAATAATATTTTAAATTATAATCTTTATTTTTAATAACATAATATAAATATTAAAATAAATATTAAACATTAATTAATTTTTAAATAATAAATGTGTATATTATAATAAATTTTTATCGGAATTATTATAACTTTAAATTATTAATCGTAATTTTTATAAAAGGCTAAAATATTCTTATTTTTAACTTTATAAACCATATATAATTTAAAAATTATCACGTTTTAATAAATTATTAAATTATATATTTTAAATTAAAAATACTTTCCGAAAATAAAACATTTAACTTTTTATATTTAAAACTTTATATAATTTACTTAATATAATTATTTTCTTATTTACGCGAAAACTTAACGTTAAAACGAAATTATTCCTTTTTTTATTATAAAATATAAAGCCGTAATACGAAAAAAATCGTTTATATACATAAAATTTTTTTAATATAATTGCGTAATTATTAAAATTAAAGGTTAACTTAAATAATTAAATTTTTAGTTTTTTATAAACTATAACATTTTTAAAGCTAAATATATAATTTAACATAAATATTTTTAAAAATTAAAATACCATTTAATACGTTAAAAATAATAATAATATTTTATTAATAATAATAATAACTTTATAAAGGCTTTTTATTTACCTTTTTTCGATAAATAAAACTTCGCTTTTTATTAAAAGCGATATAAAAACATCTTATAAATATTAAAGCTATTTTTTATGTTTAAAGCGTTTTTAATTAATTATTATACTTTTAATTTTTAATTTTTATTATTATTTTTAAATAATTTAAGCTTTTTAAGTTTAAGTTAAAATTAATGGTAAATTTATATTAATTTTAAAATATACGTTAAATATAAATAAGATAAAAATAAATTTATTAAAATTAATAATATCGTTAATTATTTTTATTATTATTTAAAATTAAAATACGTTAAAATTAAATCCTTAAAATTTATTACTTATAATTTTATAAATTTATCGTATAAAATTATAATATTTTTAACTTTATCGATTAATTAATATACTTTTATTAAAACTTAATAATAAATGATTTTTATAATATAAGCTTTATTTTTAAATTTAATATTATTAAAATTAATGTTAATATTATAAGTAATAACATTAAAAATTTAAGATAAATATTAATTTAATATTATTTAAACATTTTTAAATTTTTTAATAAAAATTTTTTAAAAACGTATTATTTAAAACTTATAACCGTATTAATAACATAAAATACAAATTATTTATTTAAATATATAACATTAATAATTATTTTATAATTAAAATTTATATTAAAATTTTTAAATTAAACTTAAATTTTTAAAAACTTTATCTTTAATTTAATAATAATAATAAAACTTATTAATTTTTTAATATTATTAATTTTAACATTATAACTAATTTTATTTAAAAATCGTATAATTTAATAACTAATAAATAATTAAAATAAATATAAAAACATTATAATTTTATTTTCGTAAAAAATGGTATTTTTAAAATAAAACTATAAATATCTTTATTTTTAAATAACATTAATTATAATACCGTTTTTATATATTAATTAATTAATAATATTATTAAAATAAACTTTTAATTAATTTATATTTTTAAGCGAAAATAAAAATAAAATATCGATATTTATAATGTAAAAGTTTATATAACCGAATAAAATGTTAATAATAACGGTTTTAAGGGATTTTATAAGTTATTTATTACCGAAACGGATATTAATTTTATCGGCACGGGTATTATTTATTTTAAGCATTTATCGAAATATTTTTAATAAAAGCTAAACATTAGTTTTTTAACCGTAAAAATACGGGTAGTTTTATATTAAACATGATTTTTAAAAAACGTTTTTATATATTAATTTAGGAAAAAATATTATCAAAAGCTGATTTATTTAATAAAAATATACGGTTATATAATATTAAAATATTTAATCGGATAAATAAATTATAATTAAAAATAAGTTGTCGTTTTTTTAAAATTTATTTTAATTTAATTATTACATTTTTTAGTTTTACTTTAAATTAAAATTATTAAATCTTTTATAATTAATTAAAAATATTATATAATTTTTATTAAAAACCTCGTTTAATTTTTTAATTTTTCCTAACTTTTTACGTTTTACTTAAAATATTTAATAAATTAATATTTTTTTTTATAAATTTAATAACGTCGTTTTCATATTTTTAAAATTTATTTAACATTATATTTACTTTTTTATCTATTTTATAATATTTATAATTAATATAATATTAATAACTTTTTTATTTTTATCGTTATTATTATATTTATAATTATATTATTTAATTATTTTCATAATTTCGTAAATTTTAATAAACATTTAAAACTTATTAATTAAATTTTTAAATCTTAATAAAAGTTTAAATAAAATATATTATAATTAAGGTATAATTTAATAAATATAATAAACGGTAACGATAAATTATTACTTTTTAAATTTAAAACTAAAATTTATTAATATAAAAAATTTATCGAAAAGTATTTATAATATTTTTAAGTTATTTTTCTTTATATTTTTCTTATTAATTTTAATATTAAAAATGTAGTCGTAATTTAATTATAATAATATTAGATTTTATTTTATTTAATATTAAAATAACGTTTTATAATTATATATATATTTATAAAACATTAATAATAAAAATGTTATAAAAAATATAAAATTATTTTACCGAAAAATTATCGAAAATATAATATAAAATTAAATTTATTATATTTTATAATATAATAAACATTAAAAAAACGAAATTTATCTTTAAAAATATTATTAAATTTATTAATATAATTATTTTTATTATTTTAAGCTTTTTAAAATAATTAATAATAATTAAAAACAAATTTTATTAAAAATTTATATTAAGAAAATATTATAATAATTATTACTTAAATAATTACCGATAAATATCGAAATTTATCATTAATAATTATTTATCGATATAAATAATTAAATTATTTAAAAAAAATTATAATTTTCATTAAATTGGTTTTATTTTTTAATATAAGGCTTAAAAATATCGTTTAAATTATATATAAATTATTTATTAACGGTTTAAAAGTTTAATAACATTTCTTTAATATAATAAATTAAAATATTTACTTTTACCATTTAATTAAAAATTATACCTTTAATTACTACTTTATAAATTTATAAAAATAAAAATTATATTAATTAAAAATAATTAAAGGGTAAAAAGATATTAATAATTTCGAAAAATTAGGAAAAAAAGAAAAAAGGGTTATTTATTAATATTATCTTTAATTAACCGGTAATTAAAAAAAAAGTTTAAAAAGTTAATTAATTAAATTTTATAATTAATTTAAAACGATAAATAAAATAATAAAAGTAAATTACCGGAAATAAATAAAATAAATAATAAAAGTATTAAACATTTAAACGATAAAATGGTAATTAATTAAAAAAATTTAGTTAAAATAATAAATAAGTTAAAATTATAACTTTAATTCATTAAAATTAAAAATTTATAAAAAATAACCGTATGTTATTATTTATATTTATTTTATTATTTATGATTTAAAATAAATTAAACTTAATTTTATATAATATATAAATACCTTTTATATTAATATATTAAATCATTTTTATTAAGCTTTTATTAATTTATTAAAATTTTATTATAATAAAATATATATTTGGAAAAAATTAATAAGTTTTTAAAATAATTAAAATTATATCGTTTTATATAAATATTTTATTATATTAATATATTTCGTAACATTAATTATAATGATTTTAATATTTAAAAAATCTAATAATTTAAATCTTATAAAATATTTTAAATATATATCGAATATTTTTTTATTATATAAATATAATTAATATTTTTATTAATCATTTTAAAATTTACTAATCTAATAAATATTTAAATATTTTTTACTTTTAAATTATTTATTTAATATTAAAATTAATTCTTATTTTATAATTATAAAATTAAATTATTATTTAAAAATAATAAATCGGCTAAAAATATAAATAAATAAATTATTTAATTTATTTATATTTTCTTAAATAATAAGGTTATTATTAAAATTATAACCGTAAAATTAAGTTAAAAATTTACTTATATTATTATAAAAAAGTTAAGGTTAAAAAATAAGAAAAATAATAAAAAAAGTTTAAATTTTATCGGAAAAATTTAAATAAGTTACGAAAAATAAAAAATTAAATTTTATTGTTAATAAAACGATAAAAATTAATTATTAATATCGCATATATTATTATAATAAAATTTTTAAATTTATTATAATAATAATTTTTAATTTTATTAATTTATATTATTAATTTTAATAACATTAATTAATATTAATAAATATATATATTTAATAAAAATAATAAATAAAATAAAAATAATAAATAATAAAATAATAATATTATTATATTTAAAAAATTAATTTAAAAATAAACGGAAAATTTTATTTTTATATATTTTAAATATATAAATACTTTTTTAATTAAATATATATCGTATAAATACGTATTATTATTATATAATTATTAATTAATTTAATATTATTTAAACATTTTTAAGTTTTTTAATAAAAAGTTTTTAAAAATATGTTATTTAAAAGTTTATAATTATATTAATAATATAAAATATAAATTATTTATTTAAATATATAACGTTAATAATTATTTTATGATTAAAATTTATATCGGGGTTTTTAAATTAAATTTTAATAATTATATAATAATAATATATATTTATATGATATGTATTTAATTAAAAAAGTATTAATATATTTAAAACATATAAAAATAAAGTTTTTCATTTATTTTTAAATTAGCTTTTTTTTTTAAATATAATAATATTATCGTTTCGCTACTTATTATTTTTATTTTATTTGTTATTTCTTATTAAACATATATATTTATTAATATTAATTAATGTTATTAAAAATTAATAATATAAATTAATAAAGTTAAAAAATTATTATTACGATAATTTAAAAATTTTATTATAATAATATACGTAACATTAATAATTAATTTTTACTATTTTATTAATAATAAAATTTAATCTTTTACTTTTATAATTTATTTAAATTTTTCTGATAAGGTTTAAATTTTTTTCCACTATTTTTCTTATTTTTTAGCTTTAATTTTCTTTATAATAACATAAATAAATTTTTAATTTAATTTTACGGTTATAATTTCGATAACGATTTTATTATTCGAAAAATATAAACGAATTAAACGATTTATTCATTTATATTTTTAGTTAATTTGTTATTTTTAAATAATAATTCGACTTTATAATTATAAAATAAAAATTAATTTTTAACATTAAATAAGTAATTTAAAAATAAAAAATACCTAAATATTTATTAAACTAGTAAATTTTAAAATAACCGATAAAAATATTAATTACGTTTATATAATAAAAAGCATTTAATATATACTTAAAATATTTTATAAGATTTAAATTATTAAACTTTTTTAAATATTAAAACTATTATAATTAACGTTATAAAACATATTAATATCATAAAACATTTATATAAAATAACATAATTTTAATTATTTTAAAAAGCTTATTAATTCTTTTCGAATATATATTTTATTATAATAAAATTTCGATAAATTAATAAAAGCTTAATAAAAATAACTTAATATATTAATATAAAAATATTCGTATATTATATAAAATTAAATTTAATCCACTTTAAATTATAAATAATAAAATAAATATAAATAATAATACGTAATTATTTTCTTATAAATCCTTTAATTTTAATAAATTAAAGTTATAATTTTAATTTATTTATTATTTCGATTAAACCTTTTTTAATTAATTACCATTTTTATCGCTTAAACGTTTAATGTTTTTATCATTTATTTTATTTACTTTTAATAATCCACTTTTATCATTTTATTTATCACTTTTAAACTAATCGTAAAACCCGATTAATTAATTTTATTTTAAACTTTTTTTTTTTTAACCATTAATTAATTAAAAATAACATTAATAAATAACTTTTCCTTTTTTTTTTTAATTTTTTCGAAACTACCGATACTTTTTTACCTTTTAACCACCTTTTAATTAATATAACTTTTACTTTTATAAATTTATAAAATAATAATTAAAAGTATAATTTTTAATTAAGTGGTAAAAATAAATACTTTAATCCGTTATATTAAAAAATGTTATTAAACCTTTTAAATTATTAACGGATAATTTATATATAACTTAAATAATACCTTTAAATGTTATATTAAAAGATAAAATTAGCTTAACGAAAATTACGATTTTTTTAAACGGCTTAATTATTTACATTAATAAATAATTATTAATAATAAGCTTTAATATTTATTAATAATTATTTAAGTAATAATTATTATAATATTTTTTAATATAAATTTTTAATAAAATATATTCTTTAATTATTATTAATTATTTTAAAAAGCTTAAAATAATAAAAACAATTACACCGATAAATTTTATAATATTTTTAAAAATAAGTTTTATTTTTTTAACATTTATTATATTACGGAAATATAATAAACTTAATTTTACACCGTATTTTTAATAATTTTTTCCGGTAAAATAACTTTATATTTTTTTATAACGTTTTTCGTTATTAATGTTTTATAAATATATATATAATTATAAAACACCATTTTAACATTAAATAAAATAAAATTTAATATTATTACGATTAAATTACGATTACATTTTTAATATTAAAACCGATAAAAAATATAAATAAAAATAATTTAAAAATATTATAAATATTTTTAATAAACTTTCCTTATATTAACGAACTTTTAATTTTAAATTTAAAAAAGTAATAATTTATCGCCGCTGTTTAATATGTTTATTAAGTTATATTTTAATTATAACATGTTTTATTCGAATTTTTATTAAAATTTAAAAACTTAATTAATAAATTTTAAACATTTATTAAAACTTATAAAATTATAAAAATAATTAAATAATATAATTACAAATATAATAATAATAATAAAAAAAAAAACCATTAATATTACGTTAATCGTAAATATTATAAAATAAATAAAAAGGTAAATATAATATTAAATAAATTTCGAAAATATAAAACGACATTATTAAATTTATAAAAAAAATGTTAATTTATTAAATACTTTAAATAAAAACGTAAAAAAATTAAAAAATTAAAAGGTTAAATAAAGCTTTTTAATAAAAATTATGTAATATTTTTAATTAATTATAAAAGATTTAATAATTTTAATTTAAAGTAAAATTAAAAAATGTAATAATTAAATTAAAATAAATCTTAAAAATAACGACAACTTATTTTTAATTATAATTTATTTATTTAATTAAACATTTTAATATCGCATAACCACATATTTTTATTAAATAAATAAACTTTCGATAATATTTTTTTTAAATTAATATATAAAAACATTTTTAAAAATCATGTTTAATATAAAACTGTCCGTGTTTTTATAATTAAAAAAGCTAATGTTTAACTTTTATTAAAAAGCACTTTAATAAACGCTTAAAATAAATAACATTTATACCGGTAAAATTAATATTCGTTTTAATAATAAATAATTTATAAAATTTCTTAAAACCGTTATTATTAATACCTTATTTAATTATATAAATTTTTACGTTATAAATACCGATATTTTATTCTTATTTTTATTTAAAAATATAAATTAATTAAAAATTTACTTTAATAACATTATTAATTAATTAATATATAAAAACGAAATTATAATTAATATTATTTAAAAATAAAAATATTTATAATTTTATTTTAAAAACACCATTTTTTTACGAAAATAAAATTATAACGCTTTTATATTTACTTCGGTTATTTATCGGTTATTAAATTATATAATTTTTAAATAAAATTAATTATAATATTAAAATCGGTGATATTAAAAAATTAATAAATTTTATTATTATTATTAAATTAAAAGTAAAGCTTTTTAAAAGTTTAAATTTAACTTAAAAACCTTAACATAAATTTTAATTATAAAATAATTATTAATATCATATATTTAAATAAATAATTTATATTTTACATTATTAACGTAATTATAAACTTTTAAATAACATATTTCCTAAAAAATTTTTTATTAAAAAACTTAAAAATGTTTAAATAATATTAAATTAACACTTATTTTAAACCTTTTAACGTTATTATTTACGACGTTAATATTAATTTCGATAATATTAAAATTAAAAATAAAGCTTATATTATAAAAATTATTTATCATTAAATTTTAATAAAAACATATTAATTTATTAATAAAGTTAAAAATATTATAACCCCGTATAATAAGCTTATAAAATTATAAGTAACGAATTTTAAAAATTTAATTTTAATATATTTTAACTTTAAATAACGGTAAAATAATTAATAATACCGTTAATTTTAATAAATTTATTTTACTTTATTTATATTTAACGTATACTTTAAAATTAACATAAATTCGCTATTAATTTTAACTTAAATTTAAAAGGCTTAAATTATTTAAAAATAATAATAAAAATTAAAAATTAAAAGTATAACGATTAATTAAAAACGCCTTAAATATAAAAACGGCTTAAATATTTATAAAACGTTTTTATATTATTTTTAATAAAAACAAAGTTTTTATTTACCGAAAAAAATAAATAAAAAGCTTTTATAAAATTATCGTTATTACCGATAAAAACGTTACCGTTATTTTTAACATATTAAATAAAACTTTAATTTTTAAAAATATTTATATTAAATTATACATTTAATTTTATAAAACGTTATAACTTATAAAAAACTAAAAATTTAATTATTTAAACTAACTTTTAATTTCGATAATTATATAATTATATTAAAAAAATTTTATATATATAAACGATTTTTTTATATCGTAATTTTATATTTTATAATAAAAAAGATAATTTTATTTTAATATTAAAGTTTCGTATAAACGAAAAAATAATCGCATTAAATAAATCGTATAAAATTTCGGATATAAAAAATTAAATATTTTATTTTTAAAAACATTTTTAATTTAAAATATACGACCCGATAATTTATTAAAACGCGATAATTTTTAAATTACGTATAATTTATAAAATTAAAGATAAAAATACTTTTTTTTATAAAAATTACGATTAATAATTTAAAGTTATAATAATTTTAATAAAAATTTATTATAACGTACACATTTATTATTTAAAAGTTAATTAACGTTTAATATTTATTTTAATATTTATATTATATTATTAAAAATAAAAGTTATAATTTAAAATATTATTATAACTTATATTTAATCCGTTACGTTAATATAAAAATAATTTTTATATATTTACCCATTAAATTAAAAATAAATACTTTAAAAAACGTTATTATATATTATTAAACTATTATATAATTTCGTTAAATTTAAAACATATTAATTTAAAACATATTTATATTATTATTAATAATAATTATATATAAAATTATTAATGTTTAATTTATATTTATTTATAATAAAATTAAAACTTTTAAATTCACCGATTTTAAATAAATAACATCTTTAATATTAATATTAATAAATTTTTATTACCGAAAATAAAATACTTATAAAAACTAAAATTAAAGTATGTCCTTAAAAATCTTAAATAAAAAATTAAAAGCTTTAACGGCTTTTATATTAATATTTATAAAAAATTTATGCCGTATTTATTATATAAAAAACTAAATTAAAAACTTAATTTATTAAATTTTAAATCTTCGAATATAATTAAAAATTTGTTAAATAATAAACTTATAAAACTTATATTTCGTTAATTTATTAATTTAAAACTATGTTTAATTATTTAATAACGGCTTAATATTTATAATTTAAATTTAAAAAATGAAAATATTTAATTTTAAAATTTAATAATAAATAAATAATAAAAATCGAAAATTTAATTATATTAATTTTAATCTTTAAAATTTTCGCTTTTATATTTTCGTTAATAAATCATTTATAAATAACTAAAATTTTAACTTATAAATTAATTACATTATTACTTTTAAAAATAAATAATTAATTAAATAAAATAATAAAATATAAATCATTAAAAACATTATTTATTAATTATTTATTAAATATAAACATATAACATATAATATTTTAACTAATAAAATTTATAAAATAATTTAAAAGTTTAATATTAATTATATTATTTATTATACCATTAATACCATTTTAAAGCGACTTTTTTTAAAAATTTCCTTAATTTTATGCATTAATTTTTTTCCTTATATTAATATTTAATATAAATAAGTAATATTAATAAAAAAATTAATAATTAATTTAATAACATTAAAACAATTATATAAAAATTAAAAAATAAATGACATTTATTAAATTTATAATAATTATAATTTCATTAATACTATAATTAAAATATCCTTAAAGAAAATTATAAAAATATTAATAAAAATAATTAAATTAACTTAAAATTAAAAAATAAGTAAAACGAAAAATTAATATAAAATTCGCAATTAATTAATTATAAAAAAAATAAAATAAGTAATAATTATATAATAATAATACATATTTATACGGTATATATTTAGCTAAAAAATATTAATATATTTAAAAACATATAAAAATAAAGTTTTTCGTTTATTCCTTAAATTAACTTTTTTCTTTTTTTTTAAATATAATAATATTATTATTTCACTATTTATTATTTTTATTTTACTTGTTATTTTTATTAAACATACGTATTTATTAATAAATTTAAACTTTTAAAAGCTTTATTTTTAATTTAATAATAATAATAGAATTTATTAATTTTTTAATATTATTAATTTTAATGTTATAATTAATTTTATTTAAAAATTATATAATTTAATAATTAATAAATAATTAAAATAAGTGTAAAAATGTTATAATTTTATTTTTATAAAAAAGTGGTGCTTTTAAAATAAAATTATAAATGTTTTATTTTTAAATAATATTAATTATAATGTTATTTTTATATATTAATTAATTAATAATATTA
This sequence comes from Hypoxylon rickii, assembly GCA_902806535.1. NCBI lineage: Eukaryota > Fungi > Ascomycota > Sordariomycetes > Xylariales > Hypoxylaceae > Hypoxylon > Hypoxylon rickii. The sequence continues at coordinate 20,786 of CADCWY010000024.1, forward strand.
TTAAAATAAATTTTTAATTAATTTATATTTTTAAATAAAAATAAAAATAAAATATTAATATTTATAATATAAAAATTTATATAATTAAATAAAATATTAATAATAATAATTTTAAAAATTTTATAAATTATTTATTACCGAAATAAATATTAATTTTATCGGCATAAATGTTATTTATTTTTAAATGTTTATTAAAGTATTTTTAATAAAAATTAAATATTAGCTTTTTAATTATAAAAATATAAGTAGTTTTATATTAAACATAATTTTTAAAAATATTTTTTATATATTAATTTAAAAAAATGTTATTAAAAATTAGTTTATTTAATAAAAATATGCGGTTATACGATGTTAAAATGTTTAATCGGATAAATAAATTATAATTAAAAATAAGTCGTTATTTTTTTAAGATTTATTTTTAATTTAATTATTATATTTTTTAATTTTACTTTAAGTTAAAATTATTAAATCTTTTATAATTAGTTAAAAATGTTATGTAATTTTTACTGGAAAAATTTCGTTTAATTTTTAATTTTTCTAACTTTTTACGTTTTTACTTAAAATATTTCGTAAATTAATATCTTTTTTTATAAATTTAATAATATTACTTTTATATTTTTAAGATTTATTTAACGTTATATTTATTTTTTATTTATTTTATAATATTTATAATCGATGTAATATTAATAATTTTTTTATTTTCGTTATTATTATTATATTTATAATTATATTATTTAATTATTTTTATAATTTTATAAGTTTTAATAAATGTTTAAAACTTATTAATTAAATTTTTAAATTTTAACGAAAGTTTAAATAAAACATGTTATAATTAAAGTATAATTTAATAAATATAATAAATAACGATAATAAATTATTATTTTCCTTTAAATTTAAAATTAAAAGTTTATTAATATAAAAAAGTTTATTAAAAATGTTTATAATATTTTTAAGTTATTTTTACTTACGTTTTTTTATTAATTTTAACATTAAAAATATAGTTATAATTTAATTATAATAATATTAAATCTTATTTTATTTAATGTTAAAATGGCGTTTTATAATTAAATATATATTTATAAAATATTAATAATAAATGACGTTATAAAAAAATAAAAGTTATTTTACCGGAAAAATTATTAAAATATAACATAAAATTAAATTTATTATATTTCCGCGGTATAATAAATGTTAAAAAGAAATAAAATTTATTTTTAAAAATATCGTAAGATTTGTTAATATAATTATTTTTATTATTTTAAGTTTTCTTAAAATAATTAATAATAATTAAAAGATATATTTTATTAAAAACTTATATTAAAAAATATTATAATAATTATTATTTAAGTAATTATTAATAAGCATTAAAATTTATTATTAATAATTATTTATCGGTGTAAATAATTAAATTATTTAAAAAAATTATAATTTCTATTAAATTAATTTTATTTTTTAATATAACGTTTAAAAATATCGCTTAAATTATATATAAATTATTTATTAATAGTTTAAAAAGTTTAATAATGTTTTTTAATATAATAAATTAAGATATTTACTTTTATTATTTAATTAAAAGTTATACCTTTAATTACTACTTTATAAATTTATAAAAGTGGGAAATTATATTAATTAAAAATGGTTAAAAAATAAAAACATCGATAATTTTAAAAAATTAGGAAAAAAAAGGGATTATTTGTTAATGTTATCATTAATTAATTAATAATTAAAAAGAAAAAAGTTTAAAAAGATTAATTAATTAAATTTTATAATTAATTTAAAAGTAATAAATAAAACGATAAAAATAAATTACTAAAAATAAATAAAATAAATAATAAAAGTATTAAATATTTAAATAATAAAAATAATAATTAATTAAAAAAGTTTAACCGGGGTAATAAATAAGTTAAAATTATAACCTTAATTTATTAAAGTTATAAAATTTATAAAAAACGGCCGTACGTTATTATTTACGTTTATTTTATTATTTATAATTTAAAATAAATTAAATTTAATTTCGTATAATATATAAATATTTTTATATTAATATATTAAGTTATTTTTATTAAGCTTTTATTAATTTATTAAAGTTTTATTAAAATAAAACATATATTTAAAAAAATTAATAAGCTTTTTAAAATAATTAAAATTATATTATTTTATATAAATGTTTTATTACATTAATGTATTTTATAATGCCGATTATAATAATTTTAATATTTAAAAAATCTAATAATTTAAATCTTACGAAATATTTTAAATATATATTAAATGCTTTTTTATTATATAAATATAATTAACATTTTTATCGATTATTTTAAAATTTATTAATTTAATAAATATTTAAATATTTTTTACTTTTAAATTATTTATTTAATATTAAAAATTAATTTTTATTTTATAATTATAAAGTTAAATTATTATTTAAAAATAATAAATTAATTAAAAATATAAATAAGTAAATTATTTAATTCGTTTATATTTTCTTAAATAATAAAATTATTATTAAAATTATAACTTTAAAATTATATTAAAAACCTGTTTATATTATTATAAAGAAAGTTAAAATTAAGAAAATAAAAAAATAATAAAAGAAAAATTTAAACCGTATCGAAAAACTTAAATAAGTTATAAAAATAAAAAGATTAAACTTTATTATTAACGAAACGATAAAAATTAATTATTAATATTATATATATTATTATAATAAAGTTTTCCGAATTATCGTAATAATAACTTTTTAATTTTATTAATTTATATTATTAATTTTTAATAACATTAATTAATGTTAATAAATATATATATTTAATAAAAATAATAAATAAAATAAAAATAATAAATAATAAAATAATAATATTATTATATTTAAAAAAGAAAAAAAAGCTAATTTAAAAATAAATAAAAATTTTACTTGTTATATGCTTTAAATATATAAGTATTTTTTAATTAAATACGTACCGTATAAATATATATTATTATTATATAACCATTAAAAATAATATATAAAATAATAAAAGTAAATTATTAAAAATAAATAAAATAAATAGTAAAAATATTAAATGTTTAAACGATAAAAATAATTATTAATTAAAAAAATTTAATTAAAATAATAAATAAATTAAAGTTATAATTTTAATTTATTAAAATTATAAGATTTATAAAAAACGGCTATATATTATTATTTATATTTATTTTATTATTTATAATTTAAGATAAATTAAACTTAATTTTATATAATATATAAATAATTTTTATATTAATATATTAAATTATTTTTATTAAGCTTTTATTAATTTATTAAAATTTTATTAAAACGAAACGCATATTTAAAAAATTAATAAACCTTTTAAAATAATTAAAATTATATTATTTTATATAAATATTTTATTATATTAACATATTTTATAATATTAATCGTAATAATTTCGACATTTAAAAAAATCTAATAATTTAAATTTTATAAAATACTTTAAATATACATCGAATATTTTTTCGTTATATAAATATAATTGGTATTTTTATCGGTTATTTTAAAATTTATTAATTTAATAAATATTTAAATATTTTTTATTTTTAAATTACTTATTTAATATTAAAAATTAATTTTTATCGTATAATTATAAAATTAAATTATTATTTAAAAATAATAAATTAACCGAAAATATAAATAAATAAATCATTTAATTTATTTATATTTTCTTAAATAATAAAATTATTATCGAAATTATAACTTTAAAATTATATTAAAAATTTATTTATATTATTATAAAAAAATTAAAATTAAAAAATAAAAAAATAATAAAAAAAAATTTAAACTTTATTAAAAAACTTAAATAAGTTATAAAAATAAAAAATTAAATTTTATTATTAATAAAATAATAAAAATTAATTATTAATATCGTATATATTATTATAATAAAATTTTTAAATTATTATAATAATAACTTTTTAATTTTATTAATTTATATTATTAATTTTTAATAATATTAATTAATATTAATAAATATATACATTTAATAAAAAATAATAAATAAAATAAAAATAATAATTAAATAAAATAATAATATTATTATATTTAAAAAATTAATTTAAAAATAAATAAAAATTTTATTTTTATATATTTTAAATATATAAGTATTTTTTAATTAAATATATATTATGTAAATATATATTATTATTATATAACCATTAAATATTTAATTAATAAAATTAATAAAATTATTATTTAATATATTAATAAATATAACGAATTAATTATTTAAATTAAATATTTATAATTAAAATTTAATAAATACGTTTTTAATATATATTAATATATTAAATTTAATTATAATAAGGTTTTTAAGTTTATTAAAAATTAAAAATGTTTAATTAAAAAAATGAAAAATTATTATTTATATAAACATTAATTTAATTAAATATTAATTTATATGTAAAATATAATAATTATATTAATAAAAAGTTAAAATTAAGCTTTAAATAATTTTTTCGAATTTATTAAATATGTTTTATAGTTTTAATTAAATTTATTATATAAAAGGTGACTTAATTAAAAGTGTTGTAAAAGGCGGTCTGTTATAAAACCTGGTGGGGTTAGTTAGGTATGTAGGGCATGTAGTCTAGAAACCATTGGGCAGATAGTAAACCAAACTCCAAGCAGCAGCCTGTATCATTGATGAGATCTATCTCTACTAGGTAGGTACCTAGGTAGGTAGGATAGGACGATATCCCCAAATTCATCCTTAACGCCTACCTAACGTCCACTATGGAGGCACCTGGCTAAAACCAGCGACTCGATGATGCTTTTCTGGGCCCTTGATTTGACATGAACGGCTCCAGTACTAGGTACCTAGTAGGAATTAAAACGACAGAACGACAGAACGCCAGAACGCTAGAATCCTAGCCTCCAGGCTGCTAAGGCCCCTTTAACCCCCCTCAGAATTCCTAGAGCAGCCAAACCCCCTCTTCTGTCGTGTACCTAGCCACCTAGCATACCTGTAGTTCTAACACCACCACACCCTCTAGAACTTATTCTCCTTCCAACAAGGCACTTAGGTAATCAAATATTTTGGTCGCTTTGGAACACCCAGAATATCCAATGTGAAAACACAGCTGGTAGGGTGTACAGACGCGGAAGCGTTCTCTTGTTAAAACCACAGGGTTGTATTCACCGATCACTGTAATCCATTAAGGGGACCACATGTAATTGTGGCGTTGAGGTTTCGGGAGATCTGACTGGCTGATCGCATGTGTGGATAGCCTATGGCCCACAGCTTGTAGTAGCAGAGGCTTTCATAAAGGCGACTAACGCCTACACTGGCAGACTGGATACATCTATGTATATCAAGACAGCTCCCTACCAGTATCATGATGTACCCATATGAAATATGTACCTAACGTTCTAGTAATAGGTGGCACCGTAGGCAATTAGCGGGCGGCAGGTTTATCGACACATAGAATGACCATGGATGAAAAAGATGTTGTATTCAGCAAAAAAGAGGAGCTATAAGCCAGTGGTGGTTTGCCGTACGCGCAGGACCTGCTATCTCCAGTTACATACATATGGTATTCGGACTCACATCTATTAGGCGAAAGGAGTTTTAGCGAGTAGGGACATGGCTAGGTGTCGCATATCGCTATTCCGTCCGTATACCCACGACGCATATACGTTGTGACGCTTTTCTCTCTACCTAGTAGTATTCGAGCGAAGCGAGTAGTTCCCCGAAGGGGCCCCCCGGGAGGGCCGCCGGAGGCACATAGGGTACTACGAAAAGGCTTGGGCAGCATGGGATGTAAATGCGCTGTAGGGAGAGTAGAGGATCCATGACGAGAGGAACAAAGGTATAGAGCACGCGACGGTGGTGTTTCATTTGGGAATGCGACAGCCTACGCCTGTGGGGAGATAGCGCTGGGGGGGGGCTTAATAGAAGCGGTGACCGGGTGCGTGCATAGGTACGATTGATACTATATGTATAGGTACTAGGGTACTAATTTGATTATTGATACTACATACATTATGTATGTACCTACATACGGATCCGTACATGTAGGTATGATTGATGTAGTCGGGCAGGGACCGTGCTGTAGTGCGCTGCATGGCCCCGGCTTGCAGTGCAGTCTAGGCCTTGTAGCACGTAGGGAATATTTGAAAGGTGCGGAAATTGGTCCACTTGGCCTCTTTGTCGATTCCCATTCCCATTCGCACACCGATTCAACGATCCAACGATTCAACGACCCAACAGACCCAACACCCCAATCAGCCAGCTGACTACTGTATACTGCGCATCTTGTGGCTTTTTGCCAGCTACAGCAACCGACACGCTTTCCATCGCGCCAAACGCCATGAACTAGCCAGACCAGCGCGCGATTGGCGACACATCGAAAATCAGGGTTGTGCGGACGATGGGTGCCCCGGAAACGACGTCATTGCTGTAATGTCGGAAGCAGCCATGGAAGGATATAGGGAGAGCGACGCTGTCCAAGACGCCAGCGATGGCTATTCTACTAGGAATGTCCAGTCTACCAGCACGTACGAAGAGGGCGGTGACGAGAAGGCCGTCGAGGAGAGAAGCGGGAGGAGCCTAGCGAGGACAAAGCAGGACCCGGACGATGCGGCGATGCAGACAGGCGAGGAAGCCACACGCACACCGGCACGAATACCAACACCGCCAGCGTCGGCAGATGCTGCGGACGCAGTTCCATTCCCTACTTTTGAAATCACGGCGTCGACGCCGGTCACCCCCACGTTCGAGACACGCCGATCGCTCTGCGGCACGCGTGATGCGAATGGAAGCACGAGAAAGGCCAACGGGAGCGGTCACTCGCTGGGGTGGGATGGGACCCCAGGTGATGGCAGTGGCGGTAGCAATAGTAGCAATGGCGTTTACAACGGCAACGGCGGCAACGGCAGCGGTAATGGCAACAACAACGGCAGTGGTACTAGCAGCAACGGCGTCGTCGGTGGCAGCGGCCATAGCCATCACGGCGTCAACAGCGGCATGAACGGACAGCCGTCGCCTGCGCCGGATACGCCGATCGTGGCACGGCCTGCGGATACGATCGCGGCCAGTAAGCCGCGTGCGCAGTCGGGGTCCAAGTCGGCGACGAAGAAGGCGAGCCACGAGAGCGTTAGGAAGCTGTCGGCGTCGCAGATGCAGGCGTTGACGTCGTCGCCCGACTCGCTCCCGATCGCGGTGGTGCCGCCGCAACCTTCGCAGCGCAAGCCGAACGGGGCCGAGTATCCGATGTCCGCGAGCGTGGCCGAGTCGGGGTCGCGTCCGTTGATGGTGGAGCAGCTGCGAAGCGGTGTCCCGGCACCGGCCACGACCACCACCACGGCGGCGAAGGACGTGCACACGGCGGCGCGCGATGCAATCCCGCGAACGGCAGCCGACTTCCGACGACCACCCGCGGCGTCGCGAACGCTCTCGACACCTCCCATCAATAGAAGGTCGTCGATCGGGCCACCCACCTCGGATGTCAACAGCAATAGCAATAATAGCAACACCAACACCAACGCCACCCGGCGAAATTCCTTCAACCCGCTCCCGCGCCCTCCCCCTCTCCACCTAGCGTCGATCGCGTCCAAGTCGCCGGCGCCAGCCCCTAAACCCGATCGAGTCGATGCACCACCGCCGTCCCCCATGCTCCCCACCATCCCGCTTCCGCCCATGTCACTGCCTACGCATCTGCAGCTAGAACTAGCAGGCCAGCGACCCAGCCCCCTCTACATTCACCATGCGCAGTCGGCGGACGTGCCGTACGAGTCCAGCGCTGTCAAATTTGAGAGGCTGCTCAACGCGTTCCTCCTAATACCGCATCTCGAACACGTGCTCGGGTTTGGAGCGCTCGCGTGCTTCGATGCGTGGCTCTACACGTTCACGATCCTGCCGATGCGATTTCTGATCGCGCTCGGGGTGCTGGCGAAATGGTGGGCGCACGTGCTGTGGAAGGAGGTGCGATGGGTGGTCGAGTACGTGTGGCAGGGCACCTGGCGTCTGTGGCAGCGCGGGCGGCGCGGGCGTGACGTGTCGGGGGGGGCCGATGCCAGCCGCAGCAGCAGCCGGGCGGCGAGCGAATCCGAGAAAAGTCACAGCCGGGTGCGGGACGATGGGGTGCGTGAACCGCTGAACGGCAGCAGCACGCGGCATCGCGCCACGTCAGAGGCGGTAGGAGCAGCAGCGGCGCGGGAGGCTTCGCGTGGGAGTGCCAACGGGGTGTTTCACCCGCCGAAGCACCCGATACCTGCACCCCCAAAAATTTCGCGACATCGGCGAACGCGATCGATGCCCTCCGGTCTCACGTCGTACCACAAGGCGGACCTTCTCCAGGGCCTCGTCCTGGTGGGCAGCGCGCTGGCGTTGATGCGGCTCGACGCAAGCCGCATGTACCATTTCATCCGGGCGCAGTCGTCGATGAAGCTGTACGTGATTTACAATATCCTGGAGGTGGCGGATCGGCTCCTCTCGGCGCTGGGACAGGACATCCTGGAGTGTCTCTTCAGCGCGGAGACGCTCTCGCGCAACAGCTCGGGCCGATCGAAAATATTGCTACCGTTCGGGATGTTTGTGCTAGCGCTCCTGTACAACGTACTACACACGATGTGCCTGTTCTATCAGGTCATCACGCTGAACGTGGCGGTCAACTCGTACTCCAACTCGCTCCTCACGCTGCTCATCTCGAACCAGTTCGTGGAGATCAAGGGCAGCGTGTTCAAGCGAATCGAGAAGGAGAATCTCTTCCAGCTCACGTGCTCGGACGTGGTGGAGCGGTTCCAGCTGTGGATTATTCTGTTGATTATTGGGATGCGCAACGTGGTCGAGGTCGGCGGGCTCTCGGTGCTCGGGGCGGGGAGCGACATGGAGGGCAACACCAAGCCGGGACCGGTCCACACCAGCTCGAGCATCCCCGCCAGCTTCACGGTGCTGCCGTCGTGGCTGCTCTCGGGCGAGGTGCTCTCGCCGTTCCTCGTGGTCATCGGCATCGAGATGATCGTGGACTGGATCAAGCACGGCTACATCAACAAGTTCAACAACGTCAAGCCCACGCTCTACAGTCGGATGCTGGATATTCTGTGCAAGGACTACTACACCAACGTAAGTACGTGCACCCGGCGTGGCACGCCGTAAAGCTCACCGTGAAATAGGCCTTCTCCGCCCCTTCGCTAACGCGACGACTGGGCCTGCCACTGCTGCCGCTGTCCTGCCTGTTCATCCGGGCCTCGATCCAGGTCTACCACATGTTCCTGGCCACGCACCTCCACCCCCCACTTCCCACGTCCACAACGGAGCTCTCCGTGGAGTCTTCAACCCCATCGTCGCCCGCCATGGTCGCCGCGCTCGAGCACCTCGACACCCTGCTCCGGAACGCGCTCGGCCGCGCGGTGTACGGGTATCCGCACGGCTCGCCCCACGTGCGGCCGTTCTGGGCCTTCTCGTCCGACGACGCCATCGCCCTCCTTACCATGGTGGTCTTCTTCGTGCTGGCCTGGTTTGTGCTGCTCATCGTGAAGCTCCTGCTCGGCATGGCCCTGCTGCGCTGGTCCCGAAGGCGCTACGCAGCGATGCGGTGGAAGGAGCACGCGGTGGCCGCGGGCAAGGCAGAGAGGGAAAACTACGCGCAGCCGGGCAAGCGAGTCGGTTCGTGGGGTGCGGTCGAGGTGGGAGACGATCGTAGGCGGTGGTTGTACGAGGACGACCAGGAAGGACTCCAGAAGATGCGAGAGCGGGAACGGAAGACGGAGGAGAAGTATAGAGAGAAGGGCGACGACGGGCTGTCCAAGGTCATGCGGTACGAGATGGTAGCCAAACGGATATGGTGAAGGCATCCCTGCGACGCCACGCGGTGTTGCAGAGGAAAATCAAGGCAATATGCCCACAGCATCGCGCTACATACTATTCGCATCCAACGGCGTCCAGCAGGCATTCTACAAATAGACCAAATAGCATCTAGTGTTGTCAAATGAGAGAAAGCATGGATCACAGTGTCAACAGGCAACAGAGACAACACATCCATGGATCCATCTACTGTGCACGCCAGCGCGTATGAGGAAAATACGGAAGCGACGTCACCAAAAATGCAGTGCTGTCCTTGGCCAAAGAGCATCTGCGTACTGTGTTTTAGGGGCGACGTCCATTGTAAAGTGCTGATGCGTTTCCACTTCTACCATTGTTCGATTGCTAAGTACCTACCTATGCTAGGTACCTAATGCCATTGTCTAAATGCTAGACTGACCAACACCCGCCTGGCCGCCATTCTGCACATTGTCGGCGCATTGACGCACGCTTGTTGACCTCGCGGGCGCCCCTACCTTCCTCGTAAACGTCCACCTAGGACACAACACATTTGTGATCTGTTCGATCCAAGGTGGCAACGTGACAACGTTTCCAATTGCCCACGCGAGTCACTTGCAATTCCAAAGGAGCCAGTGAGCATAAACACGCAACACGGTCCACGCTCTTGCCATCCATGTAGGTACACACTCAATCACATATCTATCGCTATGGTTCCTGATTGCGATTAGAATATAGAATACACCACGATATACCAACAGTTCACTACCGGAGCTCAGCAACTCAGATCACAGCCCAGGTCAGCGTAACTGGCTCCAGCCGAGCCCAGCCAACATGAACTCCCAATCGATCATCCTCCACTACCGCACAAAGGTACTCCCACTAGATCCAAGAGGCCTGGGAGAAAAGACAGCACTGTACGTACCACTCCGTCATTGCCACCTCATCTGCTTCTCCCCGCAGATGCAATCATTCATGAGTGTGCTAACGGAGTGGATGATATGATATATAGGGCAGCATTTCGACGCCAAGTCAAGGCCTCGATCGCGGAGTTCGAGGCTGCCCAGGTTCGATGGGAGGGCAACGACCCCAACGCCGTCTACGAGATGCCGGAGATGATTTGGATGCGGCGACGAGAGATCGCGCAAGACCGCGACGACATCTGGGAGGAATTTGCGCAGCGGTATTGTGTGAGGAAGTACGTCCATCGCTTCCAGGAACAGTATCCACACCTCAAAATCAACGAGAAGTTCCTCCTCCGCTTCCAGAATAAGTATGGCATGCGCTACATCGAATGAAGCCAACGCATTCTTGCCGCCACCCACGCGCGTCCACCTGTACATAGCTACAAACTCCATAGGTTTCGAAGATGGGCAATTGGGATGACCACTTGGTAGAATGGAGAGCTTTGGAGCATGACGCCGCTCGGTGCCAGGCCGGTTCTCTCTCTTCCCGTACATCGGTTGCAGTGCAAATGTCGGCGATGCCAGATCCTAGTAGTGTGCTAAACTACCTCAATTCTTTCTTGATTGTTGATCCTCCGGCGGCCTATTATCCATGTATACCTGTCGGGTACGATATGTAGGTATGGTATTACATGTAGTTAGGCAAGGGCAATGTGTAGGTGCGTCTTAGAAGTCTATAGACGACGTAGTGGAAATTATTGATCAAATGGGGGATGTCGTCTCCATAGGCACGACCACCTATGTACTATGGGTGGGTGGTGTTTGGCACGTAGTCTGGATCCCTCAAGGCTTTGCTTAGCTTGAAATCTTTATAGGAGTCTAGTTGTGGTAGCGCCACGAGCAAAGGGGAGTCTCTTCCCGATAATCTAGACCCATAAGCTTTTGTTTACCACCACATATTCGAGCGAAGCGAGCAGCCCCCCGGGAGGACCGCCAGAGACATGATAGGGCGAGAAGCGTAAAGCAGCGTGCGGTACGAAGCATCGGCCTAGACCGCGAAGGACGAGCTGTGGGAATACCACCCAAGGATATCAGGTCCACGAACCGATAGGAGGTCTACCACTAAGTAGGACCCTTCTAGCCTATAGAATGGATACCGGGTAAATCTCCTAATGGTAGATTGGACTTGCTATCCATGAAGCCGTTTGACCGGAAGTCCTGTGCGGGCAGTCGTTGACCCATAGAGCACCTAACCTCCACACTCGCGCGAGACATGTGGCAGAGAGATTTGACATAGGATAACTCGGTGAAGAGTTCAAAGCCCAGGTTCGGGAATCGTTTTTGGCTCTGCTGGCAGCTCTTTCTCATCCCTTCCAAGCCATATGTGACGTTATCCTACTCTTTCCTTTCCTATCCATTCATTTCATTGCTGTTGTTCTCTTATTTTGTTGATATGCGAGCATCTACGGCATCAAGGTAATCATAGTATCGATATCTCGCCGTGTCATTGTGTACCCGTACGCAGAGGCCTGGCATTCGGTCCATCCCAACGCCGTTGCGATCATATCAACGCATTCCAGAGCCTCCGCTCGTTGAACCGTTGGAGAGCGCATGTGGGGACATGCGAGGGCGGAGAAAGGATGAAAGAGGTCATCTTCCATATGGATATCCAAATGTAGACCACTAACGCTATGGATGCTGTAGATATGCCGAGGCCGTAGATATAAGCAGACGAGCAGATGAACACGTAGACGAAGTAGTTCTATTGCAGTGAACTACCTACCTAGTACCCAGTACCTGCCCAGCATGCAGTCTGACCCCCTCGCTGTTTGCCCAAACGCCCCAAGAAAGTATTCCGCCATGCCATACTAAAATATCCTAAATAGTACAAAATGCCCGAACCCGTTCGCTAATGCATTTGCGCACGAACCCAGTGCGTGCCATTTATGGGTGTGGAAAAGTACACCGTTTACGCTCGGAACACGCCAAATCGTATGCGCCGAAGTGTTCCGTCCGTCATGCCGTCGGAGTGCATCCCGGGTTCCTGAATCTCGTCGACTTCGGTCCGCCATGCGGTCCCTGTGACGTCGCCCACCTCGTCCCACAACGCTTGCCAGCTATCCGCATCATGCAAGAACCGCCTAGCACCCCCGGCCCCTCGATCTCCCGGCGTCGTGGTCCCCACGTGGCGTCCGAAGATCATGACGTCTGGGTCTTTAGGGTCGAGAAACTGTACCATACGCTGCGCGGCGCAAACTTGGTCATCCCACGAAAAGAGGTGAAAGAAGCTCGTAGCATGGATGATGCTCATTCGACCGTTCAGAACGTCCAAACTGTCGGAGTCGTTGCCGGAGCGAGGTGGGCTCAGCATGTCGCCGGCCACAAAGGTCGCCTGGAACTTGGCTCGGTCTTTGAAGAGGTCGTAGCCTGCTTCCAGGAATCGTGGCTCCAGGTCGGTGCCGTACAATCGCGAAGGGTCGACCCCGTCGAACGCGAGCTTGCGCAGAACTTGTCCCACGCAGCAGCCTACATCGAGGAAAGCGGCGTCGGCCTTGGGCGTGGATAAGCGTTTCAGGGCGACTTGGTACCGGGGATCCAACGTGAACTTGAGGGAGAGGAAGCGGAAGTGGCCGATGCAGACGTAGGGATAGATTTCCCATAGACGTTCTCGCTAGGTCTGGTGGTAAACATGTGGCATTCGAATGTATAAGGGCATAGTACGTACGATCTGGTAAATGTGCTCGTCGACATCTCGGGTGCGGATACCGCTGTACTTCTCTAGCAGCCCACGGATCGGTTCGATATCCGGCGGGAGCTCCTCGATGTAGACTTTTCCTTTCAAGAGATAGTCGATGGATCGTTCGGGTTGGTGTTTTTCCTTCTTGTTTGCCTCTGCAGCTGCCATGGCGTAACGGCTGTATTCTCGGATGCGCACTAACAGCTTGTCCATGACTTGCGTAGGTGAAGGCGCAGGATGGGATCGTAGATCCCTTACCCTATCTTTCGATCGTTTCCAGATGGCAATGTCACCGGTACTCACGTCGGCTGCCAGGCGAATCTCCGATACTGTTCCTCGATGTTCGGATCACTACACTCGCGAAAGCTGGTCAAACGATCAATCCCCTTTACCATCACAAACAGCCACCTCGTCTATCGCAATAGCGTGCGCTGCGGCATTCACGAGTCTTCTGGCAGCAAAGTCTTGCGATATGGGGGTCTATAGACTGCCGGCATAGAACATATATGCCTCATGTATGTATCAATGATGTTGCCGGCCGAGGTAGCACAGGCAGACGCTCCACACCTACAATGGCCCACACGGGAACGAAAAGAGGGTGTGCAGTCGTCCGATGCGGGCCAATCGGGCTGCGACAGGAAACTCGCTGGTATGTATGTACGGACACGGCGACAGATGGTGTGCGTCTTGTACCACCTCAATCCTCTAGCCTATAAACAAGCTCGGCGTTAGTCTGCGTGGGCCAAGGTGAGGCAAGCGAGGTGTAGGGACTGGGCGTTTCGAGAACTGAAATTCCAAGCGCACGATGCAGAAGCGGCGGGCAATCGGGGTCCCTTGGATTCGGGAACATCCGCGTAGCTTACGTTTGCTTTTTCCGTCTGCAAATTCTCCGCCAGGAAGATCTAGGTAAAGATCCGTTGGAGATGGCTCAGTAAGCCGTCGTTCGATTCAGAGGCTAGAACGTCGACTATCCATTCGAGACGCCGCTAGCACACGGTGCTTAGCTGAAAAGACGAATTGTGAAGAGAAAGTTGCAAGAATGGTATGAACATGCACGAATCCGACGCATCCGCATGATATCATTCCGCCGTAAGTGAAGAGATTGGCCATGTGAGAAATCTACAATCCACCATTGCAGTTTTATTCGCAGAGTTTTCGTAATTTGCTCCCCAGCATTCTGCACCCCTAGGTAGGTAGGTAGGTAGGTAGGTATTTTCGCTTGGATTACACGTGCGTTCGACCTGGTGATCTGGATCTCCGAGACTCCATTCCGTCCACATCTGATACTATCGATACCTGGTACCCCGGTTGCATCGGCATGGGAGCAGGGCTCCTGCAATTAATACCGACAGAAACAATGCAAGATCAGCCTTCTGGGGAGCCGATTGGATATTGGATTCTGACGTGAGTCATGCAAGTCCCCGCGAGATAAAAAGGCTTGACAAACGATAAACAAACGAAGGACACGACCATAGCTACCTATCTACGGTAGGTATGCTGCTAGGGCTACTATGTAGTACATTGATGTCAATGGATCATTCCAATCCGCACACCCCGAACGCTGGTCTTTTCTTATTACGACTTCTTGCGCCCCAGTCCCAGGTCAGCCTCGGGCTCCGCTGCTGAACACCTTCTGGTTCGACCCCAATGCCGGGAATAGCCAAGAACGTCCACTCAATTGTCCAACCCTATCATACACAAGAATGCCAGCTCCAGTTTGGACTTGGCATCCCTAGCGCCGGTAAGACCCAGCCAGGGCCGGGCGAATAAGGGAATGGCCATTTCGTTGTTCTTCTGGGTTAGCATACTACAGTGGTACTATGCGAAGAAGGTGGATTCCGAATGGCCGAGGCGTTCTCAGGGGGAAATTGCTATAATGAAGACCACGGGTCGGATGCTCTGCAGGATGGAGCTGATTCCGCGCAGGTCATGGGAACATGGTCGTTTGATTCTGGACGCTCAGCTCCTGGGCGGTCCACCTATTGGGTTCTAAATGCATGTAGGTACTTTAAAATTGGTTCGAGACGGGATAGGGATCTCAGTTCGGAAGACAAGGGCGAAAGCATTCATCATGGTAACGTCGATAGCAATGTGTATAGCTGTCGCGGAGTTATATCTACTACATACATGTATGCAGCTCTCCCGTCAATGCGTCGATAGAGAAATAATCCTACTCAACAGCCCTCCATCTCTGCTCCAACTGTGTTACCAGCATCACGGCGCCTGGACCGGCGGCGCTCGCGCCAACTTGCCGCGCCTGCTGACCGTACATAGCGCCTTCTAGCAAGTTCCTATTCGCGTAGCCATACCCGACGCCCGCCATGCCATACGTATGCGTTGTTCCGTACATCGTCTGCTCCATCATGCCGGCCATGTTGTAGTGCGAGCTGGTCACGTTGAGAAATCGCTGCTGCTGCAGCGCCATCTTGGCTTGAAACAGCATCATCTTGATCTGCGGGATAGTCTCCGCCCATACCATCCGTCTTTGCACCGAATGCGAAAGCAAAGACTGCACGTCTGGTGGTGACGCCTCACCGCACTCCGTGTACAGCTTCCGCATGCGCGGGCTGTACATCTCACACATCGTGCTGGTGGCGAGGACAGAGTCCCGCAGTTCCATTTGAGCGGCCAAGGCACCGTGCCGCGCAAACTCCTGGAAGCATTCCGGACAGATCGTGCAGTCCGCCCAGCCATACCAGCGCTGGTCCTTCGCGTCCTTCTCGCGCGGACACCGCGGCATAGAAGCATAGACCGAGACGTATTGCTCGAACGACGTCGGATCGCGCGTGTAATACATCTCCAGCAGCCGCTGCACGATCGGCGCGAAGCGTGGGTGGGCCAGACTAAAGCAGCAACGCCACCTGGTGCCGGGCGGCTGGGTTTCGCGTTTCCGTACGAAGAAGCGTGCCACCTCGAGAGGTTCGAGGATGGCGACGTAGCATCCCGCGCACACGCCGAAGTTGTCGGGGTCCGAGGGTAGGGAGTACCAGACGCCATCTTCGATGCCGTCGTCTTCGCAGGACTTCTCGCGTGCGAGTTGGTGCACCGCCGTCCAAAAGGATGCAAAGGTCTTGGTCTCGTGCGCCCGCACCATGGCGATCTTGACGCTGAACACCCCCATATCGCACCATGCGCGTTTGTCGCCTGCCCGGGTCAGTTCCTCCGCGGGTCTCCACTTACTCTCTTCGTCGGTGTGCAATACTTGGTCGCAGTAGCACGCCGCGCAGAGAACCAGCCCGTCGGGTCCGTGCTTCGGAACGAACCACCTCTTGTGAAGGGTGGGGACCCGACTACGCTGCGGACACGCCTCGATGGACAACCGCGCCCGCGCCTCGCGTACGAAGCCCGCCCAGTCGTTCGCCTGGCTCCTGGCCTCGTACTCTCTCTCAATGTACGGCATCGCCACGTCGCATGCCCAGGTCTCGCCCGGAGGTTGCGGCGGTGCGGACATAAAATTCGTCGCGAAGTGCGGATGCACCAGGACGTAATCCTCGTAGCAAGCCTCGCACACCACCAGCCCCGGGATCGTATCCCCTTTCGCTTTGTACCACTGAACACCAGCGTCCCCCTTAACCCCCTCCATACCCCTGCAGTCAGGAATGAGAGCGCGAGATTGCATCCACTGCAGCACTGGGGCGAGGGATCTCGCAGCGAGTGCGGACGGGAAGAGACGATTGCGCATGCGCGGCTTGCTAAAGCGACACACGCGGGGGCTTCCGTCCGTGCAGCGCTCGCCCAGGAAGGAAGATTGGAAGGCAGTCCCATAGATGTGGTCCGCATAGCAACGTGAGCAAATCGTAAAAGACGGCGTCGAGGAGTGCCAGTACCAGAGGGTTGCGAAAGTCACAGGGGCGTCAATACAGGACGTTACAGCGGGTGGCTCCGGAGGTTGGGTAGGACTGTTCTCTGACGTATCCCCAACGAGTGGCCTGTAGGATTGATTACTACCGTTAGACTGGGTGGCGTGCGGCTGAGGGAGGGGAGCCGTGGGCAAGTCGAACCGACGACCGGAATCGTGTCGAGAGCTGGTGGTCGGGTTGTGAATAGGAGACTGCGAGCTTGTTGTCGGAGGCGTCTCCACGGCTAACGACTGAAATTGAAACGCCAAGTCCTGCTGCTGTGAGGGCATGATCGAGGTTGGACGACAAGAGGAGGAGCCTGGATAGAGGGGTTGGATGTGCGGCTCGGGGCGCCCAGGTACCGGTGGTGGCCCAGGATCCGACACAGGTTCTGGCCGTCCGTGAAAAGGAGTCTCCTCCAAAGGTGTATAAGCAGGCGGCGATGCAGGAATTTCGGCTGAGAAGGCCTGGAGACCGGGACTGGATGGATGTTGTATCATGGGAGCATACGCTGGTAGTGGTGAATGTTGCGCCCCAGTGGATTCCCGCGGGGTTGGCGGATGCTGCAGGCGGGAATACGGGCCATTTGGGTTCGGTGCGCTGGCATTTTGGGGGGGCGGCCCCGGAGAAGGTGGAGGGAAACTGGTCAAATTATCTGGTCTCTGTGTTCCGGGAGTCGACAATGGTGTGGGCGAGTATCCGTTGTCCTGGGCTGGTCGATATACACTAGGTGCAGCGGGATGAGCATAGGATATAGGATGAGGATGAGGGTAGGAATAGGGTTGAGGATGAGGATAGCCTACCACGCCTCCCGGGGGAGGTCCCGGTGGGGGAGGCGGGATGGGAAACCCTAGGTAAGATGGTCCCTGTGGGTTTGGACTAGAGGGCAACGCAGTGGTTTCATATCCAGCAGGCCTCGGAGGGAGCGGCGGGGGTTGGGATAGATGTGGTGCGTAGCCAGGGCTATGAGGTCCCGGAGGAGGCGGCGGGTAAGTCCAGTGTGGACGTCCAGGGGAATGCAGGCTGCTCCCGGCCGGCCTCGGATTTCGGGGCGGGAGCGGTGGTGGATTCGACCCGTGGAAAGCCATATCAGCTTGTTTCTCTCTAATGTTGGTTGTTTCCGAGTGCTCCGACGAGCCGAGGGTAGGTAGGTGATTAGATGATATCGCTGGCGGTTGCGTTCGATGGTTTGTTCACACCTACACCTCCACGTACGTACACAGCCTGGTCTCCGTCGTAGCGAGGTAGGCAAGCCGCAGGGCTGACAGTTCGCAAAGCACACGACAACGTCTACGGTGGTGGCAAATGCGAACGAGGCATGCTGGATCGATAGAATCACGAGTGCGGCTCGAAATCGTTTCAGCTGCGGTGCGCTAGGCAAGAGCCGCCTTCGACTATCGGCTTGGCACGAAGGTCTGACCGATTAGTCCAGCTCGAAGGCTTACACTACTATGCAGTACACAGCATGCGAGAGCCAACGCGACGCCAGTCCTTAGTCCCATCCCCCAATACAGATTAAGGAGTAACGTGGTAGGGATCGCATTGGCCCGATGTCTCGTAGGTGGAATAGGCATCCGTCAATAACTGAGTAGCATCTAGCCTACCTAGGTAGCTGTGGATGCTTAGGTACTAGGTAGGTAATTATAATAAAAGCATCTATTGATCCTACGGAACGATCATGTTCGGTTACTAGCAGGCTGGCACCGGGGATATAGCGCCATAACGGCCGTAGGCGCTGGGTTATGATGTATTTAGATTAAGCGTGAGCGTGAGCAAGTGTGAGTAAGCAGGTATACGTGCGTGTGTGCGTCGCAAATAGGAGTGCTCTCGAGAACCAATGTTTGTGAGACCCACGATATAGAGAGGTCGCCATTCTGATCCATCGGACGTGATCAGTCAGCGTAATGCACTCGGCACCTAAGCTATCTACACACATATATATATACTAGGTGTCTCCTATGTAACTTTTGCTTATGACAGAACATGGAACGCCTAACTACCTACTAGGTATGTATGTACCTAGAAGTGTTAACAGCGGTGCCCCTCCTGCGGCCATCGGCTGTTGATTCAGAAAACCAATCCAACCCTTCGGGCCATGAGACGGGCGAATGCAAGTTCGTGGAGCGAGTGCAACTCACCCATCTTCACGTTGGCAACCCCCATAATCCCCTTCCCCAAGGCATATCCCGTCCCGATGCATCGAGATGGCAGCGTGGCGTCGTGAACTATCGCCATCTAATTGGCGGGATGACTTTCCACCCAGGGTTAAAGCGAGGGGTTCCTCGCGGTACACTTCCCTCACCCTGGACGAACACAGGCCAAAAATGGCTCTTGAGGCTTGCATCATGGAGAAGTGTCTGAGACGGAGGCTTTCCCCTTTTGTGGTTTTGCGGTGTTCACCGTATAGCAAGGTCGTTCATCGCCTACCCGTTACTATGTAGGCAGGTAGGTAGGTACAAAAACGGCCGGGAAGGCTCCTTACGCCCGTCCTTACATGATGTTCCTATATACCTACTAGGTAGGTAGTGGACAGGCGGTTACCTGCGTGTAATCGTCACCTACATACCAACGCCTGCGAGGCCTCTTCCAGGCTGTGAGATTCCTCCATGTCATAAATACTATGATGGGGGACTTCAATTGCTCTGCAGGGCCATTGGATGCTGGCACCATGGCAGCTGAATGTTGCTTCGGGTTCGGGACCGCATGGGATTTCTATCATTAGGTAGCACTTAGTACCAAGCAGCAGTTTGAAGTCGACGGGTTTCGTCCCATGACAATGCGCGTGACAAAACTCCTTGAGGGGTCTTCATGTTTGTGCGAGGCGTGCAGATTGTGGCGGTGGAGGGGCACTGTAAGCGGTTTGTTCTACCACTATACTTCAAGGTTGGGGTGAATTCCATGTGCTGGGCTGTCTTGGCTAGTCTCTACCCACTTAGGGCTCCTTGGCTGCTTCTTACATAGCACTGTGTACCTAGTAAGTTCGCGATGGGATAAGCGACTACTTACTATGTGGTATAGTGTATGGCGAGGGATGCAGTGGATTCAACCCGGCCAAGGGGTCTTGGGGGGAGATAGGGGATAGGGAATGCGGAGAGCAGTGTGGGAGTGCGTGGAAGGCTCCTCGAGCCGTGCTAGCAGATATCAAAAAATTCTAGAATGCATCCCGAGGGTACGGCTCCCTCCGGGAACGGCGATCCGCGTTCAGTCCATTCGATATTGACTATAGGTGCTCAGTATAGGTGCTAAATGTCAAGATCCTACGTGCCCAAGTACCTCCCGAGTACCCTATGCATGTATTTACTAAGTACTAGGTAGTAGGTACTAGGTAATTAGGGATATTCGACTTCCTGAAGAGCCTAGCTGGAAGGATGGTTGGTTGGATGGGTCGCGTTGACGATCTCGTTATGTTGCGCGTGAACAACGGCCATGCCGGCTCTCACTCGTATACTAGCCTTTTCATCCGTACCTACCCAGGCAGACAAGCCACACTTATGCCTTACGGGATGACATTGGATATGAACGTAGGCGATTCGGGGCGGGAGAATGCTCTGTTTTACAGCGAAATATTCAAAGTGAGGGAGGGATACGACGAAATTATCAAAGTAGAAGAACGGAGAATCACTGAAAGGGAGCAAAAGTAATGAGACTATCCAAACCCTTTCCATCTGGCACAGCTGCGTGATGATCAAGATGCACCCGACGCAGTCTTTGCAAGGTAGGAAAAATAAGGGATAAGGGAACCATTTGATATATCGAATACGTATGCCTCCTTAGGTCCTCTAGTAGGTACTAGGTATACATGGACTACGCGTATTGATATCTCCAGGCTGTAAAAGTACATGGTATCAATACCACGGAAATCAACCTTCCAGGGCTACTAAGTAATTACCGCCAAAGTGTTATCGGATATCAAGATATGGATGTCTTCATCAGGATCATTGAAATTGTTACCTATTACCTATTACCTATTATCTGCTACTCCCCAGGAACCTAGACCAGAAACGGCCCCGCGAATCACAAGGGCGATTCCTATTACGTTGTGAACGCCCGTGAGGTTGGCGGGAACGCGCACCTGGGCACGCTATAGATGGCCAAAGGTACAGTACAAAGTCCCTAGTAGCCCGCTTCGGATGGATTTTTAGGGGGTTGGTTGGAGCTGCGAACACCTAGGTTAGTCGCTGGTCTTTTCTTTTTTGGTCTCCTGACATTGATGGTGGTCATTCACATCGAAACCCGCTATTGACACTACATACCAATATGCATCTACTACATACATACATATGGGGCTCTATGTAGGTACTAGGTAGTGGTGATTTAGACAGCATATGTAGCATCTGAGCGTTCAACGTTCAGCCGTTCAACGTTCTTCGTCGGGATTTCCGCGGAATGAATAGGTTGGGGAAGAGAATCAACGCACACTTGTTCGTACTGTATACCTACCTACATACATACCTACCTGGTGCACACCTCAGTAAATAGGAAATGGATAGAAGCAGAGTATACACACTCATAAGCTAGAGAAGAATAGATAGTATAGTGGGCGGTTCTGGATGGGTTTAATAAAAGACGAGGATGGGTTTGATATTTGCTGGTAAGCGGGTACGATTCCTTCGTTAGAGCGTTAGAACGTTAAAATGGACGAAGGAACAAGCACTTCAGGCAAAGCAAGGCGAGGCGCGCTTAGTGTAAAAAAAAAAAAATACAAAAAATACAAAAAATACAAAAAATACGTGTCAGGTACGTGCCGCGGATGGCGTGCCCCAGCAAGGTTGGAAATATTACCTACTAGGTAGTCTAGTACTACATGTAGGTATCCAGTTTTCTATTTTGGCGGTCCAGCCAACCGCCAGTATCGAATACTTACATGTAGCCCCAGCCCCAAGAAAGGCATCAATGATACCAACTTGAAGTGTGCATGTAGTCCATGAATTGCAAGGTGCAAATTGGAAATTGCTGATTGCAAGGTGCAAGTATTGGATACTGCTAGACTGCTAGGTACACTACTAGGTAAGTAGCTGGCATTACCGATTACTGCGCAAGGAGGCACCAGATCCGTCAATACTAGGTAGGTAAATACTAGGCTGATGCAAATCGCAAGTACAGAGTACATACAATATCTTGATGTACATACCAGACAGCAAGATACTACTGGTAGTAGATACCTAGTAGCTAATATTCGTACAACAGGATAGGTACCAGACGTCTCACAAGATATAGATGTACCTACACATCAATAATCCATGGATGGATCCATCCATACCACTGTAGAAGTACCTACCTAGTATCAACTGCAAGTACTGGGTAACAGGGAGTGAACTGCCTACATAGTACTACTAGGTACCTAAAAACGGAGATAGATGTAAAGGCAAAGTGCAAAGCACAAGTGACAGCAGTTTTTGAACGCCTCCCCTCTTCAAACTTCGAATTCCTAAATCTGCTATCCTACCGTCCACCTTGATTCTTGATTTTTGATTTTTGATTCCACTACCACTACCACTACCTATTGCCATCGTCCATCCTGCCATTCTACACTTACTCTTCAAAGTTCCCTCTCCAAACCGCCACTCCACTCCACAACAAACAATCCGTTACCACCCACGTTCGTGTTGGTACGCGTGTACTCGAAGAAGAAAAAGCATGCCCCCAGTATCTCTGGGCAAACTTCAAGGTTCAAGTTTTTGAGCCATTGTAAAAGGACAATCACGATAATTTTGTCTACTTGTATTGCCACGGCCACCTTGTAGGCGAGACACTCACACGCACACAGTACGCGGGCCCATACCCGACTATTTGGAGTGCATCTTACTGTGTCTCAATCGTTCTACCTTCTCTCGCTCTCGCTCTCCCTTTGCTTAAAGGTCTCTCCTCTTTTCCTTGGGTATCCGGCTAGGGTCATTTGTTGCCTTCGCCCTTCCTCCTTTTGACATCGTCTTCCATCTTCGACCGGCTCCTGACCTCGATCCTGCCCTCGATTCTGACCAACCTTACACCGCACTCGCATCCTCTTTTGCCTTCGGTTCCGGCGGGGCGGCTTTCTTTCATCTCGACCTCCTCATACCAATCTCGCTGGTACTCCAACAGGCTAGCATACGCACATACGCACGCACGCACGCACACACGCACACACAACCCTAGACGAATACCATTTGCACCAGCGTTACATCCCTAGGCACCTACCTAGTATACATGCGTCCAAATACGATACAGAAATCCACAGCATGAGGATATCTGCACCCGCCGCAGAGGAGAGGATGGAGTCGGGACGGCCTCGGTCCAGTCAGACGACCGTATCCGTCAATTTTGACGATGCGGATGCCTTGTCCCCTCACCCACGCATCAAGTTCGGCGTGGCAGAATGTATCGAAACGAAGACCATCACCACCACTACCACCACGAAGCGATCCTACCCGCCTCTCCTCGTAAGGGAGTCGAGGCCACTCGCATCCCTCGACGCCAAGGAATACCCCCTGGCTCAGAAGCCCACACCCCCCGAGCTCGCCAACTTTACCTTTAATATTGCCAGCTATGGTGGTATATCTTGGCCCGTGGACGAGGATATGCTTCCGCAGCAAGATGTAAGTTATTACCCCCCTCCCTTAGCATGTCACTCTCTTTCGTGCGTTGCCATATCCCCGCGTAGCTAACACGCCGGCCCACCTTCCAGTCCCAGCAGTCCCAGCAGTCCACCAGCGACGACTCGATCCCGGACAGCAAGACGGAGCCGGAAGGAGACGCCACCCTCCCCGCGGCTAGTCGACGTGCAACAGGCAGGCCGTATCTGCGAATGTCTTCGCGCGGACCCCGTAGGATGGGCTCGCGAGCGGTCTCCCCTACCGTGGGCGGCTCTATCAAGAAGAGCTCGCAAAGGCCGTCTACGCGATCGCTAACCCCCAACATCACGAACGCCGCATCCGATAAGCTCCGTCGCGCCGTGGCCCGTAGTTCTCGCAAGGACGCTGTCAAGAACAGCTCGAGCCGATCTGCTGGCAGTGGGTTTCCCGTGACACCCGACGCGTCGGAGCTGACGGCCGCCCACGCGAACCGACCCCTACGACTACGCCGCACCCAGCTCGATTCTTTCGAGACCCCCGAGTCGAACAACACCAGCCAGACGGAATCCTTTTTCGAGGTCTCGAGCCCTTCCGGCAGCGACTCGCACACGGTCTTTGGCAGCACGGTGGCCACCCCCCCGATCACCGATGCCGACGCGGACGCGGAGCCTTTTGTGGATGTGGACGCCGACGAGTCCCTGCAGCAGTCGATTCGTGCGCTCCACCACCCGCGACCCATCAATACGCTCGCCGCCCAGGACGCCAGCCTGCCGAGCCCGCGCTTGTCTCCGACCCTCCAGGCGTCCAGCTTTCACGGGCTTGACCAGGACGAAGGGGACAACGCCGCCGACGAGGACATGTCTCTCATCTTCCACGAGGACAGCCAGCACACGATGGATTTGGAATCTGGCCAGTCGTCAGCTACAGAGCCCATCTCCACGGTGGCTCGACGTCTCGAGGAGAGCACTCCGTCTTCCCAGTCCACCATCATGGACTCCCGCTCCATGCTGGAGACCTTCGACTCCATGCCCGCAGAGATGAAATCCTTCATGATGTACCAGTTCCTCCGCAGGTGTTCACGCAAGACGCTGCACGTCGTGGCGGATGTGGTCAACCCGGCTCTGAAGTGCGATATCTTGAAAGACCTGCCGCTCGAGCTGACGCTGCACATCGTCTCGTACCTGGACCACCGCGATCTCTGCCGTGCAGCACAGGTCTCGAAGCATTGGCGTGGCATCATCGATAGCAACGAGACCGGCTGGAAGGAGCTGTTCGATCGTGATGGGTTCGCCCTGGCCCCTGGGGAGCTAGACAGAGCGGTTCGGGAAGGCTGGGGCTGGCAAGATCCCGTGGGCCCGGAAGGGTGCGAGCGAGACTACAGCACACAGGCGCGGCTCACGTCTACCGAGACGGAGCTGATCCGCTCGTCGAAGCCCGATCCGCCGCCGCAGAAGCTGCGCACGTCAAAGCGCAAAAGGGCGTTGAACAGCTTCGGCGCGGAGCGATCGAAGAGACGCGCCAGCGCGCAGGAGATGGCCAAGGACGAAAAGACGTATACCGGCGAGCGGGTGCACAAGTCGGAGGGGCCCATGTCGGCCGCCAACGCCGCCGCCATCGCCGTGCCCGATCCCCACATCGGCCTCCCGAGCCTTCGAAGGCTTCACCTGTTCAAGTCTCTCTATCGTCGCCATTACATGATCCGCAAGAGCTGGACGAGCGGCAAGGTCAAGCCCAGCCATGTGGCGTTCGCGGCCCACCCGCGCCACGTCATCACCTGCCTGCAATTTGACGAGGACAAGATCATCACCGGAAGCGACGACATGCTCATCCACGTCTACGACACCAAGACGGGCAAGCTGCGCCGCCGCCTGGAAGGCCACGAAGGCGGCGTCTGGGCGCTGCAGTACGAAGGCAACGTCCTCGTGTCGGGCTCGACGGACCGCTCTGTTCGTGTGTGGGATATCGAGAAGGGTCTCTGCACCCAGGTGTTCTACGGCCACACTAGCACTGTCCGTTGCCTGCAAATCTTGATGCCGACAGACACCGGCAAGGTGGAGAACGGCCAGGCGGTTATGATGCCGCCGAAGCCCCTGATCATCACCGGCTCCCGCGATAGCCAGCTGCGTGTCTGGCGCCTCCCTGAATCCGGATCCAGGAGGTACATCCAGACGGGACCGCCCGCGAACGACGCCGACTGCCCCTACTTCATCCGCACCCTGCAGGGTCACAATCACTCGGTCCGTGCGATCGCCGCCCACGCCGACACGCTCGTCAGCGGCAGCTACGATAACACCGTGCGCGTCTGGCGTATCAGCACCGGCGAGACGGTGCATGTCCTACAAGGACACGCCCAGAAGGTGTATAGCGTGGTGTTGGATGTGGCCCGCAATAGGTGCATATCGGGCAGCATGGACAGCTTTGTGAAGATCTGGGACCTCGAGACGGGCTCCTGCATCCACACGCTCGAGGGGCACACATTGCTTGTTGGTTTGCTCGACCTCCGCGATGAGCGACTCGTCTCCGCCGCGGCGGATAGTACCCTTCGGATCTGGGACCCGGAGAGCGGGCGCTGCCAGTCGACGCTGACGGCCCACACAGGTGCGATCACCTGCTTCCAGCATGATGGTCGCAAGGTTATTAGTGGCAGCGATCGTACTCTCAAGATGTGGGACATCCGCTCTGGCGAGTGCATTCAGGACCTTCTCACAGACCTTAGTGGGGTTTGGCAGGTCCGGTTTGACGAACGCCGATGCGTGGCCGCTGTCCAGAGAGACAACCTGACATACGTTGAGGTACGTTCCCTTACGTTCCCCTCCCTTCCACCAACACGTTGAACATATGACAAACTAACCTGCTACTCCCCCCTGCAGATTCTCGATTTCGGTGCCGTTCGTGACGGCAAATCGCCTGAGGAGCTTGGCAAAAGGATTTTGTTGAACGCCCCCGAGGTGCAGAGAATCATGGAAGAAGACAATTAGGCGTACCGGACTGCCGTGGCTCCGGAAGCTACTACGCAGCAATCACAACCCCTGTTACGGCAAATTCATGGTACGGAGAGATGTTTTGCGGCTCCAAGGCTATTATTATCACGCTGTTGTGGAAGATATCATTGATATAGGGTCGTATGCATCTACCATGCTACATACTCTATCCCATCTTTGGCCTGGACTAGGCATTACAATGGCCATACCAAAAAAGAGATGGACTGGTGGAAAAACGAAAACAACCATTATTCTGATCGCTGGATTCCTACGTCGTACAAGTGAGCTGAAGGAGATGAGTCCATCAAAACATTCTTTCAGACTGGCATCCAAGCCGCCTCGTATTCATGGTTGCCGCATCGGACGGAGAAATTTCTGTATGAAGGCAATGGACAGCAGCTTCGGATCATCTGACGGGAGTTTGGCTGGCGATGGAGCATCGCTCTGGTAGGACGACTGGCACTCGAGGGAAGAGTGCTTTTTCTCTGCGTAGCAGTTGCTAATCATGCATAGCACTAGAGCCCTCTGGCAGAGTCAGGTCAGGGGGGTGGGCAGCATACCTATGGCAGTTATCGGAGTTCTTGTGTGAACGTACATACTCAGGTCGCAAATCGTTTCGGCATGAAAGGAGTAGCAAATCAGGTCGCAAGGTCGCAAGGTCGCAAGGTCGCAAGGACTCAAGTCTCAAGGCATCATGGCATGGTGGCATGGTGGCGTTCCATCTATTGCAGAAGCATAGTATAAAGGCGTAATGGACTACGGGAGTAGGCTGAAAGCATAGCACGTTTAATGAAAAGTCATTGCCTTTTACTGCATGGCACCGTTGGTATTTTGTCTTCGTCCACCGTCTCTGCCTGCTTGGGCTTGGTTTGGGCGCCTGTTTAAGCCATCGTGGTGTATCATCGGTCCCGTCGGTCCTTACTAGGTACCTACATATAGTACATGTACCTACCTAGTACCTAGTAGTATTACATGATGTAGGTACGTAGCCTGAAACCTAGAAGCTTTCAATGTTGCATCCACGGAATAGATCTATTAACATTGAATATCTCATATCATAACTACCTACCTAGTAGGTACACAGGTATGTAGGTAGGTAGGTACTTATGCATAGGTTGACAGATAGATCTTGATTGAGATTGATCTGTTGATGCAAATGTTTTGTCCAGGTATTCAGCTATCGATTGATATCCCAGTTCTGACAACACCAATTTATGGCCTATGTCTATGTCCTGAGAGCATGGGCCATCGCATCATCCATCCATCTCCCAAAAACAACCACCAAAAAAATCCAAACACCAACTAATCTACCTAGTAGTTTGCCATTAACCTTCATTGCCTACTCACTACTCACTACTCACTACCCACCGCCCACCATTTTCTAATGTCCTTTCACCATTCATTGGCGTAAGTATTTCAAGGTCACACACCGACAGGCAATCCGCAGGAGCTTTTTTCCCACCACGCCTCCCCCAAAATCCAGCAGGTACCTAGTAGAAAGGTCCAGGCGAAATAAAAGAACCATGCCTGAAGCGGACTCCTACGACTCGGGCGACGAGCTCTTTAGCGACATCAACGCGGACAATCTCGTCGCCGGGACCAAACGCGCTCGCTCTCCCGAGGATGACGAGGATGGTCATCCTAGTGTGCATCCTCAGCAAGACCGCCAAGGGAAGCATTCCAAACGGATCAAGACAGAAGACGGAGGAAAGGTTACTGATGAAGCATTGGGACGCCTTGCCGAGGCTATATTGAAAGAAAAGTTTGGCTATGCAGCCTTCCGTCACGAGCAATTCTCCGCCATCAAATCCATCCTACGCGGCGAAAACGTGCTCGTGGTGTTTCCCACCGGCGCAGGCAAGTCCCTATGTTACCAAGTTGAGTCCCAACCCACCCCTCCTTGAATCTTAGCACGCACGCACGCACGCACCATTACCATGCTTCCACTTCCACTTCCACTTCCACTTCCACTTCCACTTCCACTTACACTACCAACGTGATAGATACCTGCAATCGCATTTGGGAAGATGGACGCGGCGATAGGTCGAGACAGCACGAATGCGGGCATCACCATCGTCGTGTCTCCTCTAATCGCGCTGATGAAGGATCAGGTGGATGCCCTGTCGCGAAAGGGCATCTCCGCAGCTTGCGTGGACTCCACCAAGACGTATGAGCAAACGCAGCACACCAACACCCTACTACGAGAGGGGCGCCTCCGCTTGCTCTATTGCGCGCCGGAGAGGCTCAACAACGAAGGTTTTGTCGAGAGCATGAAGCATGTTCCGGGGGGCATTCGGCTGGTCGCCGTCGACGAGGCGCACTGCATCTCCGAATGGGGTCATTCCTTCCGTCCCGACTATCTAAAGGTAGCCCGGTTTGTGGACGAGATCAAGGCTGAGAGAGTCATCTGCCTGACCGCCACGGCCACCCCGCGCGTCGCTGACGATGTTGCTAGAGCCTTCAAGGTGCAGGAGTCCAACGTGTTTCGCACATCGCCGTACCGACCCAACCTGGTGTTGTCGGCAGAATCCGTCTCGACGAAGCAACACAAATATCACCGCATGTTTGCTTTCTTACGACAACGTCCCGGCTCCACCCTCATTTATGTGACCCTGCAGCAGCAAGCCGAGCATCTTGCGGTAGACCTGTTACGCCATGGCTTTGATGCAGTCGCATTCCATGCAGGCCTCAAGGCGGAGATTAAGACAAAGGTCCAGGATGATTTCATGGCAGGCAGGGTTCGTATAGTCGTTGCTACCATCGCCTTTGGTATGGGCATCGACAAAGCAGACATACGCAACATCCTACACTTTGACCTGTCGAGCACGGTGGAGGAATACTCGCAACAGATCGGACGCGCGGGGCGGGACGGCAAGACTAGTTACTGTATGTTCTACATCTGCCGCGACGATTTCTACCTGCGAGAGAACTTTGCGCGAGGAGACCTGCCGTCGAAGCAATCACTACGCCGCCTATTGGAAGACGTGTTCTCCCGAGAGGCTGTCCCGGCACCAGAAGGAGACGTTATCAGACTGAACCAGACAGTGCTGGGCCGAGACTACGACATCCGTGCTGGGCCGCTTTCCATCTTGCTGGCGACCTTGGAGCTGCGATTCGGGTTGCTTCGAGCCATCACGCCCGAATACACCCAATACCAGTTTGAAGCGAGACCCACATATGTCTCGGCAGTGAAGCATAGCACATCGGAAGAGGGCAAAGCAATTTATCGATTCGCGACCAAGGCCCAAAAGTGGCACCATATCGACGTGAACGCCGCCTCACGATCCACTGGACTGCTCCGGGTCGACATTGTACGAAAGCTGAACTACTACCACGAGACGGGTGCCATCCTGCTCAAGGCCAGCGGCGTAGAGAATCGATACAAGGTTCTCAAAAGCCTTCCAAAAGCCCCAGGTGAGTTGGATGCGATCACGGATAAGCTGTACGTCGATATGGAGAACCGTGAAAAGGATGCGCTTCACCGCACGCAACAAGTGGCCGACCTGATCACCGGTGATAAATGCTTCGCGCTCGCCCTTGCGCAGCATTTTGGCACGGGCTTGCCGGATGGGAAGACAAAGTGCGGCCACTGTTCGCACTGTCTGACGGGCAAGCGCGTCATGCTTCCACCAAAGTCGACCCCGCCAGTCGATATGGCGGGGATCCGGAAGATTCTCGCGGCGTGCAGTGTTCGAGATGACCCACGATTCCTTGCTCGCGTGGCGTTTGGCATCAAAAGCCCTAGGGTCTTCCAGCTACGACTTCACACGCATGCGGTATTTGGATCGTTGGAAGATCATGATTTCGAGGTATGTTCTTGGATCGTCCCGGTCGTCTGGGCTAACTTAAATGATTAACTAATGTGAACCCGTCATAGTCACTGCTGAAGGAGTTCACAAAAGCCTGTGAGACGGCCGCCCGGCCTGCAAGTAAGGGGGGAACGCATTAAGGACCTGTGGGCTTACAAGCAAGTGTTGACGTGCATGTCCACGCGCCGAGGGACTATTGGTCAACGATGGTGATTTGCGGAACGTGTAATGAGGAGGACGAAGGTGGACCCGGGCTGGAGGCGACGGCAACTTAAGCTGGTGTGGAACCGGCTCACTTTCAAGTTTGTAAGGTTGTTCGTGCACGCGACATGGGCCAAAAAGGGAGGCATCCGGTACGATAGTCGCTCCTTTGAATCCCGGGCGACGACTACGGGCGGCAAGGGAGTGACAGATTGATTCGATTAATATCCACTACAGCAATGCTGTCTTCCGTCCTGAGTACTAAGTAGACTTTGGCTTAGGTACAGACCTCCAGTCACTTCACTGTTCTTCCTAGAAAGGCAGATCAGCAGGCTAGTTGACCAATGAGATAAGCAATCCTCGCCAGATACGGAAGCCGACAACAAAACGATCCCGGAGCTGCTAAAAGGGGCTGCATTCGGATAAAATCGAGTAATGTCACTGTAACCGGGATACACGGCTCCGCTATCTTCCCTGAGTATCTATATCCCAACGTAAATCCTGCCGGTAACTCTCAGGTAGCATCTTACGACGGGAGGGAAGAGCAATCGTAAGATAATTTGAACTGGAACCGGGGTAGAGAACAAGATAAAAGCGATACGGGACCCTATGTCATAGGTGAGGTGCTACTTGTGTCTGGTACTGCAACTGACCTCATTTTTCCACGGTCGGCATAACTAACCACAGAAAAGACGACATGCTTCTTCGATCGGGATATCTTCTGCTTCCATTATCGTATGGAGTGGCATCGGTTACCGCGACGTACGGGGGACAGGAAGTAGCCTCAGCCCCCAAGAACGAGGTACAATGGCTTTCATCTTGCGCCGGCGGGTCTAGTCCTTCAACTTTCTCTTTCCAGGAGTTCTTTTACCTGAGGCACCTCACGTACTCCAATCCTGGAGGCCCAACTCCCCTCAACATGACACAGGTTGCCTTCACCGTAGAGAATCACGCCAACGGCGTTGTGACTGGATGTGCCTTGCAGAACGTCATGATCAGTGGCGAATGGGGAGACGTAAGAGACTACTGGTACCAATGCACCGACAAAACCATCGAAGTGGACGGGGAGGAGCATTCAGTAAAAACGAGCGCCAATTTCCTCTTTGACGATTGGGTATTGAGCGTGAATCAGACCTGGGACTGTGGTGGAGGGTAGGTTGTCGATTACAAACCTCCCTATCGCCTACCACTTTTCATTCGACCATTCCAAAGGATGGCTGCTGATCTTCGGGTGTTTTTACAGGATTTCCCCAAGACATATATCGACCACTAAGCTCAAGCCGACATGTAGCGAGAGAGAGACGCCTTTTGAGTATGTCAACGAATGCGATGTCCCAGACTTTGAGGTCCCTGCAAGGCGCCAGTAACCAGGGGTCGTGGCCCACACGGAAAACAGCACTGTTTGCTTTGATCCATCCGGAAGATCTTCCTATATACTCCGGCCCACTGGCTTGATAATACAAATTTTGTTTTGCCAGCCGTAGTACAATGCCAATTTATACAATAACCTCAAGGTGTCGATGAGGAAGCGTCTCGCCAGCCCGATTGGTATCCTAAGCGAGAGAAAATTGCCGTCGAGAGTTTACCTTGTCCTGGAAGAGTATTGAGGTTTGACCATATATTCACAAGCTTCTTTCCGAGGGTTTGAACCCCCCCCTTGACTGTACTACCGGTATCCTTGGCAACCCCTACAAAGTGAGACACACCAGACCACACGGCGTATCCCCCTAGCACGATCACCGCAATCCAAAGGATCATCTTTAATATTGTCGACCAATGGATAGGCTCTGTTGGATCCTGCCTTGGGTACGGTGCTCTGGCTGCGGGAGCGGCTGCATACGCCGGATACGCAGCTGGTGTGCTGCCGGCGTAGCCGTTGTACTGCTGTCGAGGATATCCGAGTGGCGACGCGCCGAGCAGATGCTCCCTCTCGCTGGGTTGTGCTGCTTCCCATCTCCGAACTGGACTGCGAGGGTATCGACTTGGATCCACACGCGCGACGGCGACCGGGGCCGGATAGCCGCGGGTAGGTGGACCCGTACCACTTTCCAGACCTCTCTGGACAGACACGAATTCGCCGTAGCTTCCCCTACGCTCTCGAGTGATAGGAACGGGGTAGGAAGCCTGCCAGGTCAGCCGAGGCGAGGATACCGTGTGGGAAGCGGGCGGCGGAGGCGGCGGATCGAACCTGGCGTACGCGATCAGCTCCAGGTAGGATTCTTTGGAGAGGGCATACTTGGGGCCGCGACGGTTGTAGGCCCGTAGGGAGCTGTGCTGGATGGCGTGTTTGGTCTTCGTATGCACGTAGGATTTCTTCTTCAGCTCGAGATTTGGGTTGCTCAGCGTGAGAAGCTTGCCGTTGTCGGGATGCGGACGACAAGGCTTGATGGGGAGGTATTCCAGCCTGCGGTTCAAGTCTGCGAAGCGAGACTCGAGGTCCGCTCCCCTCAGCGATGTGACCTAGATAGTTTGCGTAACACGTGTGAGCGCTCTACCCTCTCTGTTCCATTCGTGTGCTCGCGTCAATTCGTCGTCTCCGCCTGAGAACGCGTGCAAACGATGTTTTCGATGTGGTAGATAGGCAAACAGTACATACCATAAGATAAATGACCTTTCCATCGTCTACTTGCGGCGAGAGAATGACCACTGGATGGTTGCACCTGTCCTCCTCCAGGCTCGACTCGGAATCCACACCTGATATCTCGGCCTTGGGTGGTAACCACATGATGCAACCCGTCAACTGAACGTTCTGCGCGCTCGGCGGTGGTGAGACGACCTGGCGAGGCTCTCGCGGCCCTCTACGGACGGAAGTCGCCATTGCCGAAGCTATTGGGACCCCGGGTACTGGGCGGCGCTGTATGCCTCCGGGGTTTGCATGAGCCCCGAACGGTGAGCTCTGCCTAACTTGGGCAGGTTAGACATATACGTAAGGTACCTGGTGGTTAACTGTCGGAAAGGGGGGGGGCTAGGGGTTGGGGTGAGGGAAGAAATCGTTGCGTTGCTTTGCCTTGCCCTGCTCTGCTCTGCTCTATCCCTTCTTTAACTAGCGAAGACGCAAAGTAGACGTGAAGCGGCGGGGGGGGGTAAGGTCGTATTTCGGGGGCAGGTTTTGGGTGGGAATTTCAGCCTAGAGGGCCGCCTATGAGAAGGGAACGCGAGGGCAATTTTCTCGTCGATTCCCCCAACGCCAATGCGGTGCGACCAATCTCAGCGGCCCGTTCCATGAGCGTCTGGATGCTCCAACGCCAATTTGTCGTCTGACGCAACGCAACGCACCGCCACGTGTTCCAACCACTGAGAGAGACGATGGAGAGGCTCGCGTGAACGAAGAAACTTTCTTGGTTCGGGTTCGATGTATTGTATCTACCTATGTCGATTTGCCCAGGAAATCAGGTGCTTTTTTCTCGTTGGTGCTCGCAGAGGCCGGCTGGTATTTCCACGCTCGCTGCTCACCCGCTTCGTGTGACGAGAGGAATGGGATACGGTCCTCTCTACATTGAATCTATTTTGCGGAGATGAGTGGATCAGGACAATGTATCCAGAAACAATCGACTCATAGCCCATTTCTGCTGTCGGCAAGTCGAGACGTTTCAGCCGCAATTACGTGCCGTAGTATTTCTATCATCGCTGCAATGAATAAGTACTATGTAGGTACTTATCTACCAGGCGGGGTAAGTGGTTGGATCTTGGATATACGAAAGCCCTTTGCATCTCCAAACCTCAAGACATCTTGGGATGTCTCTTTGCATACTAGGTACCTAGTTTCTATGAAGATGTCTGCTGCTTAATTACCTACCTACTAGGTACTAGGTAGGTACCTAACCATGGATATCGAATCCGGACCATTTTCCCATGAAACCGACAGCTCAATACACGTCAAGATACACATGTTACCTTCAGTTCCAACATCTTAGAGTGATCCTTTATGGTGGTGGCTGTAGGCGGTTATCCGTTAAGGTGCCTCACAGTGTATTGGCACTCATTACTCTGAGATGGATCGAGGTGCCTACCTACTAGGTACCTAGGTAGGGCAGCCCATGAACAGCTGCCATGACTCCCCCAATGTATGACGTCTCAAAGTGATATCAACCATATCGTAATTGAGACTCTAGACACCCCCCCCCCCCATCATGGCGATTTGCGGCAACTGGTCGACTCGGTCAAAAGAGAATACATGGACAGTCCAGGGGCGGGGGCATTTACCAAATATATCCCCAAGCTCCTTTGAGACTATTTAGGTGGGCGACAGCATCGATTAGACCTGTTTAGAAGCCTCCTGTTTCCAAAATGTCCCTCCCAACGAGTTAATTAAGTTCATCAACATCGGTCGTTTAATGACTTCAACTGGTTATTTCCCAGCTCTATGCTTTCAAGAGCTATGCGCCCGTTGCTTCTAAACTCGTCCAGACGCTATTACTATGGCAATATTACGACGGATGTTCAACACATCTGGTGCAACTAAGATATCGCACCTTGCCAATACCTATTAACCTACTAGGTCTATGCCTTAGAACACCAAGGGGAAACCCGAAACCCGATGCCTTATGGTATGAGAACGTTATAAGGATAGCGTTATTTGTAAGCTGCGGGTGCGGGTACATGGAAGCGATGGAAGCGATGGAAGCAATCCACTACTCAGAGAACGGCGAGAATCTAAGACAACCCCTGCGTTACCCACCTGCACATAATATTATAGCTTCATCCCACATCATTACTAATGCTCCCACTTGGCTTCATAGGGCAGACTTTTCTTGGCTCGGTCTTGAATACGCCGCACGGTGGAATCATCATCCTCAGCGATGATATACCTCGGTATGTCCCCACGTTTATACTTCTTCGAACACGTCGACCATATCTTGAAAAATATATTCCTCAGCGGGTAACTCTTGTAACTGGTCACTCACCTTCTTTCTTAACCCAGATCGTCTACCATTCCATCGAACAATAACAAGATGACCCTCACCGTCCACCACCTTGGCGTCTCCCAGTCGGATAGAATTGTTTGGCTTTGTGAGGAGCTCGGCATCGATTATGAGCTGAAGAAGTACGACAGAGCACCAACGCTGGCACCGCCGGAATTTAAGGCACTCCACCCTCTCGGGTCCGCCCCGGTCATCACAGATGGAGACGTGGTTTTAGCCGAATCCGGCGCCTGTGCTGAGTACATCATACACATCCACGGAGGTGGACGTCTTGCAATTGCCCCGGGACAGAAGGGCTATTCCGAATATCTATATTGGTTCCGTAAGTGCAGCTCACCCTTTTGATGTAGATATATGTATATTCGAGGCGAAGCAATGTAAAGCCGGCATAGACTTACGACGAAGTCAGATTTCGCCAATGGAACTCTTCAACCCACCAACGGGGGTACGTCGTTCTTGTCTGCGGCGGGCGTACCCGAAGACAACGTGATTATGAAAATACGCCGAGCCAAGCAGAAGCAGATTTACGATCATGTCGACCGGCGTCTGTCCGAGGTGCCTTGGCTTGCGGGCGACCAGTTCACGGCTGCGGATGTCATGACCGTGTGCAGCTTTACCACGCTCCGCTGTTTTATGCCCTTCGACCTGAGCGGCTACCCCAGCATTCTCGCCTACCTCCAGCGTGTTGCCGCGCGCGATGGATATAGGTGCGCGATGCAGAAGGGGGATCCAGAACTAAATGTCGAGGAGCTGATCGGGGCTGCGTCCCCACCGATGCATAAGGCTTTTGCGGCGGCGATACAAGGCAGTTCAGGGAAGAATTGATAGACGTAGGCGGCGGCTGAAGTGCATGCATCTTGGTATATATGGCATTGCATCGTTATCAGTACTAGGTACCTTACCTCATGTACCTACATATATTAGGCAGGTATACGTAGGTAGGTACCTACCTAGGTATGTACTCATACTTCGACGTCCATTAAGAGAGCTATAAAAAAACAAGGAAGACCATCGGTGCTCCAAAGCAGTGAATTCGGGACCGAGCCCGCGGGAGTGACTCAGTGTAGAGAGACTGGCAATCGAATACGTAGCGTTCTCGGTCGCTGGCAACACCATAACTCCGAGCCTGCATAGACGAGAATCAATGATTTCAAGGGAGCTTCCGCTACGGGCAGGGCATCGCGGGGTCTCGCCAGATAATGCCGGAACAAGGTATATGAACCGACCCCGACGGCGTCTATGTCGTCCGATGGTCCGCGGGATGCGTCATGCAGCAGAGTAATATTGAATCATGAACCACCGTCATTCGCTTCCTAGCATTGGGTGGCTCATTGGAATTGCTTGGGTCCCTTCTCCAGCAGCCACACGCCGCAGAAGCAGTTACATGCGGAAGAATTCGAACGCTATCGAACGCTACCATGTAGGTACCTCCAGCTGGCTGGTACGTAGTATATAACCGAGGCGGAAAAACGTAAAGCAAAGCATGGAAGTATATAGGGCAAAGAGGGGAAGCCGCTCTGAGGATCAGTCCTGAGAATGACACGATCCGTATGCGATTTCTATCCTGGGATACCGTTACCACGATCAACTTAATTTTTTACCGTCTCTTATTTCTTATGCAGATCAGGAGCTTAACGTAAGACCATACTTACCTAGTAGCATGTCTCTATACCTAGAGGACGAAGCATGGTTTGAATCCCATTTCCTAGGTTTTCTGTACCGCCAATGGATGGTACGTCCAAAACCCATCCCGGAGGGCACGACACTGTCGGGCCAGACGGCTATCGTGACCGGCTCCAACGCCGGCCTTGGGTTCGAGGTTGCGCGTCAACTGCTGCAGCTAGGCCTCACGCACCTTGTCATGGGGGTACGATCGCAATCCAGAGGCAACGCCGCGGCAGATAAGCTGAAAAAGGAGTTTCCGGGCTCTACCATATCGGTGTGGCTCCTTGACATGGAATCGTACGAATCTATCGATACGTTCACGGAGAGGTGCGAGTCGCTTCCGCGGATTGATATGGTGCTCCTCAACGCGGGCCTGCAGAACGAGACGTTCACGATCGTCGGGCCGGAGCACCACGAGAGGACCTTCCAGGTCAACTATCTATCGACGGTTCTGTTGGCCATTCTCCTCCTACCGATACTAAAGTCTAAGAAGTCGTCGTCGTCGTCACAGCGCCCGCCACGCCTCTCCATCGTCGCCTCCGACACGGCCTACTGGGCGCAGCTCAGAACCACGGGCCCGATCCTGGCCCAGTGCGACGAACACCAAACGTTTGCACCGATGCTGGCCTACCCTAGAAGCAAGCTTTTACAGATAAACGCGGTGTCTAGGCTCGTAAGGCTTGTCGACCCCGATGATGTTATCATTACCACGTCCAATCCAGGTCTCTGTGCTGGTACCCGGTTTGGCCAGAACGCAAGCTCTCCAAGGAAGTTGTTCTTCTGGGCTTTCTCGTATGTTCATGGGAGGACAGTAGAAGCCGGCGCCAGTATCCTGGTGGATGCGCTTGTAGCGAAGGGCAAGGACAGTCATGGCAGTTTTCTTAGCGAGTGGTCTATCCGACCGTACGCTCAGATCCCATTCTTCGCTCGGCAGCAGTACGCTAACGTCCAGCAGGTATCCTAAGATCTTGTACACCGAAGAGGGCCGCGCTGCGGGCGATAGGGCGTGGGAGGAGACCCTAGAAGAACTCAACTTTGCTGGTGTCTCGAAGATACTGCAAGATATGAAACGCTGATAGAGATAGCCCACACTACAGAACAAATAGGGACGGAGCCGATGGGATGTGGGGGATGTTCGGCTCTGCATTCGCTGTTGGAGCGATGGATGAACAAGAAGGAGGGGCTGGGATCATATCTTCGCCTCCCCAAAACCCCCGCCTGCACGGGTGTGCTTCTGAACATCGCAGGTCATCTATGGGATACAATCTAAATCAATACCTATGCGTGCAAGACACGTATACGTACGTAGACTTGTCGGTACTTACATATGTAGGACGTAGGGGGTTAGGCAGATGGGGTCTTAGAATAAGGTGGCAAAGGTTGGCAATGATAGCTTCGGGTGTGTAGCGTTGGTTTTGGATCCATTTTGGTGGTATGTTATGGTATATTATGCCTGCCTGAGTAGGTAGCTATCATGTTATGAATCATTGAATTCCTCCCCCTTTTTTGGACGCTTATCTTTACGCCTACCTACTGCTGCGCCATGATCATAATTTCGTCAATTATTTCGACTTATCATTAAGGAGAGGATGGAGGAAGAGGGATGAAAAAATAGAAAGGACTTAGACAGCTCCTTTCCCTTTCGAAGATACCGCTCCCGAATCTATGCTGTGGTCTCGCTCAATCTCATGCATCTCTTTCTCCACCTGTCGTATGTCAATATTCGCAACAGCATCGACGCCGTCAAAGATCCATGCGATCTCCTCGAGTGTGGGGCCTTTTGTTTCGACGTAAAAGAAGTAGACGAATGCGAGTTCGCAGAAATCCCAAAGCTGCATGCGAAGTGTTAGCGACACCTTGGACGTAGACTGCGTATCGCTGGGAAGCGTGACTCACGGTATAGAAAAGCATGAAGTTCCAATGTTTTGGCATCCGATTCCAGGCAATCTTGTTGGTCTGGTTACTTAGTGCGAGTATAGCCTGCACCGTGATGTTCATGATCATCATCCCCTTGGCGCGTAGCTTAAAGGGTAGAACCTCGAGCGCGTAGGCGATCAGGAGGCCCGAGAAGCCGATATCGTAGAATATGCCGAAGAGCCAGATGAAGACAAGCTGCGCGTACCCGGACGAAACGTTGGTCTGCGACGAGTTCTCATATATGGCACCACAAATCGTCCAGCTCACAAACGAGACCACCATGCCCGAGGTAGAGATTAAGAAGAGCGGCCGTCGACCGAACCTGTCCACATTCAGGGCGGCGAGGATCGTCATGATCAGATCAAGAATCGTCTTCCCGCCACTTATCTGGAAGAGTTGTTAGTATCGCTACTACAAGGGAGGAAATAGGTCGTGTAATGAGGGTTCGTACAGCTAGCTTTTGGTCTTGGACGGTGATCCCAGCCCCTTCGTAGACCGTGTCCATGTAGTTGGAGAAAAGCGCGTTGCCACTATATTGGGAGATGACGCCGAGGGAGATGAGGATGGCCAAACGCCAAAGGTTTCCCTTCGTGCGTAGAAAGTCAAGGTAGCCAGCGGCACGAGCAACCTGCTTCTCTAGTCGCATCGTCTCCTTGATCTCGCGAAACTCAAACTGGACTAGCACATCGTTCTTGTCACCCCCAGCATGGTACTTGGCCAGTATGTCAAGAGCCTCGTCGTGGCGATCCTTTGCGATGAGGTACCGAGGGGACTCGGGGATCCAGTAGATGAAGGTGATCTGGATCAGGGAGGGCAAGATCTGCAGCAGCGTGATGGACCGCCAGCTCCAGTCGTTCCGGATCTGCGCCGTGCCCCAGCCGATCCAGGCCACCAACAGCGCGCCCAGATTCCACAGGCAATTGTAGACGGCCGTCACGGGCCCACGGTGCTGGGGGTGGCAGATCTCCGTGAGCAAAAGCGGAGATGCCATCTGCGACAAGCTGTTGCCGAAGCCGAGAACCAGACGGCCAGCAATAAACATCTCGTATCCGTTGCAGAAGGCAGAGATGCAACCCCCTAATATCATGAAGACGCACCCCAAGGCTATGGATGTTTTGCGACCCCAATTATCTGCGATATATGGTCTAGGGCCCTTGGGGTTAGCTGTGCTTGCTATTGCGTCCAAGGGATGTTATCGTTGAGGAGGAGGACGTACGTTAGAAAGAAGCTGAGAATGCTCCCTATGTTGAACATATTCACGAGAAGCCCTAGCCAACTGTCTGCCACCTCTTGCGAGTTGTTGGGGTCCTTCTGTGTTCGGGGGAAGTATTCTTTCCATCGGTCGATCTGCTGCGATGTGTTCACCAGCATGCCGTCGTAGCCCGTTGTCGCCGAGGCTATCATCAACACACACGCCCACGCGTATAGCTTTCTCAGGTGTGGCTCCTTCGTCCAGTAAACATATTCGAACTCCGGTGCCTCCCTACCCGCCAACTGCTCGTGCTCCTCCTCGTGGCCCTTGGACGCTGGCTGGCGTGGGCGAACCATCCTGCCTTTGTATACCACTACTTGCGTATCTACTTTCTGGTATCAAACCAAACGTATCGGAGGCAGCAGGTTATGGCGCTAGCTAAGGTCCCGTAGGTACCTGGCAGGCACTTAGATAGTTCGAGATCCGGGGGAGGGAGGAAAGCGGAGAAAACTGCTACACGCACGCTCGGCGCGAGGAAGGATATGACGCTATTCAAATACCATGTACGTGGACGGGTATGCTAGGACTACGGTGCTGGTAGTTCACAAGATGCGACGGGCAGCCATGCGCAGGTCGGCGCGCCGGGGTCCCCTTGAGGGAAGCATACCCTACTCGCCTGCCGTTACGACATTTCATGCCAATGCATGTCTTCATATGCGGAGATAATATAGACAGGCTGGGCCGAACCGTTTGGAGAGGGTCTTCTCGACCAGGATCTGACTAGCTGACGGCCTATCAAACCGACTGCCCAGCTGCGATCTACTACGTAGTAGCTGATGTTCTTCGTAGGTACCTAGGTAATGCGAGGCTCCGAATTAACGAATCTGGGAGGTCCGTAGTCGTTCAACGGCAACAATCTGGGTACTAGGTACCTTGATAGGTCCTGGGTAGGCACCTCTGGACTCCCGATCGCTTGTGATTCATGATTCAGGTTTCCCGCGCAAACAGCGATGGCGAAGCATGATACTCTACATTGCCTGGTTACCACGCTGTTCTTTCTGATACACCGTTGGCATCTCCATCATCTTCGTTTGTCATTTTTACATAGCACTGCACAGGGGACTTTCGCTCAGACTGTGGGTCTTGATACGGCAACCCATGTCCACAATCATTCACGCATCAACGAGTCCTTGAGGATTTGTAACCTCCAACTACATACTTACATAGGTACCTAGTACGCAAGGATGTTGGGTGAGACGCAAAAGAACGAACCCTACCTTGCCTACTACCTAGTATGCCTACTGGGTAGTAGATGAGTAGGTACCTAGACTGCGATCCCATGATGAATCACGGCAAGAAGACTCCTGGGTTGGGTTGGGCTGGGTGGAGGAGTCCGCACCTCGTGTATCCAGCTCTTTGGCATGTCATTCGATCCTCGTCGAATCACACCCTACCTATCCGGGTCTGGGGAACGACGCGCACTGCTCATTCGTCTAGATGTACAAGAGCGCAATGCAAAAGCGAAACCCTTCTAGATTCGGCATTCTATCTTCCACTGCATGTATGCGGTCCAGTGCCGATTCGGTACTGACTCGACGCGATTGGTCCTGCAACTGCAATGCCAATACTTGAAGGAAAGGGTGGTAGAGATGGAGCAGAGAGGCCAGAAAAGGGCCGGCCGGTAAATTGGCAAAATGCGGGATGAAACATAACGAGTCTCCCAAGGAGGAAGCTTGGCAAACGGAACCGAAATACAGCGTTTTCGGGCCAATCAGTCTACTCGGCCTATGTTTCCTGTTAGGTAAGAGGGTTGCTCTGAGGTTGCCGGCCAGAAATCTGGGCGATTCAATGTTCTACTTTCATTGCCTACTAGGACCCAGGTAGGTACTGTTATTCGTCTTATATCACCTGTCACTTTCGGTATGCTTTTGTAGTCGTTGGCCAAATCGGTATCACTAATTATACTAGGTATCTAGGTACCTAGTAGGTAACAAATAGTTCTCCAAACAGAAGAAGGAAGCATAATGATGGGGAAATATGTTATGGATGCCTCTAGTCGCCGGTGGTATCGTGGAACGCCTACGTCGGTCGATGTAGAGCATTATCCTAGCAATCTCGATTGCCATGATTGTCATAGATGCCAAGATCGGCTTTCTGATGTGACGCTCTCTTCATTAGGTTATTCCTAGATTGATAGCTCGGAGGGTTTTAGAATGAATACACACTAACAAGGAGTGTCATTCTGATCCTGTGATATGGCCTTCATGGCCGATCCGTGTACCTACACAGGACTTTCCGGAGAGTGTTATGCCAACAATGCCATCACAGCCCGTGGGCAGTCATAGGCTCAAACGGGCGGTCGAACCGTGCCGAACCGTGGCGAGCCATTGCCCCCCGTCAGGTCATGCCATCCGTTAAACGGCATCGTCCATCTCGCTATCGGAGAGGACGGTCACATTATTGCGATGGAAGTTAGCATCTATGGTCGAGCTCTCGAGATCGTTGATGCTCTCCATAGCTCGAATCAGCTTGTCCAGCTCTCCTTTCAGCTGCTCTCGTCGCGTCGCTGTGGTCTCGTCTTCTTCCATCAACTTTCTGTATATACTTGGGTCTGCCGCGCGTAGGTTCGTTGTTAGCATCGTGACGACTACAAATGCAGTAATGGGACTTACCACACGAGCCGTAAATGTGAAAATCCCGGTCCATGGAGTCGTCGAGGCCACTGTCCCGGAACGTGCGGAACAGGTTCGAGTTGACATGCATCGTGACCCCTTCTACGAACCGTGCAGCGGCCACTGAGGAAACAAAGTGTCAGCAGAGTCGGACGTCGGACGCCGGTTTAGTATGCTTTCGAAACACGTACTCATATAATAACCGCGAACAAACCCAGCCACCTCAATCTCGGTATCATAGGGGTCTTTCCCGATCTTGGGGAGGTTTGTTTCCAGCATCTTACGTTCCTTGACCTTTTCTTCCTCGGACATGTCTTCCGCTCGCCTAGTCGCGTAGTCCCAGTCGATCAGGGTCAAGGCCTTCAGGCGGATGATGCCTCGAACGCGCTTGAGCTGTTCCATCTCGGACGCTTTGTAGCGATGGAACACGTCGTCGTTCATCATGTACAGCTGGTAGGTTTCGGACTCGTACATCTCGACCAGACGGGCATGCTGGCTAGCGACGGCTTGGCCGATAAATCGTCGGAGGTGTTCTTGACATTGCCTGAAGATGAGACGGCGGCGCAAGACACCAAGGGAGTCTTCCAGAACAGCATACGCGGTCTTCTCCAATAGTTCTGCCGTCTTGTGGATGTAGGTGTCCAACGGCCCTTTCCACTTCTTCACCGCGCTGAGGCACAGGCTCTCCCGAACCTCGTCCGGGACCAGATCTCGCGGCATGCCAGGCCGTTTCTTTCTTAGAATTTCGCTGCGGATGTCTTTAATGTCCATGGCGCATCGCCCAAGATTGAAATAGCACGTAAACGGGCTGGGAAGGGCTGTTCCTGTGCCGCTGACGACAGACGAAGCACGGGACATGCCACCCATTGGCGCATCCTCCTGCTTGACCGGGGTGGTGACGATGTCTTGGCGTTGGCGTCTACTCGGCGTCACGACGTTCCGCATTGTCGAGTCGCTGGGACGAGGCCTCTTCGAAGGCGTCGTCACGGTGGCCTCCGAATCCGCGCCGGAGATATCGATGGTCTGCAGGTCCGAGTCTTTCACCTTGCAAGTTGGTTTCATCTTAAAGACGCATGCTTGGAATTGGCTGTTGAGTGTATTCCATTCGGAGGAAAACCCGGTATCTCGGATGGCGGTCTTCATCTGAGTGAGAAACTGGAAAAGGCTTTTCTTGACCTCGTGCTCTACATTGGAGGGGAGTTCAGGGAGCGCGGCTAGCTCATTCTCGATCACTTTTAGGCGGTTGTGCACCATGTCCTTGATGGACGGAAGACTCTTCGCAAACGCGTGCGAGAGTTGGGCTGATAGGTACTGACAGTTCCACGTTAGCATTCGTCTTTCTCCCAGGCTTAGATGATGAGATCCTAGGGGTACAATCCTATCTGGGATGAGCACACATACTAAGAAGCGAACTTACCTTTAGCAATATCTCCACACCGCAGCGGTCTGAGAAGGGAGCAAAGTCCGCTGGCCAAGTGGCGTTGCCGGGGATTTCAAGGTTAAAGAAATGCTCTTCCCATTTCGCTGCATCCTCAAGGGGCTGATCTGGTGGTCGCGACGTGGCAAAGAAGCCATGCCCAACCAGCTTTTTCTCGCCCCGGAACATGGAAAGCCAATTGCTAATGTTTTGGGTAGGAAGCTGGTCTGCCTTGGTCATGACGCCTATCGTCCGGTCGGTTGCTTTTGCATCACGGATGATGCCTAAGGAAATGGAATTTTCCGAATCAACATTCATGGGAAGAGCCCATAGGATTATTGCCTTTTCT
This sequence comes from Hypoxylon rickii, assembly GCA_902806535.1. Lineage (NCBI taxonomy): Eukaryota > Fungi > Ascomycota > Sordariomycetes > Xylariales > Hypoxylaceae > Hypoxylon > Hypoxylon rickii. The sequence continues at coordinate 65,731 of CADCWY010000024.1, forward strand.
CTCTTGATGTATTCGGTAGTCAGATTCTTGACAACCTTCACCACGTACTCGTCTTCTTCCTTTTCTGGTGATATGAAGACACCAGGGAGATCGTAGAAGCTTAGATCTGGGAGCTCAGGCCCTTTTATCTGCAGAGCTACAATGTTAGGAGAAAACTGCGCGTCTGTTTCGCGAGAGGCCTCTGCACCGTTTCCAAATTAGCAAAATATAGTGTGAGCACGCACCGACAAGCGAAAAGGGGACATGGAGAAGCAGGTAAGCAGATATCCAATGGGCTGGATGAGTAGACATTTGGAAAAGTCAACGAAAATCGTAGTGGTCATGAGCTTACCCTCAAGAGGTACTTCTTTTGCAACGGCACCTTCGCCAGGTATGAAAAGCTCATAGCTGCGATTGTGATTCAAGATCGCAATCTGGGCCCAGCGAAGGACCTCTTCGATCTCGGAAGGGTCAAAAATCGTCTTAAATGTTTTGCTGGCTCTCGGCATCTTAACCCAAGGGGGGAATGGGTTTGTCTTGGTGACATCTGACTTCTTAGGCTTACAGCCGGGAGTTGGCTGGAAGTCATAGTCTTGTTGAAGAGTGACGGTGCACGACCAATGGTCAATCTTGCTGCTGATGAGATGGATGTGAAGTGGGCAGCGCGTGCAGACGCCAGCACTCCGGGGCAAGTTGACGCGAGCGAGACCAGACATCAAACTAGACTTTCCGGCCGATTGGTCGCCAACAAGAACGAGCTCGGGTAGGGCGGCGACATCTTGCAGCGGTTAGCACTTTCATCTCGCTGAGCAGGACCAAGGAGGTAGAGCATAGTATACATCATGAGAAGAACTGGAAAAGATAATACATACGAGAAACGCCGAGGGTCTGAAGGGTGCCCAGCGTATCATTGCACGCCTTTTGCTTCAGGCCAATATCGGCGAAAGTAGGATGAGCGAAGCTCTGCTGGGCAAAGCTGGCGTCGGCATTTTGCGAAGAAGGAGAACTCTGCCGGGCGCCTTTGAAGAGGTCAGTGCGACGCCTCACCTCCATGAGCATAGGCTCCATCTCGTCATCTCTCCGTTGCCAAGTCTCGGCACTAGCTTTGAGGAGGGTTAACCAGTCGGTAAGCCAGGGGAGGGAGGGCAGAGAAGAGGCCGGTGGACACTTACGGGCATGGGAACGGCGAAAGGAGCGGGCCACGGACACGTTGTCCACATACTCGGTCGGAGGGGCCTTCCGCTTTCGTGGAGTCGGAGACGGTGGCCCCATAGTGCCTGATCTACTGGTGGTGGGCGAACCTTGCGGCTCTGATTTGATAGTCGGTTTGCCGCGAGTCATGTCTGCCGTGCTGGATGGAGTCCAGCTGAGAAACTCCTGCTACTGGGTGGAGTGGTTTAGTCCAATAGTAAAAGTCCAATGGCAAGACGTTATGCAAAAACTAGACTGTGTATATCCAGTTACAGTATATTTGAGGACCTGAAACCTATACATAGTAGACAGATCAGATCAGAATGGAGTCTTATTGTGCTTCATCCCACCACGAAAAAAACAGGGATGGGATACAAGCCTAGTTCAGGGGAAGTGCATACATATAGATAAGACAGATGATAGGTAAGATGAAGACTATTCTATAGGGAGTGCACAAATGAGAGAAAAGATCAATAGATGATGAGATTATCCGTACCTAGGTGTCGTTCTTATGGAAAAGGACAAGGGAAAGAAAAGGAAAGCGAGAAAAGAAGCAAATGAGAAAACGAGTGTGAAAAAGGACCGTGGGTAGTTCGGACTCGAGAATTTACCTAGGCAGAAATTGTTGTTGTGAACTTGACTCTCAAGATTCTCGAGATTACGATGGGTCTTGTTTACAAACACATCGTCGCAGGGGGGAAACACTAACAGACGGTAACAAGGTACTGAGCATTCAGGAGTAGCCGTGCACGCCTTCAAACGTATTAGTGTTGGAGAGTGGGGGGGGGATGGGATCTGGTAATGGGTGGCTGGTGGCTGGTAGCAGGCAGTGGGGTGCAATCCTCGAGAGAGCACAGCGTATGGATAGGCGACTGCAGGGGTCAAGATGTTACGCCATTCGTCGGCGAGGCATCCGTTGATCGCGGAAAAAGCAAACGGAGACGCGCCACTCGTTCTGCCATACGCAGTACATTGATATGGACGTACGTAAAACCACTAGGTAACCTGTATTAGATACTGGGTATTAGCAGGTGTGTACCTTGGAAACAGGTGCAGATGAGGTAACACAGGAAACATATGGATCTGGAAACGCAGCCCCGGAGCGCCAGGAGGATTCGAAGCTGTACTCACTGAATTCACTAATACTATAGAGTACATAGCATAACCTACCTAGTATGGATTACGGAGGGTGTCCAAACTACTAGTAGTACCTACTAGGTAGTATGTACTACCGACTAGGTACCTAGTTAGGTACAAACCCCATCTCCAAAAGTCCTGCAGATTGCTCAGTTCTGCACGCGATATCCTATTAATGATTTATCAACTTGGCCTCGTAGGTATCCATACTAGGTACTAGGTATTATCCAGAGAATGGATTATGACGAAACACTGTCACAGCATAGCATGGCATCCACATAACGAATTATAGATTTATACCTACCTAGGCAGGCAGGCGGGCAGGTAAGGTATACGCCGTACGCACCTAGGACTACTAGGTATGCGGCTTGAACACCACCAAAGAAAGCAATACCCGAAACTATATCGTCTGCAGATGCGGGTTCCGTATTTCCTTATTCCAGATTGATGTTGATGTCTCTTATTCGATCATCTACCTAGTGCAAGTAGACACTTGGATGTTAGCTGGGATCGCTCGACAGATTGGGCATCTCATACCCAGCGTTTCGTCCGATGATAGGTCCCCCTTCCTCTTCGTCCCGGATCCTCCCCCATCCTTCCCCATCTTCCATCTCCGCACCAGGAGTCGGGTAAGGCTCGTCACACTCGCGGCTGCTGAGCCGTGGCCAATACCTGCGGTAGCTGAAGAACCCCACTACAAACCCAAGGACGGACCCCGTGCAGACGTCGTAGACGTCATGACGGTAGTCCTGACAGCGGCTGATGGCTATCAAGGCCGCTCCCACCAGCGGTGCCAGGCAGACCAACGAGCGACCAAGATCCTTCCTATCACGAAAGATCCTCAGCTGGCCAGCTAGAAAGCAGGCCAGGTAGCCGAGGCCACTGAAAGAGAAGCTGGAGTGTCCCGAGGGAAAAGACCGCCAACCGTCATGGAGGGTGTGATGGTCCGTTTCGGTGCATACATCGATCGTCACCAGGGTGTCGGGCTTGGTGCCAACGGCTGGCTTACACCTTGCGATCAGGTCGGGCCTGGGGCGGCCCACGGTGTTCTTCACGATGTCGGTGAGAAAGGAGCTAAGGACAAGAGCGATAGCAAGACCGAGAATGGTACTGTGGTGCTTATGGAAGGAGGCTCGCGTGAAACTGTTATACAGCAGCACAAGGCCTAGGGGGACGAACAAGGCGTAGACGAAGTTTAGCCAGACGGAGACTCGTTCGACCTCAGCGTGGGGAAAGGAGATATTCAGGTTGTTGATATAAAACATGCGATGAAAGGGCTCGACGAAAAACTGGATCAGGAGGTAGGCCGCAAGCAGGCCGGCGAAACCAACGTAGTCGGGTGCGTAAGAATGCTTTGAGACAGTAAGACACACATTAGCCAAATCCGAAGGACAACACGGCGTTGAAGGA
>CADCWY010000025.1:0-10090 GCA_902806535.1 Hypoxylon rickii
AACGAATGGATCCTCATTAAAGCCAGAATGGAAAGCGCAGTCTCTGAATTTACCGTTCCAGTAAGCGTCATACATGGCTTTTGATGATACAGGAGTGTACTGGTAATAAGTTTTAACGGGGTCAGTGCCTTGAGTAACAGTGCCCGTATAAACAGTTAATGCCCCCTGCCTATTTCGAACCTATTATTCTGAAACATGAAAGTATTAAGAGGCTGAGACTCCTCAAGAGAAGGATTAGGATTAGCGGGTTTTGCTCAGTACCGCGGATAAGTGCCGTCGAGAGGGTTGATATAAGTATAGCCCGGAATAGGTGTATCACCGTACTCAGGAGGTTTAGTACCGCCACCCTCAGAACCGCCACCCTCAGAACCGCCACCCTCAGAGCCACCACCCTCATTTTCAGGGATAGCAAGCCCAATAGGAACCCATGTACCGTAACACTGAGTTTCGTCACCAGTACAAACTACAACGCCTGTAGCATTCCACAGACAGCCCTCATAGTTAGCGTAACGATCTTTGTCGTCTTTCCAGACGTTAGTAAATGAATTTTCTGTATGGGGTTTTGCTAAACAACTTTCAACAGTTTCAGCGGAGGAGAGAAAAGGAACAACTAAAGGAATTGCGAATAATAATTTTCACGTTGAAAATCTCCAAAAGGCCCAAAAGGAGCCTTTAATTGTATCGGTTTATCAGCTTGCTTTCGAGGTGAATTTCTTAAACAGCTTGATACCGATAGTTGCGCCGACAATGACAACAACCATCGCCCACGCATAACCGATATATTCGGTCGCTGAGGCTTGCAGGAGTTAAAGGCCGCTTGCGGGATCGTCACCCTCAGCAGCGAAAGACAGCATCGGAACGAGGGTAGCAACGGCTACAGAGGCTTTGAGGGCTAAAGACTTTTCATGAGGAAGTTTCCATTAAACGGGTAAAATACGTAATGCCACTACGAAGGCACCAACCTAAAACGAAAGAGGCGAAGAATACACTAAAACACTCATCTTTGACCCCAGCGATTATACCAAGCGCGAAACAAAGTACAACGGAGATTTGTATCATCGCCTGATAAATGTGTCGAAATCCGCGACCTGCTCCATGTTACTTAGCCGGAACGAGGCGCAGACGGTCAATCATAAGGGAACCGAACTGACCAACTTTGAAAGAGGACAGATGAACGGTGTACAGACCCGCATAGGCTGGCTGACCTTCATCAAGAGTAATCTTGACAAGAACCGGATATTCATTACCCAAATCAACGTAACAAAGCTGCTCATTCAGTGAATAAGGCTTGCCCTGACGAGAAACACCAGAACGAGTAGTAAATTGGGCTTGAGATGGTTTAATTTCAACTTTAATCATTGTGAATTACCTTATGCGATTTTAAGAACTGGCTCATTATACCAGTCAGGACGTTGGGAAGAAAAAATCTACGTTAATAAAACGAACTAACGGAACAACATTATTACAGGTAGAAAGATTCATCAGTTGATTTAGGAATACCACATTCAACTAATGCAGATACATAACGCCAAAAGGAATTACGAGGCATAAGAGCAACACTATCATAACCCTCGTTTACCAGACGACGATAAAACCAAAATAGCGAGAGGCTTTTGCAAAGAAGTTTTGCCAGAGGTAATAGTAAAATGTTTAGACTGGATAGCGTCAATACTGCGGAATCGTCATAAATATTCATTGAATCCCCTCAAATGCTTTAAACAGTTCAGAAAACGAGAATGACCATAAATCAAAAATCAGGTCTCTTTACCCTGACTATTATAGTCAGAAGCAAAGCGGATTGCATCAAAAGATTAAGAGGAAGCCCGAAAGACTTCAAATATCGCGTTTTAATTCGAGCTTCAAAGCGAACCAGACCGGAAGCAACCCAACAGGTCAGGATTAGAGAGTACCTTTAATTGCTCCTTTTGATAAGAGGTCATTTTGCGGATGGCTTAGGAGCTTAATTGCTGAATCTGGTGCTGTAGCTCAACATGTTTTAAATATGCAACTAAAGTACGGTGTCTGGAAGTTTCATTCCATGTAACAGTTGATTCCCAATTCTGCGAACGAGTAGATTTAGTTTGACCATTAGATACATTTCGCAAATGGTCAATAACCTGTTTAGCTATATTTTCATTTGGGGCGCGAGCTGAAAAGGTGGCATCAATTCTACTAATAGTAGTAGCGTTAACATCCAATAAATCATACAGGCAAGGCAAAGAATTAGCAAAATTAAGCAATAAAGCCTCAGAGCATAAAGCTAAATCGGTTGTACCAAAAACATTATGACCCTGTAATACTTTTGCGGGAGCAGCCTTTATTTCAACGCAAGGATAAAAAATTTTAGAACCCTCATATATTTTAAATGCAATGCCTGAGTAATGTGTAGGTAAAGATTCAAAAGGGTGAGAAAGGCCGGAGACAGTCAAATCACCATCAATATGATATTCAACCGTTCTAGCTGATAAATTCATGCCGGAGAGGGTAGCTATTTTTGAGAGGTCTACAAAGGCTATCAGGTCATTGCCTGAGAGTCTGGAGCAAACAAGAGAATCGATGAACGGTAATCGTAAAACTAGCATGTCAATCATATGTACCCCGGTTGATAATCAGAAAAGCCCCAAAACAGGAAGATTGTATAAGCAAATATTTAAATTGTAAACGTTAATATTTTGTTAAAATTCGCGTTAAATTTTTGTTAAATCAGCTCATTTTTAACCAATAGGCCGAAATCGGCAAAATCCCTTATAAATCAAAAGAATAGCCCGAGATAGGGTTGAGTGTTGTTCCAGTTTGGAACAAGAGTCCACTATTAAAGAACGTGGACTCCAACGTCAAAGGGCGAAAAACCGTCTATCAGGGCGATGGCCCACTACGTGAACCATCACCCAAATCAAGTTTTTGTCGAGGTGCCGTAAAGCACTAAATCGGAACCCTAAAGGGAGCCCCGATTTAGAGCTTGACGGGAAAGCCGGCGAACGTGGCGAGAAAGGAAGGGAAGAAAGCGAAAGGCGGGCGCTAGGGCGCTGGCAAGTGTAGCGGTCACGCTGCGCGTAACCACCACCCGCCGCGCTTAATGCGCCGCTACAGGGCGCGTACTATGGTTGCTTTGACGAGCACGTATAACGTGCTTTCCTCGTTAGAATCAGAGCGGGAGCTAAACAGGAGGCCGATTAAAGGGATTTTAGACAGGAACGGTACGCCAGAATCCTGAGAAGTGTTTTTATAATCAGTGAGGCCACCGAGTAAAAGAGTCTGTCCATCACGCAAATTAACCGTTGTAGCAATACTTCTTTGATTAGTAATAACATCACTTGCCTGAGTAGAAGAACTCAAACTATCGGCCTTGCTGGTAATATCCAGAACAATATTACCGCCAGCCATTGCAACAGGAAAAACGCTCATGGAAATACCTACATTTGACGCTCAATCGTCTGAAATGGATTATTTACATTGGCAGATTCACCAGTCACACGACCAGTAATAAAGGGACATTCTGGCCAACAGAGATAGAACCCTTCTGACCTGAAAGCGTAAGAATACGTGGCACAGACAATATTTTTGAATGGCTATTAGTCTTTAATGCGCGAACTGATAGCCCTAAAACATCGCCATTAAAAATACCGAACGAACCACCAGCAGAAGATAAACAGAGGTGAGGCGGTCAGTATTAACACCGCCTGCAACAGTGCCACGCTGAGAGCCAGCAGCAAATGAAAAATCTAAAGCATCACCTTGCTGAACCTCAAATATCAAACCCTCAATCAATATCTGGTCAGTTGGCAAATCAACAGTTGAAAGGAATTGAGGAAGGTTATCTAAAATATCTTTAGGAGCACTAACAACTAATAGATTAGAGCCGTCAATAGATAATACATTTGAGGATTTAGAAGTATTAGACTTTACAAACAATTCGACAACTCGTATTAAATCCTTTGCCCGAACGTTATTAATTTTAAAAGTTTGAGTAACATTATCATTTTGCGGAACAAAGAAACCACCAGAAGGAGCGGAATTATCATCATATTCCTGATTATCAGATGATGGCAATTCATCAATATAATCCTGATTGTTTGGATTATACTTCTGAATAATGGAAGGGTTAGAACCTACCATATCAAAATTATTTGCACGTAAAACAGAAATAAAGAAATTGCGTAGATTTTCAGGTTTAACGTCAGATGAATATACAGTAACAGTACCTTTTACATCGGGAGAAACAATAACGGATTCGCCTGATTGCTTTGAATACCAAGTTACAAAATCGCGCAGAGGCGAATTATTCATTTCAATTACCTGAGCAAAAGAAGATGATGAAACAAACATCAAGAAAACAAAATTAATTACATTTAACAATTTCATTTGAATTACCTTTTTAATGGAAACAGTACATAAATCAATATATGTGAGTGAATAACCTTGCTTCTGTAAATCGTCGCTATTAATTAATTTTCCTTAGAATCCTTGAAAACATAGCGATAGCTTAGATTAAGACGCTGAGAAGAGTCAATAGTGAATTTATCAAAATCATAGGTCTGAGAGACTACCTTTTTAACCTCCGGCTTAGGTTGGGTTATATAACTATATGTAAATGCTGATGCAAATCAATCGCAAGACAAAGAACGCGAGAAAACTTTTTCAAATATATTTTTAGTTAATTTCATCTTCTGACCTAAATTTAATGGTTTGAAATACCGACCGTGTGATAAATAAGGCGTTAAATAAGAATAAACACCGGAATCATAATTACTAGAAAAGCCTGTTTAGTATCATATGCGTTATACAAATTCTTACCAGTATAAAGCCAACGCTCAACAGTAGGGCTTAATTGAGAATCGCCATATTTAACAACGCCAACATGTAATTTTAGGCAGAGGCATTTTCGAGCCAGTAATAAGAGAATATAAAGTACCGACAAAAGGTAAAGTAATTCTGTCCAGACGACGACAATAAACAACATGTTCAGCTAATGCAGAACGCGCCTGTTTATCAACAATAGATAAGTCCTGAACAAGAAAAATAATATCCATCCTAATTTACGAGCATGTAGAAACCAATCAATAATCGGCTGTCTTTCCTTATCATTCCAAGAACGGGTATTAAACCAAGTACCGCACTCATCGAGAACAAGCAAGCCGTTTTATTTTCATCGTAGGAATCATTACCGCCCAATAGCAAGCAAATCAGATATAGAAGGCTTATCCGGTATTCTAAGAACGCGAGGCGTTTTAGCGAACCTCCCGACTTGCGGGAGGTTTTGAAACAAATCAAGATTAGTTGCTATTTTGCACCCAGCTACAATTTTATCCTGAATCTTACCAACGCTAACGAGCGTCTTTCCAGAGCCTAATTTGCCAGTTACAAAATAAACAGCCATATTATTTATCCCAATCCAAATAAGAAACGATTTTTTGTTTAACGTCAAAATGAAAATAGCAGCCTTTACAGAGAATAACATAAAAACAGGGGAAGCGCATTAGACGGGAGAATTAACTGAACACCCTGAACAAAGTCAGAGGGTAATTGAGCGCTAATATCAGAGAGATAACCCACAAGAATTGAGTTAAGCCCAATAATAAGAGCAAGAAACAATGAAATAGCAATAGCTATCTTACCGAAGCCCTTTTAAGAAAAGTAAGCAGATAGCCGAACAAAGTTACCAGAAGGAAACCGAGGAAACGCAATAATAACGGAATACCCAAAGAACTGGCATGATTAAGACTCCTTATTACGCAGTATGTTAGCAAACGTAGAAAATACATACATAAAGGTGGCAACATATAAAGAAACGCAAAGACACCACGGAATAAGTTTATTTTGTCACAATCAATAGAAAATTCATATGGTTTACCAGCGCCAAAGACAAAAGGGCGACATTCAACCGATTGAGGGAGGGAAGGTAAATATTGACGGAAATTATTCATTAAAGGTGAATTATCACCGTCACCGACTTGAGCCATTTGGGAATTAGAGCCAGCAAAATCACCAGTAGCACCATTACCATTAGCAAGGCCGGAAACGTCACCAATGAAACCATCGATAGCAGCACCGTAATCAGTAGCGACAGAATCAAGTTTGCCTTTAGCGTCAGACTGTAGCGCGTTTTCATCGGCATTTTCGGTCATAGCCCCTTATTAGCGTTTGCCATCTTTTCATAATCAAAATCACCGGAACCAGAGCCACCACCGGAACCGCCTCCCTCAGAGCCGCCACCCTCAGAACCGCCACCCTCAGAGCCACCACCCTCAGAGCCGCCACCAGAACCACCACCAGAGCCGCCGCCAGCATTGACAGGAGGTTGAGGCAGGTCAGACGATTGGCCTTGATATTCACAAACGAATGGATCCTCATTAAAGCCAGAATGGAAAGCGCAGTCTCTGAATTTACCGTTCCAGTAAGCGTCATACATGGCTTTTGATGATACAGGAGTGTACTGGTAATAAGTTTTAACGGGGTCAGTGCCTTGAGTAACAGTGCCCGTATAAACAGTTAATGCCCCCTGCCTATTTCGGAACCTATTATTCTGAAACATGAAAGTATTAAGAGGCTGAGACTCCTCAAGAGAAGGATTAGGATTAGCGGGGTTTTGCTCAGTACCGGGCGGATAAGTGCCGTCGAGAGGGTTGATATAAGTATAGCCCGGAATAGGTGTATCACCGTACTCAGGAGGTTTAGTACCGCCACCCTCAGAACCGCCACCCTCAGAACCGCCACCCTCAGAGCCACCACCCTCATTTTCAGGGATAGCAAGCCCAATAGGAACCCATGTACCGTAACACTGAGTTTCGTCACCAGTACAAACTACAACGCCTGTAGCATTCCACAGACAGCCCTCATAGTTAGCGTAACGATCTAAAAGTTTTGTCGTCTTTCCAGACGTTAGTAAATGAATTTTCTGTATGGGGTTTTGCTAAACAACTTTCAACAGTTTCAGCGGAGTGAGAATAGAAAGGAACAACTAAAGGAATTGCGAATAATAATTTTCACGTTGAAAATCTCAAAAAGGCTCAAAGGGCCTTTAATTGTATCGGTTTATCAGCTTGCTTTCGAGGTGAATTTCTTAAACAGCTTGATACCGATAGTTGCGCCGACAATGACAACAACCATCGCCCACGCATAACCGATATATTCGGTCGCTGAGGCTTGCGGGGAGTTAAAGGCCGCTTTTGCGGGATCGTCACCCTCAGCAGCGAAAGACAGCATCGGAACGAGGGTAGCAACGGCTACAGAGGCTTTGAGGGCTAAAGACTTTCATGAGGAAGTTTCCATTAAACGGGTAAAATACGTAATGCCACTACGAAGGCACCAACCTAAAACGAAAGAGGCGAAAGAATACACTAAAACACTCATCTTTGACCCCAGCGATTATACCAAGCGCGAAACAAAGTACAACGGAGATTTGTATCATCGCCTGATAAATTGTGTCGAAATCCGCGACCTGCTCCATGTTACTTAGCCGGAACGAGGCGCAGACGGTCAATCATAAGGGAACCGAACTGACCAACTTTGAAAGAGGACAGATGAACGGTGTACAGACCGGGCGCATAGGCTGGCTGACCTTCATCAAGAGTAATCTTGACAAGAACCGGATATTCATTACCCAAATCAACGTAACAAAGCTGCTCATTCAGTGAATAAGGCTTGCCCTGACGAGAAACACCAGAACGAGTAGTAAATTGGGCTTGAGATGGTTTAATTTCAACTTTAATCATTGTGAATTACCTTATGCGATTTTAAGAACTGGCTCATTATACCAGTCAGGACGTTGGGAAGAAAAATCTACGTTAATAAAACGAACTAACGGAACAACATTATTACAGGTAGAAAGATTCATCAGTTGAGATTTAGGAATACCACATTCAACTAATGCAGATACATAACGCCAAAAGGAATTACGAGGGCATAGTAAGAGCAACACTATCATAACCCTCGTTTACCAGACGACGATAAAACCAAAATAGCGAGGCTTTTGCAAAGAAGTTTTGCCAGAGGGGTAATAGTAAAATGTTTAGACTGGATAGCGTCCAATACTGCGGAATCGTCATAAATATTCATTGAATCCCCTCAAATGCTTTAAACAGTTCAGAAAACGAGAATGACCATAAATCAAAAATCAGGTCTTTACCCTGACTATTATAGTCAGAAGCAAAGCGGATTGCATCAAAAGATTAAGAGGAAGCCCGAAAGACTTCAAATATCGCGTTTTAATTCGAGCTTCAAAGCGAACCAGACCGGAAGCAACCCAACAGGTCAGGATTAGAGAGTACCTTTAATTGCTCCTTTTGATAAGAGGTCATTTTGCGGATGGCTTAGGAGCTTAATTGCTGAATCTGGTGCTGTAGCTCAACATGTTTTAAATATGCAACTAAAGTACGGTGTCTGGAAGTTTCATTCCATGTAACAGTTGATTCCCAATTTGCGAACGAGTAGATTTAGTTTGACCATTAGATACATTTCGCAAATGGTCAATAACCTGTTTAGCTATATTTTCATTTTGGGGCGCGAGCTGAAAAGGTGGCATCAATTCTACTAATAGTAGTAGCGTTAACATCCAATAAATCATACAGGCAAGGCAAAGAATTAGCAAAATTAAGCAATAAAGCCTCAGAGCATAAAAGCTAAATCGGTTGTACCAAAAACATTATGACCCTGTAATACTTTTGCGGGAGGCCTTTATTTCAACGCAAGGATAAAAATTTTAGAACCCTCATATATTTTAAATGCAATGCCTGAGTAATGTTATGGTAAAGATTCAAAAGGGTGAGAAAGGCCGAGACAGTCAAATCACCATCAATATGATATTCAACCGTTCTAGCTGATAAATTCATGCCGGAGAGGGTAGCTATTTTTGAGAGGTCTACAAAGGCTATCAGGTCATTGCCTGAGAGTCTGGAGCAAACAAGAGAATCGATGAACGGTAATCGTAAAACTAGCATGTCAATCATATGTACCCCGGTTGATAATCAGAAAAGCCCCAAAAACAGGAAGATTGTATAAGCAAATATTTAAATTGTAAACGTTAATATTTTGTTAAAATTCGCGTTAAATTTTTGTTAAATCAGCTCATTTTTAACCAATAGGCCGAAATCGGCAAAATCCCTTATAAATCAAAGAATAGCCCGAGATAGGGTTGAGTGTTGTTCCAGTTTGGAACAAGAGTCCACTATTAAAGAACGTGGACTCCAACGTCAAGGGCGAAAAACCGTCTATCAGGGCGATGGCCCACTACGTGAACCATCACCCAAATCAAGTTTGGGGTCGAGGTGCCGTAAAGCACTAAATCGGAACCCTAAAGGGAGCCCCGATTTAGAGCTTGACGGGAAACCGGCGAACGTGGCGAGAAAGGAAGGGAAGAAAGCGAAAGGGCGGGCGCTGGGGCGCAGCAAGTGTAGCGGTCACGCTGCGCGTAACCACACACCCGCCGCGCTTAATGCGCCGCTACAGGGCGCGTACTATGGTTAACTTTGACGAGCACATATAACGTGCTTTCCTCGTTAGAATCAGAGCGGGAGCTAAACAGGAGGCCGATTAAAGTTTTGGACAGGAACGGTACGCCAGAATCCTGAGAAGTGTTTTATAATCAGTGAGGCCACCGAGTAAAAGAGTCTGTCCATCACGCAAATTAACCGTTGTAGCAATACTTCTTTGATTAGTAATAACATCACTTGCCTGAGTAGAAGAACTCAAACTATCGGCCTTGCTGGTAATATCCAGAACAATATTACCGCCAGCCATTGCAACAGAAAAACGCTCATGGAAATACCTACATTTTGACGCTCAATCGTCTGAAATGGATTATTTACATTGGCAGATTCACCAGTCACACGACCAGTAATAAAGGGACATTCTGGCCAACAGAGATAGAACCTTCTGACCTGAAAGCGTAAGAATACGTGGCACAGACAATATTTTGAATGGCTATTAGTCTTTAATGCGCGAACTGATAGCCCTAAAACATCGCCATTAAAAATACCGAACGAACCACCAGCAGAAGATAAACAGAGGTGAGGCGGTCAGTATTGCAACACCGCCTGCAACAGTGCCACGCTGAGAGCCAGCAGCAAATGAAAATCTAAAGCATCACCTTGCT
>CADCWY010000026.1:0-14527 GCA_902806535.1 Hypoxylon rickii
CAGTTTACCGCTAGCGATTTCACGTTCAGCCAGTAGTTTTGATTCAAGCACAACTCCCCAAGCCGTCAACTGCGGCAGCAATCGCCATAAAGCTACGGTCAAATCGAAGGCCATAATTATTGGGTGGCGTCATCTTATTCGCCTCAAACCATCCTTTCCACTGGTACAACTGCATCGCACTGAATCAATGTCAACGCATAGAGATCCTCTGGTTTCTTTAGCCGCTCAGCCAGTTGGGGAGAACACAGTGGCGTAAGTTCTTCAACAGCAAGCGGGATCTTCTCATAGAGTTTGATGGGCGGGGTTCACCGTAGACTATATCGAGGATCAAAATCATCCTGTTCAAAACGTGCATATTCTGTGCTGGCTGAAGTCGCAGATCGATGCTTGGGTTCTCACGTATGAACTTACCAAGACGTGGTAAAAGCCATTGATGGGCAAACTCGGTGCAGTATGAAGGCGCAAAGGCACGGATTCATCAGCCGTCACTAATGCCAACCTGCTGTAATTCGTTAAATCCCGCTGTATGTGCTCAAAGCGGTATTTCACCTTCTTTCGTCAGCGTAATTTCTCGCGTACTGCGCTGAAAAGGCGTACATCAAAGCAAGTTTTTCAGTTTGCGGATGGCATGGCTGATCGCTGCTGGGTGACAGTTCAACTCAGAGGCAGCCACGCAAAGCTCCGGTACGACCAGCCGCTTCAAAGGCGCGTAACAGATTTAAGAGGTGCTTTTGCTAAGAGCTTCATTCATGAATCCTTTTCACTAGGGATGAAGTGGTTTTACTGAATTTGGCCACCTGAACAGAGGTGATATGCTCACCTCAGAACAACACAGGTGTCATAATGAAAAAAATTTCAGCGCAGAGTTTAAACGCGAATCCGCTCAACTGGTCGTTGACCAGAACTACCGTGGCAGATGCAGCCAGCGCTATGGATGTCGGCCTTTCCACAATGACGCGATGGGTGAAACAATTACGTGATGAACGGCGGGGCAAAACACCAAAAGCCTCCCCATTACCCGGAACAAATTGAAATCCGTGAGCTCAGGGAAAAAGCTACAACGTATTGAAATGGAAAATGAAATATTAAAAAGGCTACTGTAGATTCAATTGGTCAACGCAACAGTTATGTGAAAACATGGGGTTGCGGAGGTTTTGAATGAGACGAACATTTACAGCAGAGGAAAAAGCCTCTGTTTTTGAACTATGGAAGAACGGAACAGGCTTCAGTGAAATAGCGAATATCACGGGTTCAAAACCGGAACGATCTTCACTATGTTAAGGGATACTGGCGGCATAAAACCCCATGAGCGTAAGCGGGCTGTAGCTCACCTGACACTGTCTGAGCGCGAGGAGATACGAGCTGGTTTGTCAGCCAAAATGAGCATTCGTGCGATAGCTACTGCGCTGAATCGCAGTCCTTCGACGATCTCACGTGAAGTTCAGCGTAATCGGGGCGACGCTATTACAAAGCTGTTGATGCTAATAACCGAGCCAACAGAATGGCGAAAAGGCCAAAACCGTGCTTACTGGATCAAAATTTACCATTGCGAAAGCTTGTTCTGGAAAAGCTGGAGATGAAATGGTCTCCAGAGCAAATATCAGGATGGTTAAGGCGAACAAAACCACGTCAAAACGCTGCGAATATCACCTGAGACAATTTATAAAACGCTGTACTTTCGTAGCCGTGAAGCGCTACACCACCTGAATATACAGCATCTGCGACGGTCGCATAGCCTTCGCCATGGCAGGCGTCATACCCGCAAAGGCGAAAGAGGTACGATTAACATAGTGAACGGAACACCAATTCACGAACGTTCCCGAAATATCGATAACAGACGCTCTCTGGGGCATTGGGAGGGCGATTTAGTCTCAGGTACAAAAAACTCTCATATAGCCACACTTGTAGACCGAAAATCACGTTATACGATCATCGTTAGACTCAGGGGCAAAGATTCTGTCTCCAGTAAATCAGGCTCTTACCGACAAATTCCTGAGTTTACCGTCAGAACTCAGAAAATCACTGACATGGGACAGAGGAATGGAACTGGCCAGACATCTAGAATTTACTGTCAGCACCGGCGTTAAAGTTTACTTCTGCGATCCTCAGAGTCCTTGGCAGCGGGGAACAAATGAGAATACAAATGGGCTAATTCGGCAGTACTTTCCTAAAAAGACATGTCTTGCCCAATATACTCAACATGAACTAGATCTGGTTGCTGCTCAGCTAAACAACAGACCGAGAAAGACACTGAAGTTCAAAACACCGAAGAGATAATTGAAGGGGTGTTGCATTGACAGATTGAATCTACAACCGCGCTCTTGATGTCAGACTCCCTGAACAGTTCTCGATAATCCGGAAACTCAGGGCGCGTTATCCTGTGGCCCTCTGCCATGTGTTCGGGGTTCATCGCAGCAGCTACAAATACTGGAAAAACCGTCCTGAAAGCCAGACGGCAGACGGGCTGTATTACGCAGTCAGGTACTTGAACTGCATGGCATCAGCCACGGCTCTGCGGAGCAAAACATCGCCACAATGGCAACCCAGAGGATACCAGATGGGGCGCTGGCTTGCTGGCAGACTCATGAAAGAGCTGGGGCTGGTCAGTTGCCAGCAGCCGACTCACCGGTATAAGCGTGGCGGTCATGAGCACGTTGCTATCGAATCATCTTGAGCGACAGTTCGCCGTAACGGAACCAAATCAGGTGTGGTGCGGTGATGTGACCTATAGTGCCCGGAGTTCAGGGCGGGCATGGATGCTTAAATGAACCGCGAGTCTGTCTGGAATATTGAACCGGTAACTCACGATGAGAAACCAACAATCCCACCGGGTGTGACGGTGGAGAACCTGAGCGGCAGTGACCTGCGGCATGCCCGCAGGGTGATGTAACCCGCTGACAACGGGGATTGAGGCGGATCACTAAGCCGAGATGATCCTCCAAGGTTAAGTACTGAAAGGTTGAAGAACATGAACCCGTTAATCCGCCTCTGTGGGTTGAAAACGTCACCACGGCCTACGTGATCTGACAGGCCGTGCAGGAGGAACTGGCAGTGATACGTAAGCACTGCCGGTCGAAGTGTTTTGACATGTATGCGAAACACCGGGGCAGCAGCGTCTATCACGCTTGCGTTGCTGACTTCTGCCAACTTGCGGCAAGCAAGGATAAAGAGTGCGACGGGCAGCCTCCTCCAGTATGCCTGAGTCGGAACGGAAACCGGGAAGGTCAGCGACGGATCCGATGACGCTGGCTGGCGGAGCTTCCGTAGTAGTCCGCGATGGGAAGCCCATTACATGGCGAAGGAAGCAGTTTGAATGTGTTTGCGACGTGAATTAACTGACCTAACGAGGTGAAGACCTTTGATAATCAGCGAAATGCAACGCAAGCTTGCCACATGGGCAGCCACCGATCCGTCCCTACGGATTCAACGGCTGCTGCGTCTGATAACACAACCAGAATGGCTGGCTGAAGCGGCGCGGATCACGCTTTCATCAAAGGGGCCCTTACCCCGGCGTTGATGGCGTGAACAAAACAATGCTACAGGCCAGACTGGCTGTTGAGCTGCAAATCCTCAGGGATGAATTACTCTCAGGCCTACCAGCCCTTGCCCGCCAGACGGGTTTACATCCCTAAAGCAACGGCAAACTGCGACCACTGGGTATCCCGCGTTGCGGGATCGTATTGTTCAGCGGGCCATGCTGATGGCGATGGAGCCGATATGGGAGAGTGATTTTCATACGCTCTCATATGGCTTCCGGCCTGAGCGCAGTGTCCACCACGCGATCCGCGGTGAAATTACAGCTCACAGACTGTGGTGAAACCCGGGGACTGGGTGATTGAAGGCGACCTGTCCAGTTACTTCGACACCGTACATCATCGACTGCTGATGAAGGCTGTACGCCGCAGGATCAGTGACGCACGTTTCATGACTCTGCTGTGGAAAACCATCAAGGCGGGACATATCGATGTCGGTTCTTTCGGGCGCAGCCAGTGAAGGTTATTGCCACAGGGCGGTGTTATATCGCCGCTATTATCGAACATCATGCTGAATGAGTTCGATCAATACCTGCATGAGCGCTACCTGGCGGGAAAGCCAAAAGATCGGTGTACTGGAATAACGGTATCAACGGGGCCGAGTACGGCGGTCAGAAACTGGCAGTGGAAACCCGCGGTGGCGTCTGCCGCTATGCCGATGATTTTGTCCTCATCGTCAAAGGCACCAAAGCACAGGTGGAAGCCATCAGGAGAATGTCGGGTGTGCTCGAAGGCAGTCTGAAACTCAGGCTGAACATGGATAAGACTAAAATCCCCATGTTAATGACGGCTTTATCTTTCTGGGGCACAGGCTCATTCCGCAAACGCAGTCGTTATGGCGAGATGCGAGTGGTCTCAACGATCCCGCAGGAGAAAGCCAGAAACTTCGCCGCATCGCTGACAGCACTGTTATGGAAGGTGCGAATAAGCGGAAATTCTTCTCGGCTGACTCAGTCATTTCATTTCTTCATGTTTGAGCCGATTTTTCTCCGTAAATGCCTTGAATCAGCCTATTTAGACCGTTTCTTCGCCATTTAAGGCGTTATCCCCAGTTTTAGTGAGATCTCTCCCACTGACGTATCATTTGGTCCGCCCGAAACAGGTTGGCCAGCGTGAATAACATCGCCAGTTGGTTATCGTTTTCAGCAACCCCTTGTATCTGGCTTTCACGAAGCCGAACTGTCGCTTGATGATGCGAAATGGGTGCTCCACCACGCCCGGATGCTGGCTTTCATGTATTCGATGTTGATGGCCGTTTTGTTCTTGCGTGGATGCTGTTTCAAGGTTCTTACCTTGCCGGGGCGCTCGGCGATCAGCCAGTCCACATCCACCTCGGCCAGCTCCTCGCGCTGTGGCGCCCTTGGTAGCCGGCATCGGCTGAGACAAATTGCTCCTCTCCATGCAGCAGATTACCCAGCTGATTGAGGTCATGCTCGTTGGCCGCGGTGGTGACCGGGCTGTGGGTCAGGCCACTCTTGGCATCGACACCAATGTGGGCCTTCATGCCAAAGTGCCACTGATTGCCTTTCTTGGTCTGATGCATCTCCGGATCGCGTTGCTGCTCTTTGTTCTTGGTCGAGCTGGGTGCCTCAATGATGGTGGCATCGACCAAGGTGCCTTGAGTCATCATGACGCCTGCTTCGGCCAGCCAGCGATTGATGGTCTTGAACAATTGGCGGGCCAGTTGATGCTGCTCCAGCAGGTGGCGGAAATTCATGATGGTGGTGCGGTCCGGCAAGGCGCTATCCGGGGATAACCGGGCAAACAGACGCATGGAGGCGATTTCGTACAGAGCATCTTCCATCGCGCCATCGCTCAGGTTGTACCAATGCTGCATGCAGTGAATGCGTAGCATGGTTTCCAGCGGATAAGGTCGCCGGCCATTACCAGCCTTGGGGTAAAACGGCTCGATGACTTCCACCATGTTTTGCCATGGCAGAATCTGCTCCATGCGGGACAAGAAAATCTCTTTTCTGGTCTGACGGCGCTTACTGCTGAATTCACTGTCGGCGAAGGTAAGTTGATGACTCATGATGAACCCTGTTCTATGGCTCCAGATGACAAACATGATCTCATATCAGGGACTTGTTCGCACCTTCCGGAGGCGTTATGAGCTGGCGGCCCTTTTGTATCTGATTATTAATCCCCACCCGCTATTAAGCGCCCGGCGCGAGCATCTGCGTCTGGTGCAGGGTTGACTTTGCATTCTGTTAACAAACGCGGTATAACAAACCTTCTTTGGATGTTTAGATGTCCATACGTTTAGAAGGTTATATGCAAACAACACAACAAAATGCGCCACTGAAGCGCACAATGAAAACGCGTCACCTGATTATGCTTTCCTGGGCGGCGTGATTGGCACAGGATTATTCTTCAATACCGGGTACATCATTTCCACCACTGGGCGGCGGGAACGCTGCTGGCCTATCTGATTGGTGCGCTGGTGGTCTGGCTGGTTATGCAGTGTCTGGGCGAGCTGTCGGTCGCGATGCCGGAGACCGGAGCGTTTCACGTTTATGCCGCGCGCTATCTTGGTCCGGCTACCGGGTATACCGTGGCCCGGCTTTACTGGCTGACTGGACCGTGGCGCTGGGTTCGAGCTTTACCGCCGCTGGATTCTGTATGCAGTACTGGTTTCCACAGGTGCCGGTATGGGTCTGGTGCGTGGTGTTCTGCGCGATTATTTTTGGTCTGAATGTTATCTCCACGCTTTTTGCCGAAGGGGAGTTCTGGTTCTCGCTGGTCAAAGTGGTCACTATCATCGCCTTTATCATCCTCGGTGGGGCGGCGATTTTCGGCTTTATTCCGATGCAGGATGGCTCGCCCGCGCCGGGGCTGAGTAATATCACGGCAGAAGGCTGGTTCCGCACGGTGGCTTACCGATTTTGATGACTATGGTGGCAGTGAACTTTGCTTTTCGGGTACCGAGCTTATCGGCATTGCCGCCGGTGAAACGGAAAACCCGCGCAAAGTTATCCCGGTAGCGATTCGTACTACCATCGCGCGACTGATTATTTTCTTTATCGGCACCGTGTTTGTGCTGGCAGCGCTGATCCCGATGCAGCAGGTGGGCGTGGAGAAAAGCCCGTTTGTGCTGGTATTTGAGAAAGTAGGGATCCCGTACGCCGCTGATATTTTTAACTTCGTGATCCTGACGGCTATTCTTTCTGCAGCGAACTCCGGGTTATATGCCTCCGGGCGCATGCTGTGGTCGTTGTCGAATGAACGTACGCTACCGGCCTGTTTTGCGCGAGTAACGAAAAACGGCGTGCCACTGACGGCGCTGTCGGTCAGTATGCTCGGTGGTGTGCTGGCGCTGTTTTCCAGCGTGGTGGCCCCGGACACGGTATTTGTTGCGCTGTCGGCAATCTCCGGGTTTGCGGTGGTAGCGGTGTGGCTGAGTATCTGCGCCTCGCATTTTGTTTTCGTCGCCGTCATCTGCAACAAGGTAAGGCATTGAGTGAATTACATTATCGCGCGCCGTGGTATCCGCTGGTGCCAGTATTAGGTTTTGTGCTGTGCCCGGTGGCCTGTGTTGGGCTGGCATTCGATCCAGCGCAGAGAATTGCGTTGTGGTGCGGGTTACCGTTTGTTGCGTTGTGCTATGGTGCTTATTTCCTTACTCAACCCCGAAACGCAAAACAGGAGCCAGAACATGTCGCAGAATAATCCGTTACGCGCTCTTCTTGATAAACAGGATATCCTGCTGCTGGATGGCGCGATGGCGACGGAGCTGGAAGCGCGAGGGTGTAACTTAGCCGACAGCCTGTGGTCAGCCAAAGTGCTGGTAGAAAACCGGAGCTTATCCGCGAAGTGCATCTTGATTACTACCGGGCGGGGCGCAATGCGCGATCACTGCCAGCTATCAGGCGACGCCGGCGGGCTTCGCCGCGCGAGGTCTGGATGAAGCGCAGTCGAAAGCGCTGATTGGCAAAAGCGTGGAGCTGGCGCGTAAAGCCCGTGAAGCGTATCTGGCAGAGAACCGCAGGCGGGAACGCTTCTGGTGGCGGGATCCGTCGGGCCTTACGGCGCGTATCTGGCGGATGGCTCTGAATACCGTGGCGATTATCATTGTAGCGTTGAGGCATTTCAGGCGTTTCATCGCCCGCGCGTGGAAGCCTTGCTGGATGCCGGGGCCGATCTGCTGGCCTGCGAAACCCTGCCGAATTTTTCCGAGATTGAGGCGTTGGCCGAGCTGTTGACCGCATATCGCGTGCGCGGGCGTGGTTCTCATTTACCCTGCGCGACAGCGAACACCTGAGCGACGGTACGCCGCTGCGTGACGTGGTTGCGTTGCTGGCGGGTTATCCGCAGGTGGTGGCGCTAGGCATTAACTGTATTGCGCTGGAAAACACCACCGCTGCGTTGCAGCATTTACACGGTTTAACGGTGCTGCCGCTGGTGGTGTATCCGAACTCGGGCGAGCATTACGATGCCGTGAGCAAAACCGGCATCATCACGGTGAACATTGCGCGCAGCTGGCGGATTATCTGCCGCAGTGGCAGGCCGCTGGCGCACGGTTGATTGGCGGGTGCTGTCGCACCACGCCTGCGGATATCGCCGCGTTAAAAGCGCGAAGCTGAGGGTTTATCGGGTCTACATCGTTCATTGTAGGCCTGATAAGCGCAGCGCATCAGGCATTGCCGGATGGCGGCACAAGCGCCTTATCCGGCCTACAAAACCACAAAACGTTATGCCGCATCCGCCAGAACAAACATGCCGTACGGATGGATTTCAAGATAATACTGCTCGCCGACGTCCGGTTGCAGACGCGTAGCGTTGACCTGCAATAATATCTCCTGCCCGTGCCATTCCACCGTCACTTCATACTGCGGCCCCATATAGGCGACATGGCGGATCACGCAGCGCTGGCTCTCTTCGCCGCGATCGCTGAGCGTGATCGCTTCCGGGCGCACACCGACCATCCCTTCACCCTGTGTACCAAAGTGCAGCGGGCGCGGCAGATGATAGCCGTAGATATCAACGTATCCGTCGCTGAAGGTTGCCGGGAACAGGTTGGCATCGCCCATAAAGCTCGCCATAAAGCGGGAGGCGGGCTGGCGGTAAAGATCCTGCGGTGAGCCGATCTGCATGATGTGTCCCTTGTTCATCACCAGCACAGTATCAGAAACCGCAAAGGCTTCGCTCTGATCGTGGGTGACGTACAGCGAGGTGATATCAAACTGCTTTTGCAACTCGCGGATCTTGTCGCGCATGCTGCGACGCAGGTTGGCGTCGAGGTTACTCAACGGCTCATCAAACAGCAGCACTTTCGGCGAGGATCAGCGCGCGGGCCAGCGCCACGCGCTGCTGCTGCCCGCCGGAGATCTGATCGACAAAGCGGTCTTCGAATCCTTCCAGATCCACCATCGCCAACGCCTCTTTGACGCGGGCTTTCAGCTCTGCGCGCGGTACGCCGAGCATTTTCAGGCCATAACCGACATTCTCTCCCAGCGACATATGCGGGAACAGGGCATAGGACTGAAACACCATACAGATATCGCGCTGCTGAATAGAGCGATGGGTGACGTCTTCGCCATCAATGAAAATTTGCCCTTCGCTCGGTTTTCCAGCCCGGCAACCGGGCGCAAAATAGTGGTTTTGCCGCAGCCGGACGGGCCGAGCAGCGTCACCATTTGCCCCTGCGGGATGGTGAGGTTGATATTGTCGATTACCGTATTACTGCCAAATCGTTTAGTGACGTTGCGCAGTTCAACGAAATTTTTGAGTCATAGTGCGCTCCATTACGCGGTTTTGGCTTTTGAACGGGAGGTACGTGATTCACCGATCAGCCAGTCAAAGATGAAAATAATCGCCAGCATCACCACGATCAGAATGGAACCGTAGGCAATCGCTACACCGTATTCGCCATCTTCCACGCGGTTGAGGATGTAAGCCGTCGCTACGCGGGTATCCGGCGTGACGAGGAACACAATGGCGCTGACGGTGGTAATGGCGCGCACAAAGCTGTAAATCAGCGCCGAGGATCGCCGGGCAGCAGCGGCAGCAGGATGTGCGTAATGGTACGCAGGGGAACCGGCGCGCAGGCTGAGTGAGGCTTCATCGAGCGATTTATCGATTTGGCCCGGTAATGACTCCAACTTATTGATAGTGTTTTATGTTCAGATAATGCCCGATGACTTTGTCATGCTGCTCCACCGATTTTGAGAACGACAGCGACTTCCGTCCCAGCCGTGCGGTGCTGCCTCAGATTCAGGTTATGCCGCTCAATTCGCTGCGTATATCGCTTGCTGATTACGTGCAGCTTTCCCTTCAGGCGGGATTCATACAGCGGCCAGCCATCCGTCATCCATATCACCACGTCAAAGGGTGACAGCAGGCTCATAAGACGCCCCAGCGTCGCCATAGTGCGTTCACCGAATACGTGCGCAACAACCGTCTTCCGGAGCCTGTCATACGCGTAAAACAGCCAGCGCTGGCGCGATTTAGCCCGACGTATCCCCACTGTTCGTCCATTTCCGCGCAGACGATGACGTCACTGCCCGGCTGTATGCGCGAGGTTACCGACTGCGGCCTGAGTTTTTAAATGGCGGAAAATCGTGTTGAGGCCAACGCCCATAATGCGGGCGGTTGCCCGGCATCCAACGCCATTCATGGCCATATCAATGATTTTCTGGTGCGTACCGGGTTGAGAAGCGGTGTAAGTGAACTGCAGTTGCCATGTTTTACGGCAGTGAGAGCAGAGATAGCGCTGATGTCCGGCAGTGCTTTTGCCGTTACGCACCACCCGTCAGTAGCTGAACAGGAGGGACAGCTGATAGAAACAGAAGCCACTGGAGCACCTCAAAACACCATCATACACTAAATCAGTAAGTTGGCAGCATCACCGAGAACACAAATGGGCTAATTCGGCAGTACTTTCCTAAAAGACATGTCTTGCCCAATATACTCAACATGAACTAGATCTGGTTGCTGCTCAGCTAAACAACAGACCGAGAAAGACACTGAAGTTCAAAACACCGAAAGAGATAATTGAAAGGGGTGTTGCATTGACAGATTGAATCTACAGCAGCTTTTTTAATATGTCCCGTTCGTCGGTAACCCGTTTCAGCTCTTTCTGGAGACGGCGGATCTCGGCCTGAGCATCTGACTGTTCTTTATTAGTGGAAGAATCCGACCGTACTTCTTTATCCAGCATAAAGGCTGTGGGTGGTGATATCGAGACGTGTTGCAACGCTGGCAACAGAATAACCGAGATCAACAACCTGTTTGACTGCTTCAGTTTTAAACTCTTCGGGATAACGCTTACCGCTCATGGGCACCTCTCTTTAAGCCATTTTAAATGACTCGGAGGTGTCTGTTAAACCCGTGGCGATTCAAAATTGCGATATATACATACCCATGACTGCCCAGCGTATCGGCTTCACCAGTCAGCCCGTTACGGTACAGTGTGACACAGTGCGCGTACCGATTCAGCTCACAGGAGAGCAGCATCAGCTCCAGATGTGCGACAAAATGCGGGAAGGCTTCATCCAGTTGTAGAGTCTGCACCTCACTGAATGAGCCGGTGAATCCAGCCCGGTCAGCCAGAAAATGCAGACGATGACCTTCCTGCACCAGTCGTGCTCCGAAACACGGTGTGATATCTCGTTTAAGCCCCAAGTTTGAGTAGAGTCTTTATTCATAATTTTATTCCTGTTAAAGAAGACCATGTTCGGCGAATGAGAATATTTGCCTGCCGCCGACAATCAGGTGGTCGGGGACATGGTGAACACTTTTAACATCCTTTACCCATGGTGATCGACTTTTCTTCAGGTCGATCACCCCCACTTTCGTGCTGTACCACCACACCTCGTAGCTGCCGTCTTCCTGCATCTCCTTCAGCCCGACCCGTTCTCCCCTGAACGCCTTGCCTGCGCTCAGACTTACCCCTTTCACGCTCAGCTTTCCGCTGATATCCACTTTCCTGACCATCACCCCTTCATCGTATTCCGGGGCGTTGTGTTGCCGCTGTACTGCCGCGCTGACGGCTGATACCGCGAGCCCGGTACCGCCATATCCAGCGCCTCGTGCGGGCGTTCAAGGTTATAGACCGTCCGCCAGTGGTCGAAGGCGCGCTGCAGTTCACCGCTGTCTGCGAACCATTTTCCTGCAGCACTTCCGCCTTCAGGCTGCGGTGAAAACGCTCCAGCTTCCCCTGCGTCTGCGGATGATAAGGCCGGGGTGCCCACCGGATACCTGCGCATCAGCCACAGCTCCAGCGCCGTCCGGTGCCGGTGGTGTCGCCCACGGTGAGCCGTTATCCATGGTCATCCGGTCCGGCAGGCCGTAACGCTCAAACACGCTGACCAGCTGCTGCTGCACGGTCTCGCGCCGTTCATCGGTACAGTGCGCGGGCACAGGGAAAAACGGGAGTGGTCGTCCAGCAGGGTGAGCGGATGGCAGCGTCCACCGCCAAAAGGAAAGTGGCCCTTAAAATCCATCTGCCAGAGGCGGTTCGGCGCGTCGTGTTCGAACCGGCCCGTGGCGGGAATGCCCGGTGAAGCGCCCGGCAGCAGGCCATGGCGGGCCATCAGGTTATGGACGGTGCTGAAGGCGGGCATGGTGTGCCCCGGTCCTCGAGCCAGCGCTTAATCTTGCGGGCTCCCAGCGTTCATGACGGTCATGGGCCATACGCAGCAGGGCCGTGATGTCGTCAGATGAGCGGTTCGGGGAATGGTGCGGAATGCGCGGGCGGTCCTGAAGACCGGCGGCACCTTCCTGAGCCCAGCGCTGGAGCCACTTGTAGCCGGTGGCAGGTGAAATGCCGAAGCGACGGCAGAGGGAACGGATGTTCGCCCGTCCTGCGAGGCGAACAAAACAAACTCAGTACGTAATGACATGGTATCTCTCGCATCCGGGCATAAGCGACTCCATAAACGGGTTCTTATGCCTTAGTTGTAAGTGTCTACCATGTCCCCGAACAAGTGTTCACTATGTCCCCGGACCGTACACCCAAAGGGGAGGACTGCACCGAGCCATCTTTCCCCTCGCCCTTTGGGGAGAGGGGGAGTGAGGGGCAATATGTGATCCAGCTTAAATTTCCCGCACTCCCTCTTCCTTCCGATTTACCTCTCCTTGTTCTGCGTCATAGTATGATCGTTAAATAAACGAACGCTGTTCTATAATGTAGAACAAAATGATTCAACAAGGAGATCTCATGCCGCAGTCCGCGTTGTTCACGGGAATCATTCCCCTGTCTCCACCATTTTACCGCCGACGGCCAGCTCGATAAGCCGGGCACCGCCGCGCTGATCGACGATCTGATCAAAGCAGGCGTTGACGGCCTGTTCTTCTGGGCAGCGGTGGCGAGTTCTCCAGCTCGGCGCCGAAGAGCGTAAAGCCATTGCCCGCTTTGCTATCGATCATGTCGATCGTCGCGTGCCGGTGCTGATCGGCACCGGCGGCACCAACGCCGGAAACCATCGAACTCAGCCAGCACGCGCAGCAGGCGGGCGCGGACGGCATCGTGGTGATCAACCCTACTACTGGAAAGTGTCGGAAGCGAACCTGATCCGCTATTTCGAGCAGGTGGCCGACAGCGTCACGCTACCGGTGATGCTCTATAACTTCCGGCGCTGACCGGGCAGGATCTGACTCCGGCGCTGGTGAAAACCCTCGCCGACTCGCGCAGCAATATTATCGGCATCAAAGACACCATCGACTCCGTCGCCCACCTGCGCAGCATGATCCATACCGTCAAAGGTGCCCATCCGCACTTCACCGTGCTCTGCGGCTACGACGATCATCTGTTCAATACCCTGCTGCTCGGCGGCGACGGGGGCGATATCGGCGAGCGGCAACTTTGCCCACAGGTGTCGGTGAATCTTCTGAAAGCGGCGCGACGGGGACGTGGCGAAAGCGGCCGGGTATCATCAGACCTTGCTGCAAATTCCGCAGATGTATCAGCTGGATACGCCGTTTGTGAACGTGATTAAAGAGGCGATCGTGCTCTGCGGTCGTCCTGTTCCACGCACGTGCTGCCGCCCGCCTCGCCGCTGGACGAGCCGCGCAAGGCGCAGCTGAAAACTGCTGCAACAGCTCAAGCTTTGCTGAGCCGGACGATAACGATGACCATTGAGAAAATTTTCACCCCGCAGGACGACGTTTTATGCGGTGATCACCCACGCGGCGGGGCCGCAGGCGCTCTGCCGCTGACCCGCAGATGCTGATGGAATCTCCAGCGGCAACCTGTTCGGCATGACGCAGAACGCCGGGATGGGCTGGGACGCCAACAAGCTCACCGGCAAAGAGGTGCTGATTATCGGCACTCAGGGCGGCATCCGCGCCGGAGACGGACGCCCAATCGCGCTGGGCTACCACACCGGGCATTGGGAGATCGGCATGCAGATGCAGGCGGCGGCGAAGGAGATCACCCGCAATGGCGCGGGATCCCGTTCGCGGCCTTCGTCAGCGATCCGTGCGACGGGCGCTCGCAGGGCACGCACGGTATGTTCGATTCCCTGCCGTACCGCAACGACGCGGCGATCGTGTTTCGCCGCCTGATCCGCTCCCTGCCGACGCGGCGGGCGGTGATCGGCGTAGCGACCTGCGATAAAGGGCTGCCCGCCACCATGATTGCGCTGGCCGCGATGCACGACCTGCCGACTATTCTGGTGCCGGGCGGGGCGACGCTGCCGCCGACCGTCGGGAAGACGCGGGCAAGGTGCAGACCATCGGCGCGCGTTTCGCCAACCACGAACTCTCCTGCAGGAGGCCGCCGAACTGGGCTGTCGCGCCTGCGCCTCGCCGGGCGGCGGGTGTCAGTTCCTCGGCACGGCGGGCACCTCGCAGGTGGTCGCGGAGGCGCTGGGTCTGGCGCTGCCGCACTCCGCGCTGGCGCCGTCCGGGCAGGCGGTGTGGCTGGAGATCGCCCGCCAGTCGGCGCGCGCGGTCAGCGAGCTGGATAGCCGCGGCATCACCACGCGGGATATCCTCTCCGATAAAGCCATCGAAAACGCGATGGTGATCCACGCGGCGTTCGGCGGCTCCAC
>CADCWY010000027.1:0-51012 GCA_902806535.1 Hypoxylon rickii
CACCTATATTAAAATTAATTGTAAATATTATTTATATAAATAGGAACGGGTTAGCTGTTGATTTTAAACAATTTAATAGTAATATTTATTTTCCTTTAATTCTTTACATTATTTATATTGGTAAAGATGGCTTAGCTTTGAATAACTATCAATTCAATATTAAGATAAACAGTGGTATAACTATATATATATTATACCTTACTATAAACAATATAGCTTTAGATTATCAACAATTTAATTATTTAGCTTTAACTTTACTTCTTGAATTGCAAGTTTGTAGAGATAAGGTTAATAATTTTATTAGAAGTAATAAAAAGTAATTAATTCAATTCAAAAAGAATTAGATCGTAAAACTAAGAAATACTAAAGATAGAGAAAGTAGAAGACATCTTAAAGAAGATAACCCCAAACTTTATGAAGAGAAAAGAAAATTAGAAATATGAAAGATAGAGAGAGGAGAAAACAAAAAAATAATTCTTAACAAAATTATATATAATACATATATAAAATTAAGAATAGATATATAGAATACCCTGCAATATAAGCTAGCACAAATTGTGCTTAATATATTGCAGGGTATTTTATTTTTAAGAGGGACGCCACAAATTTAGTATAAATTAGTAGTTTTATAATAAATTGAATATATTTATTAATTAATTAATAAAATATTTAGAATTAACTAATTGCTCTTTAAATTCATAAATCCTAAATCGGGTTTTTTGGTATAACTACCTCATTCCTGTCTTTATCTATAACTTTATTTCTTATTATTTTATAATTAGCTTGGATATTTTTATTGTAAGATTATGAAATTTATCTATACTATCCTTGTTCCCGTATATAGATATAAAACTTTTTTAACTAAAAACTTAATAATTCAGCATGATTAGCATGAATACCAAAACAATCATGAATTGTAATAATATTTAAATTTAAATTTATTACTTTTTTAACTAGAGAACAATATTACTTGCATCCATTGAGTGAATAAAATTAGGAATGAAAGAATTAACTTGTTTATTTTTATTAATAATATATTTATTATCTTTATCCAAATTATATTTACTTAATGTTATTTTTCTACGTCTACGTTGCATTACACTAACTATATCATATTTTGTAAATTCACAATAATTTTGTGTAATAAGTAAACCATAAGGAGTTATTCATTGAATAGCTAAATTTAAATGATTCATTAACTCAACCATTGAGTGGAAATATTCCATAATATTATTTAAGACAGGATGTGATTTAAACAATACAGTATAAATAATACTACTTAATTTATAAAGATCTTTATAGGTTAGATTAACATCACCTAAATCCTCATTTTTAGGTCTATAAATTAAATGATTATCTATTTTACCAAATTTATAGAAATGGTCACTAATTAATTGATCTAATATACCTTTAACTGTAACACCATAAGTTATAGTCATAATTCCTCTTTAATTAATTTTCTTGTTATATTTAAATGTAAAAGGTTATAATGTTCTTTATGCCTTTCAACCAATTGTTTAATAGAATCTTTAACAGGTTGTATTAAGTCAGAGTAAATATCATTAGGTCCATCTTCATCGGTGGAAGATGAATATTAATCTCTCTGCTAAATTAATATCATTAGCTATGGCACTTAAATGTTGAAGACCATTACAAGTAGCATCTAAAAGAACAGGCAACCTTGAAACGAAATTAGATTTTTATTATATTCCTTTAATTCTAAAGCACAAGCTAAGAATAATATTGGTTCATTTGCTGATAGTCAAAGATCATTATCAGGACTATTTATAATATCCTTAAATTGTTTATCTACTCAATCAATTCTATCTTTTTACATTTTTTATCTAATCCAAACGCATTAGCTGTATATATTTTAAGCGCCCTTAATCCATTTTCATCTAAAATTTCCTTCTGAAAATAAAAGTAAAGCTCTAGCTAATTCACCCCTTGCATATTTAATACACAATTGGATGTGTAAAATCTACCTCTTCAATCTAAAAAGTTGTTAGATAAAATTCCTTTACGTTTAACATTAATCTAGCTGTATTTAATAATGACGTTTCGTAAAGATATTTACTATTATAAGATACTATTTCATTAACTTTACTAAAATTATTATTATCCATGAAGTTAGTTAAAAGATTAGTTTCATCATGAGGTTTGAAATGAATTAATTTATCACTTTTACCTTTATAATACTTTTGTAGTAAGTATATTGAATACTTTTTCATTAATTCTAAATCCAGTAGAAGATAATTTATTAACAGCATCTATTAAATCTTGATTAAATGGCATTTCTCGAGATATTGGGTTTTATATGTATTAGATATTAGAGGTTTAACCTGGTACTTATTATTTAAATATGTACCGCCATATTCTATTATCCTATTCTCACTTATTTTTCAATAAAATGGTTTAATTAACATAGGTAATTCTTCACAATCTACGAGAGAATAATTTTCTAATAAAATACTTAAATCCTCCTTAGGTATAAGATACCGTCTATATAACTCTTTTCCTACATATGATTCCTTAAATTCTACAAAATTAGATCTATTTCCAATGAAATGAATAAAATCTAAGCCTAATTTAGCTAAATCTTCTTCATCAAGAATTAGATTATTTTCTTCAATATAATCCTTAAATTTTACTTCATTATTTATAACCTTATCTTTTAAATCTTTTGTATATAAATTTAATGCAATTTCATTTAACATTCCCTTACCCACATCCAAAATAAGTGTAGTTATAGGTTGTCTATCTAATTCCTTATATTTCAATGAAAAGGTATACCCTTTACTCATACTTTCTAATTTGTATAGCACATCTATAGATGGCTCATTAGATGATCCATCTTGAAAAGAAATTATAACTTAGGTATTACCTTACTCCCTTCCTGAAGTTTACCTACAAGAATGGAGGCTTAGGGAGGTTGAATTATATACTAGTTTAATTTATTTTACCATAAATATTACATTTATCTCCTGCTCCCTACTATAAAGTAAAGCAAACTAAAGCAAAGGAAAGCAAAGGAAGTATATTTATATAGTTAGTTTGGAGGTAGAATATGAAAGTAATTTATATTGATTAGTGTAAGGGTGAGTGTATAAAAACTATAACTAAAGTCTATATGATCAGTAGATATGTCATATTTAGGTAAACGATAAGTGAAAGTGTAGGAAACTAAAGTTGAATAGAGTTTGTAGGGGCGCTACGGAATCTACATTTTATACTTCGCCGTTGAGGAGTAATAACTAACAACTGACATCGTTGAATGAAGGTTCGGGTTCGATGGTATAGTAAAATCATCCTTAACTTAAAACCTCTGTAGTATGAGTAGGAAAGTTATATATACTTGAAAATATAAGTAAAAGACCATGGCCCGTGAGGAGGAAGTGGAGATTAAGATGATCTTTGATAAACTAATCGAATAAATTAGAGTAAGAAACAAACTCGGTTTGAGTTTCATACTGTTACATATCGATTTATGTTCTAAATCTTGTTATGCAACTTCCGATAATAGTAAACTATTCGTGCGAATGACGTTACAAAGGTTTTAATAAATAAAATAAAAATGAAATATACTAATACTTTTAAAAATTTATCTATCTGTAGCAATATCAGTTGTATTACTAGCATTACTAGAGGATTTACAGCTTTAAATTTTGGTTTAGGTCTTCCACAAAATAAGAGGTTTTTTTCAACTTCACTCTCTACTTGTTTTTCTTCAACAAAGAAATATTTGTTTGATCCTTTAAAGATAAGGGATGGGGATTTTGGTTATATGAGAGATATAAAACACTCTAAAGAGTTAAAATATGATTTCGTGAAAGAATTAGCTGAAAAAACAATTGGTGTTGTAGGTGATGCCTGATTTGATGCTTTTAAACCTTTGGAAAGGTTTGTAATTTTAATGAAAATGTATCTTCTTTACAAAAGATATTTGATTCTTTTAGTCCTATTAATTCTTATTCATTGGCAATTTACGTATCTACCGATTTGACTGGTGGGTTTATTACTATCGATAATCATTATTTAGTTAATAATAGCACTAATGCTAAAGAGATTATAAGACAAGTTTATATTGAAATAGCTGATAAAGAAAAGAGATATAAATTTAAATCTTCGGATAGAATTGTTTGTAAAGTTAGACCCTTACTTATAAAGTTAAAGATCCAGATTTCTCCAAAATAAGTTTTAATAACTTATCAAGTTTAAACCCCTCTAAATTAGATACAAAGGTTGTACACTCTGAAAACACCATTAAATCTGATAATAATGGTGCTTTATTTAGTATTGAAAACACTCAATACAAAACCAAAAGGTTAAGTGTTTATAACAGACATTTATCTCCAAATTTTCTACCACATTCTATGAATCTTAATTATTATGGTGTTTTATTGAAAAATTGGATAATACTTTATATTTTTTCCATAATAAAAATTTGATTAAAGTGGTTATAATGGAATCAAATAATTATCATAATATTTTGGTTTATTCTCTTAAAAATGGTGAAGATGTTATTTTTAATTATGAGATTAAAAATAAATTAGCTCAATTTATGGATTTTGAATCTAATGAGGATTTTAATAAAAATAAGGAGTTAAGATTGTTAGCTGATATTATCGATTTAAACCATGAAGAGGGATTTATAAGAGAATTTAGAGATTTTAAAATTCAAAAATAATACTTTCATTTATTATGATAATACGGGTAAGCTTATAAATATTGAATTTGAACCTAAAGTAACTTCTTACCTAGAGTAAAAAGGAGTTTAGAAAAATTGTAAATTTATTACTTTTGATATAGAAACATATAAAGACGATAATGGTTATTTTATTCCTTATGCTTGCGGGTTTTATGATGGTAAAAAAGATATTTGTATTATCTAACTGATTTTAATTCTCATGAGGATATGCTTGCATGTATGCAAGACATAATTAAACCTAAATATCATGGTTATATTGTTTATGCACATAATGGAGGAAATTTTGATTATAATTTTATATTTAAATTAATATATAATAATTTTGATAAAGTTTCAAGAATTTTATGTAAAGAAAATACCTTATTAACTTTGAAGTTAAACATAAGGTAGATAAGTGTAAGGTTAAGATTAAATTTAATGATTCTTATTGTTTACTTCCATTTAGTTTATCCTACTTAGGTACTTCATTTAATGTAGATACAACTAAAGATATCTTTCCTTATAGTTTTGTTAATAAAGATAATTTAAACTATGTAGGTGGTTTACCTGATATTAAATACTATGAAAATAAAGAAAATAATCTAGATCTTTTATTAAAATATCAAAATTTAAGGGGTTTATTTTATGAAAATAATTGATCGATGAGGGAAGAAACCTTGAAATATCTTAATAAGGATATTATTTGTTTACATCAAATTATGATCAAAATGGATAATATTATATTCAGTAATTATAGGTTAAATATTTCATCATATATAACTGTATCTTCTTTAGCTATTGCAATTTTAAGATCAAATTATTTAAAAAATAATCAATTATTACCAAGATCTAAGGGTAGTTTAGAAAATGCTATAAGATCAGCTTATTTAGGTGGACGGAATGAAGTATTTAAACCATTCGGTTATAATATATTAGATATGATTATAATGGTTTATACCCACAAGGTATGAAACAAGATTTACCAGTTGGTCAACCAATTTATACTCTAAATAAAAATTTAAAAACTTATTTGGTTTTGTAAAAGTTAAAGTTACTACACCTGACAATATCTATATTCCTGTATTACCTTGTAAAGTTAAATCTAAGTATGGGGAAATTAAATTATGTTTTCCTAGTGGAAGTTGAGTAGCGTGATACTTCTCAGAAGAAGTTAAATTAGCTGTACAATATGGTTATAAAGTTGAAGTTCTTGAAGCTTATATATTTGAGCGTGGGAAAGATGTATTAAAAGCTTATGTAGATCATATGGCAAACATTAAAGATAATTCTTCTGGTGCTATGAGAGATATACATAAATTATTGTTAAATACACCTTATGGTAGATTAGGGATGAATAATGATCGTGATATTGTAAAAGTTGTAAGTTTAAAGCAGTATGAAGAAATAGAAAAACTTATAAATTATTAACAATTTTTAATCTAAATGAAAAAGATATCTTTGTTAGATATAGTAAAAAGCAGACCCTATAAAATGTTATCAAAGTAATACAGACTTTGATGCGTTAATGCTCGATATATCAAACAGTGATATAGTTAATATTCTCCAGCAATTGCAGCTGCAATTGCTTCTTGAGGTAGAATTTTAATGTACCCTCATATAGTTAATTTTATTACACTGACACAGATTCTACTTTCATTAAAAATACGATGAATCCTAGATTAGTAGGTAAAGAAATAGGTCTTTTAAAAAGAATATGGTGGTGTAATAAAAAAGCTATTTTCCTTCTTCTAAACTTTACATCCTTGATACCATCTTTGGATTAAAAAAAGTAAAGGTTATTCAGGTAATAAATTAACGAAGTGAGATTATATAGATTTGCATAAAGGTAAATTTGTTGAGCTTAAAGATATCCGTTGAATACGTTATCTTGATTTACAAACAGTTAAATTTACAGAAATAGATTATATTTTAAAATCAGAATATGATAAACGTAATAAATTGTATTCTATGGGGAGATGAGTCGATACATCACCTCTTGTTATAGATGAAAAATTTAATGTAGTTCCATTAGATTTAATACTACGTAACATGTTTAACATTATATGTTTTAATAATAAACGTATTTTGGATTTAATCATCCCTACATTAGATCTAGTTATAATTAATTTACAATTAACGTTGTTTAATTCACCTATATTAAAATTAATTGTAAATATTATTTATATAAATAGGAACGGGTTAGCTGTTGATTTTAAACAATTTAATAGTAATATTTATTTTCCTTTAATTCTTTACATTATTTATATTGGTAAAGATGGCTTAGCTTTGAATAACTATCAATTCAATATTAAGATAAACAGTGGTATAACTATATATATATTATACCTTACTATAAACAATATAGCTTTAGATTATCAACAATTTAATTATTTAGCTTTAACTTTACTTTGAATTGCAAGTTTGTAGAGATAAGGTTAATAATTTTATTAGAAGTAATAGTAATTAATTCAATTCAAAAGAATTAGATCGTAAAAAACTAAGAAATACTAAAGATAGAGAAAGTAGAAGACATCTTAAAGAAGATAACCCCAAACTTTATGAAGAGAAAAGAAAATTAGAAATATGAAAGATAGAGAGAGGAGAAAACAAAAAAAATATTCTTAACAAAATTATATATAATACATATATAAAATTAAGAATATATAAAATACCCTGCAATATAAGCTAGCACAAATTGTGCTTAATATATTGCAGGGTATTTTATTTTTAAGAGGGACGCCACAAATTTAGTATAAATTAGTAGTTTTATAATAAATTGAATATATTTATTAATTAATTAATAAAATATTTAGAATTAACTAATTGCTCTTTAAATTCATAAATCCTAAATCGGGTTTTTTGGTATAACTACCTCATTCCGTCTTTATCTATAACTTTATTTCTTATTATTTTATAATTAGCTTGGATATTTTTATTGTAAGATTATGAAATTTATCTATACTATCCTTGTTCCCGTATATAGATATAAAACTTTCTTTAACTAAAAACTTAATAATTCAGCATGATTAGCATGAATACCAAAACAATCATGAATTGTAATAATATTTAAATTTAAATTTATTACTTTTTAACTAGGAGAACAATATTACTTGCATCCATTGAGTGAATAAAATTAGGAATGAAAGAATTAACTTGTTTATTTTTATTAATAATATATTTATTATCTTTATCCAAATTATATTTACTTAATGTTATTTTTCTACGTCTACGTTGCATTACACTAACTATATCATATTTTGTAAATTCACAATAATTTTGTGTAATAAGTAAACCATAAGGAGTTATTCATTGAATAGCTAAATTTAAATGATTCATTAACTCAACCATTGAGTGGAAATATTCCATAATATTATTTAAGACAGGATGTGATTTAAACAATACAGTATAAATAATACTACTTAATTTATAAAGATCTTTATAGGTTAGATTAACATCACCTAAATCCTCATTTTTAGGTCTATAAATTAAATGATTATCTATTTTACCAAATTTATAGAAATGGTCACTAATTAATTGATCTAATATACCTTTAACTGTAACACCATAAGTTATAGTCATAATTCCTCTTTAATTAATTTTCTTGTTATATTTAAATGTAAAAGGTTATAATGTTCTTTATGCCTTTCAACCAATTGTTTAATAGAATCTTTAACAGGTTGTATTAAGTCAGAGTAAATATCATTAGGTCCATCTTCATCGGTGGAAGATGAAATATTAACTCTCTCTGCTAAATTAATATCATTAGCTATGGCACTTAAATGTTGAAGACCATTACAAGTAGCATCTAAAAGAACAGGCAACCTTGAAACGAAATTAGATTTTTATTATATTCCTTTAATTCTAAAGCACAAGCTAAGAATAATATTGGTTCATTTGCTGATAGTCAAAGATCATTATCAGGACTATTTATAATATCCTTAAATTGTTTATCTACTCAATCAATTCTATCTTTTTACATTTTTTATCTAATCCAAACGCATTAGCTGTATATATTTTAAGCGCCCTTAATCCATTTTCATCTAAAATTTCCCTTCTGAAAATAAAAGTAAAGCTCTAGCTAATTCACCCCTTGCATATTTAATACACAATTGGATGTGTAAAATCTACCTCTTCAATCTAAAAAGTTGTTAGATAAAATTCCTTTACGTTTAACATTAATCTAGCTGTATTTAATAATGACGTTTCGTAAAGATATTTACTATTATAAGATACTATTTCATTAACTTTACTAAAATTATTATTATCCATGAAGTTAGTTAAAAGATTAGTTTCATCATGAGGTTTGAAATGAATTAATTTATCACTTTTACCTTTATAATACTCTTTGTAGTAAGTATATTGAATACTTTTTCATTAATTCTAAATCCAGTAGAAGATAATTTATTAACAGCATCTATTAAATCTTGATTAAATGGCATTTCTCGAGATATTGGGTTTTTATATGTATTAGATATTAGAGGTTTAACCTGGTACTTATTATTTAAATATGTACCGCCATATTCTATTATCCTATTCTCACTTATTTTTCAATAAAATGGTTTAATTAACATAGGTAATTCTTCACAATCTACGAGAGAATAATTTTCTAATAAAATACTTAAATCCTCCTTAGGTATAAGATACCGTCTATATAACTCTTTTCCTACATATGATTCCTTAAATTCTACAAAATTAGATCTACTTCCAATGAAATGAATAAAATCTAAGCCTAATTTAGCTAAATCTTCTTCATCAAGAATTAGATTATTTTCTTCAATATAATCCTTAAATTTTACTTCATTATTTATAACCTTATCTTTTAAATCTTTTGTATATAAATTTAATGCAATTTCATTTAACATTCCCTTACCCACATCCAAAATAAGTGTAGTTATAGGTTGTCTATCTAATTCCTTATATTTCAATGAAAAAGGTATACCCTTTACTCATACTTTCTAATTTGTATAGCACATCTATAGATGGCTCATTAGATGATCCATCTTGAAAAGAAATTATAACTTAGGTATTACCTTACTCCCTTCCTGAAGTTTACCTACAAGAATGGAGGCTTAGGGAGGTTGAATTATATACTAGTTTAATTTATTTTACCATAAATATTACATTTATCTCCCCTGCCCTACTATAAAGTAAAGCAAACTAAAGCAAAGGAAAGCAAAGGAAGTATATTTATATAGTTAGTTTGGAGGTAGAATATGAAAGTAATTTATATTGATTAGTGTAAGGGGTGAGTGTATAAAAACTATAACTAAAGTCTATATGATCAGTAGATATGTCATATTTAGGTAAACGATAAGTGAAAGTGCGTAGGAAACTAAAGTTGAATAGAGTTTGTAGGGGCGCTACGGAATCTACATTTTATACTTCGCCGTTGAGGAGTAATAACTAACAACTGGACATCGTTGAATGAAGGTTCGGGTTCGATGGTATAGTAAAATCATCCTTAACTTAAAACCTCTGTAGTATGAGTAGGAAAGTTATATATACTTGAAAATATAAGTAAAAGACCATGGCCCGTGAGGAGGAAGTGGAGATTAAGATGATCTTTGATAAACTAATCGAATAAATTAGAGTAAGAAACAAACTCGGTTTGGAGTTTCATACCGTTACACATATCGATTTATGTTCTAAATCTTGTTATGCAACTTCCGATAATAGTAAACTATTCGTGCGAATGACGTTACAAAGGTTTTAATAAATAAAATAAAAATGAAATATACTAATACTTTTAAAATTTATCTATCTGTAGCAATATCAGTTGTATTACTAGCATTACTAGAGGATTTACAGCTTTAAATTTTGGTTTAGGTCTTCCACAAAATAAGAGGTTTTTTTCAACTTCACTCTCTACTTGTTTTTCTTCAACAAAGAAATATTTGTTTGATCCTTTAAAGATAAGGGATGGGGATTTTGGTTATATGAGAGATATAAAACACTCTAAAGAGTTAAAATATGATTTCGTGAAAGAATTAGCTGAAAAAACAATTGGTGTTGTAGGTGATGCCTGATTTGATGCTTTTAAACCTTTGGAAAGGTTTGGTAATTTTAATGAAAATGTATCTTCTTTACAAAAGATATTTGATTCTTTTAGTCCTATTAATTTTATTCATTGGCAATTTACGTATCTACCGATTTGACTGGTGGGTTTATTACTATCGATAATCATTATTTAGTTAATAATAGCACTAATGCTAAAGAGATTATAAGACAAGTTTATATTGAAATAGCTGATAAAGAAAAGAGATATAAATTTAAATCTTCGGATAGAATTGTTTGTAAAGTTAGACCCTTACTTATAAAGTTAAAGATCCAGATTTCTCCAAAATAAGTTTTAATAACTTATCAAGTTTAAACCCTCTAAATTAGATACAAAGGTTGTACACTCTGAAAACACCATTAAATCTGATAATAATGGTGCTTTATTTAGTATTGAAAACACTCAATACAAACCAACCTCAGAAAGGTTAAGTGTTTATAACAGACATTTATCTCCAAATTTTCTACCACATTCTATGAATCTTAATTATTATGGTGTTTTATTGAAAAATTGGATAATACTTATATTTTTTCCATAATAAAAATTTGATTAAAGTGGTTATAATGGAATCAAATAATTATCATAATATTTTGGTTTATTCTCTTAAAATGGTGAAGATGTTATTTTTAATTATGAGATTAAAAATAAATTAGCTCAATTTATGGATTTTGAATCTAATGAGGATTTTAATAAAAATAAGGAGTTAAGATTGTTAGCTGATATTATCGATTTAAACCATGAAGAGGGATTTATAAGAGAATTTAGAGATTTTAAAAATTCAAAAATAATACTTTCATTTATTATGATAATACGGGTAAGCTTAATATTGAATTTGAACCTAAAGTAACTTTCTTACCTAGAGTAAAAAGGAGTTTAGAAAAATTGTAAATTTATTACTTTTGATATAGAAACATATAAAGACGATAATGGTTATTTTATTCCTTATGCTTGCGGGTTTTATGATGGTAAAAAGATATTTGTATTATCTAACTGATTTTAATTCTCATGAGGATATGCTTCTTGCATGTATGCAAGACATAATTAAACCTAAATATCATGGTTATATTGTTTATGCACATAATGGAGGAAATTTTGATTATAATTTTATATTTAAATTAATATATAATAATTTTGATAAAGTTTCAAGAATTTTATGTAAAGAAAATACCTTATTAACTTTTGAAGTTAAACATAAGGTAGATAAGTGTAAGGTTAAGATTAAATTTAATGATTCTTATTGTTTACTTCCATTTAGTTTATCCTACTTAGGTACTTCATTTAATGTAGATACAACTAAAGATATCTTTCCTTATAGTTTTGTTAATAAAGATAATTTAAACTATGTAGGTGGTTTACCTGATATTAAATACTATGAAAATAAAGAAAATAATCTAGATCTTTTATTAAAATATCAAAATTTAAGGGGTTTATTTTATGAAAATAATTGATCGATGAGGGAAGAAACCTTGAAATATCTTAATAAGGATATTATTTGTTTACATCAAATTATGATCAAAATGGATAATATTATATTCAGTAATTATAGGTTAAATATTTCATCATATATAACTGTATCTTCTTTAGCTATTGCAATTTTAAGATCAAATTATTTAAAAAATAATCAATTATTACCAAGATCTAAGGGTAGTTTAGAAAATG
The DNA here is from genome assembly GCA_902806535.1 of Hypoxylon rickii. NCBI lineage: Eukaryota > Fungi > Ascomycota > Sordariomycetes > Xylariales > Hypoxylaceae > Hypoxylon > Hypoxylon rickii. The sequence continues at coordinate 12,402 of CADCWY010000027.1, forward strand.
CTATAAGATCAGCTTATTTAGGTGGACGGAATGAAGTATTTAAACCATTCGGTTATAATATATTAGGATATGATTATAATGGTTTATACCCACAAGGTATGAAACAAGATTTACCAGTTGGTCAACCAATTTATACTCTAAATAAAAATTTAAAAAACTTATTTGGTTTTGTAAAAGTTAAAGTTACTACACCTGACAATATCTATATTCCTGTATTACCTTGTAAAGTTAAATCTAAGTATGGGGAAATTAAATTATGTTTTCCTAGTGGAAGTTGAGTAGCGTGATACTTCTCAGAAGAAGTTAAATTAGCTGTACAATATGGTTATAAAGTTGAAGTTCTTGAAGCTTATATATTTGAGCGTGGGAAAGATGTATTAAAAGCTTATGTAGATCATATGGCAAACATTAAAGATAATTCTTCTGGTGCTATGAGAGATATACATAAATTATTGTTAAATACACCTTATGGTAGATTAGGGATGAATAATGATCGTGATATTGTAAAAGTTGTAAGTTTAAAGCAGTATGAAGAAATAGAAAAAACTTATAAATTATTAACAATTTTTAATCTAAATGAAAAAGATATCTTTGTTAGATATAGTAAAAAGCAGACCCTATAAAATGTTATCAAAGTAATACAGACTTTGATGCGTTAATGCTCGATATATCAAACAGTGATATAGTTAATATTCTCCAGCAATTGCAGCTGCAATTGCTTCTTGAGGTAGAATTTTAATGTACCCTCATATAGTTAATTCTTATTACACTGACACAGATTCTACTTTCATTAAAAATACGATGAATCCTAGATTAGTAGGTAAAGAAATAGGTCTTTTAAAAAGAATATGGTGGTGTAATAAAAAAGCTATTTTCCTTCTTCTAAACTTTACATCCTTGATACCATCTTTGGATTAAAAAAAAGTAAAGGTTATTCAGGTAATAAATTAACGAAGTGAGATTATATAGATTTGCATAAAGGTAAATTTGTTGAGCTTAAAGATATCCGTTGAATACGTTATCTTGATTTACAAACAGTTAAATTTACAGAAATAGATTATATTTTAAAATCAGAATATGATAAACGTAATAAATTGTATTCTATGGGGAGATGAGTCGATACATCACCTCTTGTTATAGATGAAAAATTTAATGTAGTTCCATTAGATTTAATACTACGTAACATGTTTAACATTATATGTTTTAATAATAAACGTATTTTGGATTTAATCATCCCTACATTAGATCTAGTTATAATTAATTTACAATTAACGTTGTTTAATTCACCTATATTAAAATTAATTGTAAATATTATTTATATAAATAGGAACGGGTTAGCTGTTGATTTTAAACAATTTAATAGTAATATTTATTTTCCTTTAATTCTTTACATTATTTATATTGGTAAAGATGGCTTAGCTTTGAATAACTATCAATTCAATATTAAGATAAACAGTGGTATAACTATATATATATTATACCTTACTATAAACAATATAGCTTTAGATTATCAACAATTTAATTATTTAGCTTTAACTTTACTTCTTGAATTGCAAGTTTGTAGAGATAAGGTTAATAATTTTATTAGAAGTAATAAAAAGTAATTAATTCAATTCAAAAGAATTAGATCGTAAAAACTAAGAAATACTAAAGATAGAGAAAGTAGAAGACATCTTAAAGAAGATAACCCCAAACTTTATGAAGAGAAAAAGAAAATTAGAAATATGAAAGATAGAGAGGGAGAAAACAAAAAAAAATTCTTAACAAAATTATATATAATACATATATAAAATTAAGAATACATATATAAAATACCCTGCAATATAAGCTAGCACAAATTGTGCTTAATATATTGCAGGGTATTTTATTTTTAAGAGGGACGCCACAAATTTAGTATAAATTAGTAGTTTTATAATAAATTGAATATATTTATTAATTAATTAATAAAATATTTAGAATTAACTAATTGCTCTTTTAAATTCATAAATCCTAAATCGGGTTTTTTGGTATAACTACCTCATTCCTGTCTTTATCTATAACTTTATTTCTTATTATTTTATAATTAGCTTGGATATTTTTATTGTAAGATTATGAAATTTATCTATACTATCCTTGTTCCCGTATATAGATATAAAACTTTCTTTAACTAAAAACTTAATAATTCAGCATGATTAGCATGAATACCAAAACAATCATGAATTGTAATAATATTTAAATTTAAATTTATTACTTTTTAACTAGGAGAACAATATTACTTGCATCCATTGAGTGAATAAAATTAGGAATGAAAGAATTAACTTGTTTATTTTTATTAATAATATATTTATTATCTTTATCCAAATTATATTTACTTAATGTTATTTTTCTACGTCTACGTTGCATTACACTAACTATATCATATTTTGTAAATTCACAATAATTTTGTGTAATAAGTAAACCATAAGGAGTTATTCATTGAATAGCTAAATTTAAATGATTCATTAACTCAACCATTGAGTGGAAATATTCCATAATATTATTTAAGACAGGATGTGATTTAAACAATACAGTATAAATAATACTACTTAATTTATAAAGATCTTTATAGGTTAGATTAACATCACCTAAATCCTCATTTTAGGTCTATAAATTAAATGATTATCTATTTTACCAAATTTATAGAAATGGTCACTAATTAATTGATCTAATATACCTTTAACTGTAACACCATAAGTTATAGTCATAATTCCTCTTTAATTAATTTTCTTGTTATATTTAAATGTAAAAGGTTATAATGTTCTTTATGCCTTTCAACCAATTGTTTAATAGAATCTTTAACAGGTTGTATTAAGTCAGAGTAAATATCATTAGGTCCATCTTCATCGGTGGAAGATGAAATATTAACTCTCTCTGCTAAATTAATATCATTAGCTATGGCACTTAAATGTTGAAGACCATTACAAGTAGCATCTAAAAGAACAGGCAACCTTGAAACGAAATTAGATTTTTATTATATTCCTTTAATTCTAAAGCACAAGCTAAGAATAATATTGGTTCATTTGCTGATAGTCAAAGATCATTATCAGGACTATTTATAATATCCTTAAATTGTTTATCTACTCAATCAATTCTATCTTTTTACATTTTTTATCTAATCCAAACGCATTAGCTGTATATATTTTAAGCGCCCTTAATCCATTTTCATCTAAAATTTCCTTCTGAAAATAAAAGTAAAGCTCTAGCTAATTCACCCCTTGCATATTTAATACACAATTGGATGTGTAAAATCTACCTCTTCAATCTAAAAAGTTGTTAGATAAAATTCCTTTACGTTTAACATTAATCTAGCTGTATTTAATAATGACGTTTCGTAAAGATATTTACTATTATAAGATACTATTTCATTAACTTTACTAAAATTATTATTATCCATGAAGTTAGTTAAAAGATTAGTTTCATCATGAGGTTTGAAATGAATTAATTTATCACTTTTACCTTTATAATACTCTTTGTAGTAAGTATATTGAATACTTTTTCATTAATTCTAAATCCAGTAGAAGATAATTTATTAACAGCATCTATTAAATCTTGATTAAATGGCATTTCTCGAGATATTGGGTTTTTATATGTATTAGATATTAGAGGTTTAACCTGGTACTTATTATTTAAATATGTACCGCCATATTCTATTATCCTATTCTCACTTATTTTTCAATAAAATGGTTTAATTAACATAGGTAATTCTTCACAATCTACGAGAGAATAATTTTCTAATAAAATACTTAAATCCTCCTTAGGTATAAGATACCGTCTATATAACTCTTTTCCTACATATGATTCCTTAAATTCTACAAAATTAGATCTACTTCCAATGAAATGAATAAAATCTAAGCCTAATTTAGCTAAATCTTCTTCATCAAGAATTAGATTATTTTCTTCAATATAATCCTTAAATTTTACTTCATTATTTATAACCTTATCTTTTAAATCTTTTGTATATAAATTTAATGCAATTTCATTTAACATTCCCTTACCCACATCCAAAATAAGTGTAGTTATAGGTTGTCTATCTAATTCCTTATATTTCAATGAAAAAGGTATACTTTACTCATACTTTCTAATTTGTATAGCAATCTATAGATGGCTCATTAGATGATCCATCTTGAAAAGAAATTATAACTTAGGTATTACCTTACTCCCTTCCTGAAGTTTACCTACAAGAATGGAGGCTTAGGGAGGTTGAATTATATACTAGTTTAATTTATTTTACCATAAATATTACATTTATCTCCCTGCTCCTACTATAAAGTAAAGCAAACTAAAGCAAAGGAAAGCAAAGGAAGTATATTTATATAGTTAGTTTGGAGGTAGAATATGAAAGTAATTTATATTGATTAGTGTAAGGGGTGAGTGTATAAAAACTATAACTAAAGTCTATATGATCAGTAGATATGTCATATTTAGGTAAACGATAAGTGAAAGTGCGTAGGAAACTAAAGTTGAATAGAGTTTGTAGGGGCTACGGAATCTACATTTTATACTTCGCCGTTGAGGAGTAATAACTAACAACTGGACATCGTTGAATGAAGGTTCGGGTTCGATGGTATAGTAAAATCATCCTTAACTTAAAACCTCTGTAGTATGAGTAGGAAAGTTATATATACTTGAAAATATAAGTAAAAGACCATGGCCCGTGAGGAGGAAGTGGAGATTAAGATGATCTTTGATAAACTAATCGAATAAATTAGAGTAAGAAACAAACTCGGTTTGAGTTTCATACCGTTACACATATCGATTTATGTTCTAAATCTTGTTATGCAACTTCCGATAATAGTAAACTATTCGTGCGAATGACGTTACAAAGGTTTTAATAAATAAAATAAAAATGAAATATACTAATACTTTTAAAAATTTATCTATCTTTAGCAATATAAGTTATATTACTAGCTAATACTTTACTAATTTGTAGCATATCTATAGATGGCTCATTAGATGATCCATCTTGAAAAGAAATTATAACTTAGGTATTACCTTACTCCCTAAGTTTACCTACAAGAATGGAGGCTTAGAAGGTTAATTATATACTAGTTTAAATTTTACCATAAATATTACATTTCTCCCCTTTAAATAAAGCAAACTAAAGCAAAGGAAAAAAGGATTTATATTTATATAGTTAGTTTGGAGGTAGAATATGAAAGTAATAAGTATTATTAGTTATTTGGTGTATAAATGACTATAACTAAAGTCTATTGATCAGTAGGGTGTCATATTTAGGTAACGATAAGTGAAAGTGCGTAGAATTTATTGAATAGGTAGGGGTGAAACAAATTAAATTGAGTTTGAGGGTACAAACATCGTTGTGAAAGTAATATAAAACTCATCCTTAAATTAAAGTTCTTTGAGTAGGAAAGTAATATATACTTGAAAATATAAGTAAAAGACCATGGCCCGTAGTTGAGATTAAGATGATTTTGATAAAAAATTAAGTAAGAAAAACCGGTTTGAGTTTCATACCGTTACACATATCGATTTATTTCTAAATCTTGTTATGCAACTTCCGATAATAGTAAACTATTGAGTTTCGTTAAACATATTAATAAATTAAATAAAAAATCTTGTTTCAAATTTATATAGTATCAGTTGTATTACTTCATTACTAACAGCTTTAAATTTTGGTTTAGGTCTTCCAAAAATAAGAAATTTTTTAAACTTTAGAATTTAATCTGTAGCAATATCAGTTGTATTACTAGCATTACTAGAGGATTTACAGCTTTAAATTTTGGTTTAGGTCTTCCACAAAATAAGAGGTTTTTTTCAACGAGTGAAGGAGAATTTAATGTGTCGTACATAGGTTTAAATGGAAATAATTATTATATGTTCTCAGATTTAAATAATGAATCTAGGTTTAAAAAGGATTTGATTTATATTTTAAAGAGTATGCCAAAGATAAGTAGTGAATGTTATGAAGTAACATATTACTTATATCTAAATACAAATGATGATAATAAGAGTTTGTTGAATATTAAGGGTGAAGAGAGTGTTTTAACTTCAGTTAAATATCACCCAGAATTTATGAATCATGTAATGGTGTTAACCATTTTTGAATTAACATATGAATTTAAGGGTTATAATAACTTTAGGACGGATTTGTTGGAAATGAGAGTTTTGGGGTCAACAAAAGATTTAAGTAATTATGTATGTGAAGTATATAATAATTTAGGAGAATATGTTAAGTCCACTAATGAAGATTTATTTAAAGATGAGTTTATAGAGTTTCATAAAAATAGTGTTGTAAAGGTTAAACCATTAGATAAATCCGATGTTTATAGGAAAGCGAGTGATATAGGAGTGATTGATAAGAATAATAATAATATGAAAAAAAATGTAACTAATATTAAATCTGAATCTAGGTTTAATAAATCAAATATAAACCTATTTAATTGTGCTAAACGTTTTTATTCTACGAGGGTGTATAGAATATGTTCTAAAGAATTTCATACTAATCAAATACTATCTATTAATATAGATAATAATAAGAATAATAATGTTAAAGGTAATCAATTATTAAATACCTTTAGTTCTAGTTATAATGCTATATTTGATATAATAAATAATCCGTCTATAAGTGTTTTTGACAAACAAATAAAAATTGAAGAAATTCTTAAAGATAATTTTAAATCAGATATTTATGATATGATAAGTAATAAAAGAAATTTAAGTACAGATAAAATAGGTTTGAATATCATTGTTAATCAATTTAAATTATTAGAAGAAGATTTGAAGGAATTATTAGAAAAAGCTTATATGAAAAAAAAAAGCTATATGAGAGTAATTAAATATGCGAATCCTACCTTAATTATTTCGGTTATTATGAGTAAAGTAATACCTTTTTCATTGAAATATAAGGAATTAGATAGACAACCTATAACTACACTTATTTTGGATGTGGGTAAGGGAATGTTAAATGAAATTGCATTAAATTTATATACAAAAGATTTAAAAGATAAGGTTATAAATAATGAAGTAAAATTTAAGGATTATATTGAAGAAAATAATCTAATTCTTGATGAAGAAGATTTAGCTAAATTAGGCTTAGATTTTATTCATTTCATTGGAAGTAGATCTAATTTTGTAGAATTTAAGGAATCATATGTAGGAAAAGAGTTATATAGACGGTATCTTATACCTAAGGAGGATTTAAGTATTTTATTAGAAAATTATTCTCTCGTAGATTGTGAAGAATTACCTATGTTAATTAAACCATTTTATTGAAAAATAAGTGAGAATAGGATAATAGAATATGGCGGTACATATTTAAATAATAAGTACCAGGTTAAACCTCTAATATCTAATACATATAAAACCCAATATCTCGAGAAATGCCATTTAATCAAGATTTAATAGATGCTGTTAATAAATTATCTTCTACTGGATTTAGAATTAATGAAAAGTATTCAATATACTTACTACAAAAGAGTATTATAAAGGTAAAAGTGATAAATTAATTCATTTCAAACCTCATGATGAAACTAATCTTTTAACTAACTTCATGGATAATAATAATTTTAGTAAAGTTAATGAAATAGTATCTTATAATAGTAAATATCTTTACGAAACGTCATTATTAAATACAGCTAGATTAATGTTAAACGTAAAGGAATTTTATCTAACAACTTTTTAGATTGAAGAGGTAGATTTTACACATCCAATTGTGTATTAAATATGCAAGGGGGTGAATTAGCTAGAGCTTTACTTTTATTTTCAGAAGGGAAATTTTAGATGAAAATGGATTAAGGGCGCTTAAAATATATACAGCTAATGCGTTTGGATTAGATAAAAATGTAAAAAGATAGAATTGATTGAGTAGATAAACAATTTAAGGATATTATAAATAGTCCTGATAATGATCTTTGACTATCAGCAAATGAACCAATATTATTCTTAGCTTGTGCTTTAGAATTAAAGGAATATAATAAAAATCCTAATTTCGTTTCAAGGTTGCCTGTTCTTTTAGATGCTACTTGTAATGGTCTTCAACATTTAAGTGCCATAGCTAATGATATTAATTTAGCAGAGAGAGTTAATATTTCATCTTCCACCGATGAAGATGGACCTAATGATATTTACTCTGACTTAATACAACCTGTTAAAGATTCTATTAAACAATTGGTTGAAAGGCATAAAGAACATTATAACCTTTTACATTTAAATATAACAAGAAAATTAATTAAAAGAGGAATTATGACTATAACTTATGGTGTTACAGTTAAAGGTATATTAGATCAATTAATTAGTGACCATTTCTATAAATTTGGTAAAATAGATAATCATTTAATTTATAGACCTAAAATGAGGATTTAGGTGATGTTAATCTAACCTATAAAGATCTTTATAAATTAAGTAGTATTATTTATACTGTATTGTTTAAATCACATCCTGTCTTAAATAATATTATGGAATATTTCCACTCAATGGTTGAGTTAATGAATCATTTAAATTTAGCTATTCAATGAATAACTCCTTATGGTTTACTTATTACACAAAATTATTGTGAATTTACAAAATATGATATAGTTAGTGTAATGCAACGTAGACGTAGAAAAATAACATTAAGTAAATATAATTTGGATAAAGATAATAAATATATTATTAATAAAAATAAACAAGTTAATTCTTTCATTCCTAATTTTATTCACTCAATGGATGCAAGTAATATTGTTCTCCTAGTTAAAAAAGTAATAAATTTAAATTTAAATATTATTACAATTCATGATTGTTTTGGTATTCATGCTAATCATGCTGAATTATTAAGTTTTTTAGTTAAAGAAAGTTTTATATCTATATACGGGAACAAGGATAGTATAGATAAATTTCATAATCTTACAATAAAAATATCCAAGCTAATTATAAAATAATAAGAAATAAAGTTATAGATAAAGACGGGAATGAGGTAGTTATACCAAAACCCGATTTAGGATTTATGAATTTAAAAGAGCAATTAGTTAATTCTAAATATTTTATTAATTAATTAATAAATATATTCAATTTATTATAAAACTACTAATTTATACTAAATTTGTATGTCCCTCTTAAAATAAATACCCTGCAATATATTAAGCACAATTTGTGCTAGCTTATATTGCAGGGTATTTTATATATGTATTCTTAATTTTATATATGTATTATATATAATTTTGTTAAGAATTATTTTTTTGTTTTCTCTCTCTATCTTTCATATTTCTAATTTTCTTTTCTCTTCATAAAGTTTGGGGTTATCTTCTTTAAGATGTCTTCTACTTTCTCTATCTTTAGTATTTCTTAGTTTTTACGATCTAATTCTTTTGAATTGAATTAATTACTTTTTATTACTTCTAATAAAATTATTAACCTTATCTCTACAAACTTGCAATTCAAGAAGTAAAGTTAAAGCTAAATAATTAAATTGTTGATAATCTAAAGCTATATTGTTTATAGTAAGGTATAATATATATATAGTTATACCACTGTTTATCTTAATATTGAATTGATAGTTATTCAAAGCTAAGCCATCTTTACCAATATAAATAATGTAAAGAATTAAAGGAAAATAAATATTACTATTAAATTGTTTAAAATCAACAGCTAACCCGTTCCTATTTATATAAATAATATTTACAATTAATTTTAATATAGGTGAATTAAACAACGTTAATTGTAAATTAATTATAACTAGATCTAATGTAGGGATGATTAAATCCAAAATACGTTTATTATTAAAACATATAATGTTAAACATGTTACGTAGTATTAAATCTAATGGAACTACATTAAATTTTTCATCTATAACAAGAGGTGATGTATCGACTCATCTCCCCATAGAATACAATTTATTACGTTTATCATATTCTGATTTTAAAATATAATCTATTTCTGTAAATTTAACTGTTTGTAAATCAAGATAACGTATTCAACGGATATCTTTAAGCTCAACAAATTTACCTTTATGCAAATCTATATAATCTCACTTCGTTAATTTATTACCTGAATAACCTTTACTTTTTTTTAATCCAAAGATGGTATCAAGGATGTAAAGTTTAGAAGAAGGAAAATAGCTTTTTATTACACCACCATATTCTTTTTAAAAGACCTATTTCTTTACCTACTAATCTAGGATTCATCGTATTTTTAATGAAAGTAGAATCTGTGTCAGTGTAATAAGAATTAACTATATGAGGGTACATTAAAATTCTACTCAAGAAGCAATTGCAGCTGCAATTGCTGGAGAATTATTAACTATATCACTGTTTGATATATCGAGCATTAACGCATCAAAGTCTGTATTACTTTGATAACATTTTATAGGGTCTGCTTTTTACTATATCTAACAAAGATATCTTTTTCATTTAGATTAAAAATTGTTAATAATTTATAAGTTTTTCTATTTCTTCATACTGCTTTAAACTTACAACTTTTACAATATCACGATCATTATTCATCCCTAATCTACCATAAGGTGTATTTAACAATAATTTATGTATATCTCTCATAGCACCAGAAGAATTATCTTTAATGTTTGCCATATGATCTACATAAGCTTTTAATACATCTTTCCCACGCTCAAATATATAAGCTTCAAGAACTTCAACTTTATAACCATATTGTACAGCTAATTTAACTTCTTCTGAGAAGTATCACGCTACTCAACTTCCACTAGGAAAACATAATTTAATTTCCCCATACTTAGATTTAACTTTACAAGGTAATACAGGAATATAGATATTGTCAGGTGTAGTAACTTTAACTTTTACAAAACCAAATAAGTTTTTAAATTTTTATTTAGAGTATAAATTGGTTGACCAACTGGTAAATCTTGTTTCATACCTTGTGGGTATAAACCATTATAATCATATCCTAATATATTATAACCGAATGGTTTAAATACTTCATTCCGTCCACCTAAATAAGCTGATCTTATAGCATTTTCTAAACTACCCTTAGATCTTGGTAATAATTGATTATTTTTAAATAATTTGATCTTAAAATTGCAATAGCTAAAGAAGATACAGTTATATATGATGAAATATTTAACCTATAATTACTGAATATAATATTATCCATTTTGATCATAATTTGATGTAAACAAATAATATCCTTATTAAGATATTTCAAGGTTTCTTCCCTCATCGATCAATTATTTTCATAAAATAAACCCCTTAAATTTTGATATTTTAATAAAAGATCTAGATTATTTTCTTTATTTTCATAGTATTTAATATCAGGTAAACCACCTACATAGTTTAAATTATCTTTATTAACAAAACTATAAGGAAAGATATCTTTAGTTGTATCTACATTAAATGAAGTACCTAAGTAGGATAAACTAAATGGAAGTAAACAATAAGAATCATTAAATTTAATCTTAACCTTACACTTATCTACCTTATGTTTAACTTCAAAAGTTAATAAGGTATTTTCTTTACATAAAATTCTTGAAACTTTATCAAAATTATTATATATTAATTTAAATATAAAATTATAATCAAAATTTCCTCCATTATGTGCATAAACAATATAACCATGATATTTAGGTTTAATTATGTCTTGCATACATGCAAGAAGCATATCCTCATGAGAATTAAAATCAGTTAGATAATACAAATATCTTTTTACCATCATAAAACCCGCAAGCATAAGGAATAAAATAACCATTATCGTCTTTATATGTTTCTATATCAAAAGTAATAAATTTACAATTTTTCTAAACTCCTTTTTACTCTAGGTAAGAAAGTTACTTTAGGTTCAAATTCAATATTTATAAGCTTACCCGTATTATCATAATAAATGAAAGTATTATTTTTGAATTTTTAAAATCTCTAAATTCTCTTATAAATCCCTCTTCATGGTTTAAATCGATAATATCAGCTAACAATCTTAACTCCTTATTTTTATTAAAATCCTCATTAGATTCAAAATCCATAAATTGAGCTAATTTATTTTTAATCTCATAATTAAAAATAACATCTTCACCATTTTTAAGAGAATAAACCAAAATATTATGATAATTATTTGATTCCATTATAACCACTTTAATCAAATTTTTATTATGGAAAAAATATAAAGTATTATCCAATTTTTTCAATAAAACACCATAATAATTAAGATTCATAGAATGTGGTAGAAAATTTGGAGATAAATGTCTGTTATAAACACTTAACCTTTCTGAGGTTGGTTTGTATTGAGTGTTTTCAATACTAAATAAAGCACCATTATTATCAGATTTAATGGTGTTTTCAGAGTGTACAACCTTTGTATCTAATTTAGAGGGGTTTAAACTTGATAAGTTATTAAAACTTATTTTGGAGAAATCTGGATCTTTAACTTTATAAGTAAGGGGTCTAACTTTACAAACAATTCTATCCGAAGATTTAAATTTATATCTCTTTTCTTTATCAGCTATTTCAATATAAACTTGTCTTATAATCTCTTTAGCATTAGTGCTATTATTAACTAAATAATGATTATCGATAGTAATAAACCCACCAGTCAAATCGGTAGATACGTAAATTGCCAATGAATAAGAATTAATAGGACTAAAAGAATCAAATATCTTTTGTAAAGAAGATACATTTTCATTAAAATTACCAAACCTTTCCAAAGGTTTAAAAGCATCAAATCAGGCATCACCTACAACACCAATTGTTTTTTTCAGCTAATTCTTTCACGAAATCATATTTTAACTCTTTAGAGTGTTTTATATCTCTCATATAACCAAAATCCCCATCCCTTATCTTTAAAGGATCAAACAAATATTTCTTTGTTGAAGAAAAACAAGTAGAGAGTGAAGTTGAAAAAACCTCTTATTTTGTGGAAGACCTAAACCAAAATTTAAAGCTGTAAATCCTCTAGTAATGCTAGTAATACAACTGATATTGCTACAGATAGATAAATTTTTAAAAGTATTAGTATATTTCATTTTTATTTTATTTATTAAAACCTTTGTAACGTCATTCGCACGAATAGTTTACTATTATCGGAAGTTGCATAACAAGATTTAGAACATAAATCGATATGTGTAACGGTATGAAACTCCAAACCGAGTTTGTTTCTTACTCCTAATTTATTCGATTAGTTTATCAAAGATCATCTTAATCTCCACTTCCTCCTCACGGGCCATGGTCTTTTACTTATATTTTCAAGTATATATAACTTTCCTACTCATACTACAGAGGTTTTAAGTTAAGGATGATTTTACTATACCATCGAACCCGAACCTTCATTCAACGATGTCCAGTTGTTAGTTATTACTCCTCAACGGCGAAGTATAAAATGTAGATTCCGTAGCGCCCCTACAAACTCTATTCAACTTTAGTTTCCTACGCACTTTCACTTATCGTTTACCTAAATATGACATATCTACTGATCATATAGACTTTAGTTATAGTTTTTATACACTCACCCCTTACACTAATCAATATAAATTACTTTCATATTCTACCTCCAAACTAACTATATAAATATACTTCCTTTGCTTTCCTTTGCTTTAGTTTGCTTTACTTTATAGTAGGGAGCGGGGAGATAAATGTAATATTTATGGTAAAATAAATTAAACTAGTATATAATTCAACCTCCCTAAGCCTCCATTCTTGTAGGTAAACTTCAGGAAGGGAGTAAGGTAATACCTAAGTTATAATTTCTTTTCAAGATGGATCATCTAATGAGCCATCTATAGATGTGCTATACAAATTAGAAAGTATGAGTAAAGGGTATACCTTTTCATTGAAATATAAGGAATTAGATAGACAACCTATAACTACACTTATTTTGGATGTGGGTAAGGGAATGTTAAATGAAATTGCATTAAATTTATATACAAAAGATTTAAAAGATAAGGTTATAAATAATGAAGTAAAATTTAAGGATTATATTGAAGAAAATAATCTAATTCTTGATGAAGAAGATTTAGCTAAATTAGGCTTAGATTTTATTCATTTCATTGGAAGTAGATCTAATTTTGTAGAATTTAAGGAATCATATGTAGGAAAAGAGTTATATAGACGGTATCTTATACCTAAGGAGGATTTAAGTATTTTATTAGAAAATTATTCTCTCGTAGATTGTGAAGAATTACCTATGTTAATTAAACCATTTTATTGAAAAATAAGTGAGAATAGGATAATAGAATATGGCGGTACATATTTAAATAATAAGTACCAGGTTAAACCTCTAATATCTAATACATATAAAAACCCAATATCTCGAGAAATGCCATTTAATCAAGATTTAATAGATGCTGTTAATAAATTATCTTCTACTGGATTTAGAATTAATGAAAAAGTATTCAATATACTTACTACAAAAGAGTATTATAAAGGTAAAAGTGATAAATTAATTCATTTCAAACCTCATGATGAAACTAATCTTTTAACTAACTTCATGGATAATAATAATTTTAGTAAAGTTAATGAAATAGTATCTTATAATAGTAAATATCTTTACGAAACGTCATTATTAAATACAGCTAGATTAATGTTAAACGTAAAGGAATTTTATCTAACAACTTTTTTAGATTGAAGAGGTAGATTTTACACATCCAATTGTGTATTAAATATGCAAGGGGGTGAATTAGCTAGAGCTTTACTTTTATTTTCAGAAGGGAAATTTTAGATGAAAATGGATTAAGGGCGCTTAAAATATATACAGCTAATGCGTTTGGATTAGATAAAAATGTAAAAAGATAGAATTGATTGAGTAGATAAACAATTTAAGGATATTATAAATAGTCCTGATAATGATCTTTGACTATCAGCAAATGAACCAATATTATTCTTAGCTTGTGCTTTAGAATTAAAGGAATATAATAAAAATCCTAATTTCGTTTCAAGGTTGCCTGTTCTTTTAGATGCTACTTGTAATGGTCTTCAACATTTAAGTGCCATAGCTAATGATATTAATTTAGCAGAGAGAGTTAATATTTCATCTTCCACCGATGAAGATGGACCTAATGATATTTACTCTGACTTAATACAACCTGTTAAAGATTCTATTAAACAATTGGTTGAAAGGCATAAAGAACATTATAACCTTTTACATTTAAATATAACAAGAAAATTAATTAAAAGAGGAATTATGACTATAACTTATGGTGTTACAGTTAAAGGTATATTAGATCAATTAATTAGTGACCATTTCTATAAATTTGGTAAAATAGATAATCATTTAATTTATAGACCTAAAAATGAGGATTTAGGTGATGTTAATCTAACCTATAAAGATCTTTATAAATTAAGTAGTATTATTTATACTGTATTGTTTAAATCACATCCTGTCTTAAATAATATTATGGAATATTTCCACTCAATGGTTGAGTTAATGAATCATTTAAATTTAGCTATTCAATGAATAACTCCTTATGGTTTACTTATTACACAAAATTATTGTGAATTTACAAAATATGATATAGTTAGTGTAATGCAACGTAGACGTAGAAAAATAACATTAAGTAAATATAATTTGGATAAAGATAATAAATATATTATTAATAAAAATAAACAAGTTAATTCTTTCATTCCTAATTTTATTCACTCAATGGATGCAAGTAATATTGTTCTCCTAGTTAAAAAGTAATAAATTTAAATTTAAATATTATTACAATTCATGATTGTTTTGGTATTCATGCTAATCATGCTGAATTATTAAGTTTTTAGTTAAAGAAAGTTTTATATCTATATACGGGAACAAGGATAGTATAGATAAATTTCATAATCTTACAATAAAAATATCCAAGCTAATTATAAAATAATAAGAAATAAAGTTATAGATAAAGACGGGAATGAGGTAGTTATACCAAAAACCCGATTTAGGATTTATGAATTTAAAAGAGCAATTAGTTAATTCTAAATATTTTATTAATTAATTAATAAATATATTCAATTTATTATAAAACTACTAATTTATACTAAATTTGTGGCGTCCCTCTTAAAATAAAATACCCTGCAATATATTAAGCACAATTTGTGCTAGCTTATATTGCAGGGTATTTTATATATGTATTCTTAATTTTATATATGTATTATATATAATTTTGTTAAGAATTATTTTTTTTGTTTTCTCCTCTCTATCTTTCATATTTCTAATTTTCTTTTCTCTTCATAAAGTTTGGGGTTATCTTCTTTAAGATGTCTTCTACTTTCTCTATCTTTAGTATTTCTTAGTTTTTACGATCTAATTCTTTTGAATTGAATTAATTACTTTTTATTACTTCTAATAAAATTATTAACCTTATCTCTACAAACTTGCAATTCAAGAAGTAAAGTTAAAGCTAAATAATTAAATTGTTGATAATCTAAAGCTATATTGTTTATAGTAAGGTATAATATATATATAGTTATACCACTGTTTATCTTAATATTGAATTGATAGTTATTCAAAGCTAAGCCATCTTTACCAATATAAATAATGTAAAGAATTAAAGGAAAATAAATATTACTATTAAATTGTTTAAAATCAACAGCTAACCCGTTCCTATTTATATAAATAATATTTACAATTAATTTTAATATAGGTGAATTAAACAACGTTAATTGTAAATTAATTATAACTAGATCTAATGTAGGGATGATTAAATCCAAAATACGTTTATTATTAAAACATATAATGTTAAACATGTTACGTAGTATTAAATCTAATGGAACTACATTAAATTTTTCATCTATAACAAGAGGTGATGTATCGACTCATCTCCCCATAGAATACAATTTATTACGTTTATCATATTCTGATTTTAAAATATAATCTATTTCTGTAAATTTAACTGTTTGTAAATCAAGATAACGTATTCAACGGATATCTTTAAGCTCAACAAATTTACCTTTATGCAAATCTATATAATCTCACTTCGTTAATTTATTACCTGAATAACCTTTACTTTTTTTAATCCAAAGATGGTATCAAGGATGTAAAGTTTAGAAGAAGGAAAATAGCTTTTTTATTACACCACCATATTCTTTTTAAAAGACCTATTTCTTTACCTACTAATCTAGGATTCATCGTATTTTTAATGAAAGTAGAATCTGTGTCAGTGTAATAAGAATTAACTATATGAGGGTACATTAAAATTCTACCTCAAGAAGCAATTGCAGCTGCAATTGCTGGAGAATTATTAACTATATCACTGTTTGATATATCGAGCATTAACGCATCAAAGTCTGTATTACTTTGATAACATTTTATAGGGTCTGCTTTTTTACTATATCTAACAAAGATATCTTTTTCATTTAGATTAAAAATTGTTAATAATTTATAAGTTTTTTCTATTTCTTCATACTGCTTTAAACTTACAACTTTTACAATATCACGATCATTATTCATCCCTAATCTACCATAAGGTGTATTTAACAATAATTTATGTATATCTCTCATAGCACCAGAAGAATTATCTTTAATGTTTGCCATATGATCTACATAAGCTTTTAATACATCTTTCCCACGCTCAAATATATAAGCTTCAAGAACTTCAACTTTATAACCATATTGTACAGCTAATTTAACTTCTTCTGAGAAGTATCACGCTACTCAACTTCCACTAGGAAAACATAATTTAATTTCCCCATACTTAGATTTAACTTTACAAGGTAATACAGGAATATAGATATTGTCAGGTGTAGTAACTTTAACTTTTACAAAACCAAATAAGTTTTTAAATTTTTATTTAGAGTATAAATTGGTTGACCAACTGGTAAATCTTGTTTCATACCTTGTGGGTATAAACCATTATAATCATATCCTAATATATTATAACCGAATGGTTTAAATACTTCATTCCGTCCACCTAAATAAGCTGATCTTATAGCATTTTCTAAACTACCCTTAGATCTTGGTAATAATTGATTATTTTTAAATAATTTGATCTTAAAATTGCAATAGCTAAAGAAGATACAGTTATATATGATGAAATATTTAACCTATAATTACTGAATATAATATTATCCATTTTGATCATAATTTGATGTAAACAAATAATATCCTTATTAAGATATTTCAAGGTTTCTTCCCTCATCGATCAATTATTTTCATAAAATAAACCCCTTAAATTTTGATATTTTAATAAAAGATCTAGATTATTTTCTTTATTTTCATAGTATTTAATATCAGGTAAACCACCTACATAGTTTAAATTATCTTTATTAACAAAACTATAAGGAAAGATATCTTTAGTTGTATCTACATTAAATGAAGTACCTAAGTAGGATAAACTAAATGGAAGTAAACAATAAGAATCATTAAATTTAATCTTAACCTTACACTTATCTACCTTATGTTTAACTTCAAAAGTTAATAAGGTATTTTCTTTACATAAAATTCTTGAAACTTTATCAAAATTATTATATATTAATTTAAATATAAAATTATAATCAAAATTTCCTCCATTATGTGCATAAACAATATAACCATGATATTTAGGTTTAATTATGTCTTGCATACATGCAAGAAGCATATCCTCATGAGAATTAAAATCAGTTAGATAATACAAATATCTTTTTTACCATCATAAAACCCGCAAGCATAAGGAATAAAATAACCATTATCGTCTTTATATGTTTCTATATCAAAAGTAATAAATTTACAATTTTTTCTAAACTCCTTTTTTACTCTAGGTAAGAAAGTTACTTTAGGTTCAAATTCAATATTTATAAGCTTACCCGTATTATCATAATAAATGAAAGTATTATTTTTTGAATTTTTAAAATCTCTAAATTCTCTTATAAATCCCTCTTCATGGTTTAAATCGATAATATCAGCTAACAATCTTAACTCCTTATTTTTATTAAAATCCTCATTAGATTCAAAATCCATAAATTGAGCTAATTTATTTTTAATCTCATAATTAAAAATAACATCTTCACCATTTTTAAGAGAATAAACCAAAATATTATGATAATTATTTGATTCCATTATAACCACTTTAATCAAATTTTTATTATGGAAAAAATATAAAGTATTATCCAATTTTTTCAATAAAACACCATAATAATTAAGATTCATAGAATGTGGTAGAAAATTTGGAGATAAATGTCTGTTATAAACACTTAACCTTTCTGAGGTTGGTTTGTATTGAGTGTTTTCAATACTAAATAAAGCACCATTATTATCAGATTTAATGGTGTTTTCAGAGTGTACAACCTTTGTATCTAATTTAGAGGGGTTTAAACTTGATAAGTTATTAAAACTTATTTTGGAGAAATCTGGATCTTTAACTTTATAAGTAAGGGGTCTAACTTTACAAACAATTCTATCCGAAGATTTAAATTTATATCTCTTTTCTTTATCAGCTATTTCAATATAAACTTGTCTTATAATCTCTTTAGCATTAGTGCTATTATTAACTAAATAATGATTATCGATAGTAATAAACCCACCAGTCAAATCGGTAGATACGTAAATTGCCAATGAATAAGAATTAATAGGACTAAAAGAATCAAATATCTTTTGTAAAGAAGATACATTTTCATTAAAATTACCAAACCTTTCCAAAGGTTTAAAAGCATCAAATCAGGCATCACCTACAACACCAATTGTTTTTTTCAGCTAATTCTTTCACGAAATCATATTTTAACTCTTTAGAGTGTTTTATATCTCTCATATAACCAAAATCCCCATCCCTTATCTTTAAAGGATCAAACAAATATTTCTTTGTTGAAGAAAAACAAGTAGAGAGTGAAGTTGAAAAAACCTCTTATTTTGTGGAAGACCTAAACCAAAATTTAAAGCTGTAAATCCTCTAGTAATGCTAGTAATACAACTGATATTGCTACAGATAGATAAATTTTTAAAAGTATTAGTATATTTCATTTTTATTTTATTTATTAAAACCTTTGTAACGTCATTCGCACGAATAGTTTACTATTATCGGAAGTTGCATAACAAGATTTAGAACATAAATCGATATGTGTAACGGTATGAAACTCCAAACCGAGTTTGTTTCTTACTCCTAATTTATTCGATTAGTTTATCAAAGATCATCTTAATCTCCACTTCCTCCTCACGGGCCATGGTCTTTTACTTATATTTTCAAGTATATATAACTTTCCTACTCATACTACAGAGGTTTTAAGTTAAGGATGATTTTACTATACCATCGAACCCGAACCTTCATTCAACGATGTCCAGTTGTTAGTTATTACTCCTCAACGGCGAAGTATAAAATGTAGATTCCGTAGCGCCCCTACAAACTCTATTCAACTTTAGTTTCCTACGCACTTTCACTTATCGTTTACCTAAATATGACATATCTACTGATCATATAGACTTTAGTTATAGTTTTTATACACTCACCCCTTACACTAATCAATATAAATTACTTTCATATTCTACCTCCAAACTAACTATATAAATATACTTCCTTTGCTTTCCTTTGCTTTAGTTTGCTTTACTTTATAGTAGGGAGCGGGGAGATAAATGTAATATTTATGGTAAAATAAATTAAACTAGTATATAATTCAACCTCCCTAAGCCTCCATTCTTGTAGGTAAACTTCAGGAAGGGAGTAAGGTAATACCTAAGTTATAATTTCTTTTCAAGATGGATCATCTAATGAGCCATCTATAGATGTGCTATACAAATTAGAAAGTATGAGTAAAGGGTATACCTTTTTCATTGAAATATAAGGAATTAGATAGACAACCTATAACTACACTTATTTTGGATGTGGGTAAGGGAATGTTAAATGAAATTGCATTAAATTTATATACAAAAGATTTAAAAGATAAGGTTATAAATAATGAAGTAAAATTTAAGGATTATATTGAAGAAAATAATCTAATTCTTGATGAAGAAGATTTAGCTAAATTAGGCTTAGATTTTATTCATTTCATTGGAAGTAGATCTAATTTTGTAGAATTTAAGGAATCATATGTAGGAAAAGAGTTATATAGACGGTATCTTATACCTAAGGAGGATTTAAGTATTTTATTAGAAAATTATTCTCTCGTAGATTGTGAAGAATTACCTATGTTAATTAAACCATTTTATTGAAAAATAAGTGAGAATAGGATAATAGAATATGGCGGTACATATTTAAATAATAAGTACCAGGTTAAACCTCTAATATCTAATACATATAAAAACCCAATATCTCGAGAAATGCCATTTAATCAAGATTTAATAGATGCTGTTAATAAATTATCTTCTACTGGATTTAGAATTAATGAAAAAGTATTCAATATACTTACTACAAAAGAGTATTATAAAGGTAAAAGTGATAAATTAATTCATTTCAAACCTCATGATGAAACTAATCTTTTAACTAACTTCATGGATAATAATAATTTTAGTAAAGTTAATGAAATAGTATCTTATAATAGTAAATATCTTTACGAAACGTCATTATTAAATACAGCTAGATTAATGTTAAACGTAAAGGAATTTTATCTAACAACTTTTTAGATTGAAGAGGTAGATTTTACACATCCAATTGTGTATTAAATATGCAAGGGGTGAATTAGCTAGAGCTTTACTTTTATTTTCAGAAGGGAAATTTTAGATGAAAATGGATTAAGGGCGCTTAAAATATATACAGCTAATGCGTTTGGATTAGATAAAAATGTAAAAAGATAGAATTGATTGAGTAGATAAACAATTTAAGGATATTATAAATAGTCCTGATAATGATCTTTGACTATCAGCAAATGAACCAATATTATTCTTAGCTTGTGCTTTAGAATTAAAGGAATATAATAAAAATCCTAATTTCGTTTCAAGGTTGCCTGTTCTTTTAGATGCTACTTGTAATGGTCTTCAACATTTAAGTGCCATAGCTAATGATATTAATTTAGCAGAGAGAGTTAATATTTCATCTTCCACCGATGAAGATGGACCTAATGATATTTACTCTGACTTAATACAACCTGTTAAAGATTCTATTAAACAATTGGTTGAAAGGCATAAAGAACATTATAACCTTTTACATTTAAATATAACAAGAAAATTAATTAAAAGAGGAATTATGACTATAACTTATGGTGTTACAGTTAAAGGTATATTAGATCAATTAATTAGTGACCATTTCTATAAATTTGGTAAAATAGATAATCATTTAATTTATAGACCTAAAAATGAGGATTTAGGTGATGTTAATCTAACCTATAAAGATCTTTATAAATTAAGTAGTATTATTTATACTGTATTGTTTAAATCACATCCTGTCTTAAATAATATTATGGAATATTTCCACTCAATGGTTGAGTTAATGAATCATTTAAATTTAGCTATTCAATGAATAACTCCTTATGGTTTACTTATTACACAAAATTATTGTGAATTTACAAAATATGATATAGTTAGTGTAATGCAACGTAGACGTAGAAAAATAACATTAAGTAAATATAATTTGGATAAAGATAATAAATATATTATTAATAAAAATAAACAAGTTAATTCTTTCATTCCTAATTTTATTCACTCAATGGATGCAAGTAATATTGTTCTCCTAGTTAAAAAGTAATAAATTTAAATTTAAATATTATTACAATTCATGATTGTTTTGGTATTCATGCTAATCATGCTGAATTATTAAGTTTTTAGTTAAAGAAAGTTTTATATCTATATACGGGAACAAGGATAGTATAGATAAATTTCATAATCTTACAATAAAAAATATCCAAGCTAATTATAAAATAATAAGAAATAAAGTTATAGATAAAGACGGGAATGAGGTAGTTATACCAAAAAAACCCGATTTAGGATTTATGAATTTAAAAGAGCAATTAGTTAATTCTAAATATTTTATTAATTAATTAATAAATATATTCAATTTATTATAAAACTACTAATTTATACTAAATTTGTGGCGTCCCTCTTAAAAATAAAATACCCTGCAATATATTAAGCACAATTTGTGCTAGCTTATATTGCAGGGTATTTTATATATGTATTCTTAATTTTATATATGTATTATATATAATTTTGTTAAGAATTATTTTTTTTTTGTTTTCTCCTCTCTCTATCTTTCATATTTCTAATTTTCTTTTTCTCTTCATAAAGTTTGGGGTTATCTTCTTTAAGATGTCTTCTACTTTCTCTATCTTTAGTATTTCTTAGTTTTTTACGATCTAATTCTTTTTGAATTGAATTAATTACTTTTTTATTACTTCTAATAAAATTATTAACCTTATCTCTACAAACTTGCAATTCAAGAAGTAAAGTTAAAGCTAAATAATTAAATTGTTGATAATCTAAAGCTATATTGTTTATAGTAAGGTATAATATATATATAGTTATACCACTGTTTATCTTAATATTGAATTGATAGTTATTCAAAGCTAAGCCATCTTTACCAATATAAATAATGTAAAGAATTAAAGGAAAATAAATATTACTATTAAATTGTTTAAAATCAACAGCTAACCCGTTCCTATTTATATAAATAATATTTACAATTAATTTTAATATAGGTGAATTAAACAACGTTAATTGTAAATTAATTATAACTAGATCTAATGTAGGGATGATTAAATCCAAAATACGTTTATTATTAAAACATATAATGTTAAACATGTTACGTAGTATTAAATCTAATGGAACTACATTAAATTTTTCATCTATAACAAGAGGTGATGTATCGACTCATCTCCCCATAGAATACAATTTATTACGTTTATCATATTCTGATTTTAAAATATAATCTATTTCTGTAAATTTAACTGTTTGTAAATCAAGATAACGTATTCAACGGATATCTTTAAGCTCAACAAATTTACCTTTATGCAAATCTATATAATCTCACTTCGTTAATTTATTACCTGAATAACCTTTACTTTTTTTTAATCCAAAGATGGTATCAAGGATGTAAAGTTTAGAAGAAGGAAAATAGCTTTTTTATTACACCACCATATTCTTTTTAAAAGACCTATTTCTTTACCTACTAATCTAGGATTCATCGTATTTTTAATGAAAGTAGAATCTGTGTCAGTGTAATAAGAATTAACTATATGAGGGTACATTAAAATTCTACCTCAAGAAGCAATTGCAGCTGCAATTGCTGGAGAATTATTAACTATATCACTGTTTGATATATCGAGCATTAACGCATCAAAGTCTGTATTACTTTGATAACATTTTATAGGGTCTGCTTTTTTACTATATCTAACAAAGATATCTTTTTCATTTAGATTAAAAATTGTTAATAATTTATAAGTTTTTTCTATTTCTTCATACTGCTTTAAACTTACAACTTTTACAATATCACGATCATTATTCATCCCTAATCTACCATAAGGTGTATTTAACAATAATTTATGTATATCTCTCATAGCACCAGAAGAATTATCTTTAATGTTTGCCATATGATCTACATAAGCTTTTAATACATCTTTCCCACGCTCAAATATATAAGCTTCAAGAACTTCAACTTTATAACCATATTGTACAGCTAATTTAACTTCTTCTGAGAAGTATCACGCTACTCAACTTCCACTAGGAAAACATAATTTAATTTCCCCATACTTAGATTTAACTTTACAAGGTAATACAGGAATATAGATATTGTCAGGTGTAGTAACTTTAACTTTTACAAAACCAAATAAGTTTTTAAATTTTTATTTAGAGTATAAATTGGTTGACCAACTGGTAAATCTTGTTTCATACCTTGTGGGTATAAACCATTATAATCATATCCTAATATATTATAACCGAATGGTTTAAATACTTCATTCCGTCCACCTAAATAAGCTGATCTTATAGCATTTTCTAAACTACCCTTAGATCTTGGTAATAATTGATTATTTTTAAATAATTTGATCTTAAAATTGCAATAGCTAAAGAAGATACAGTTATATATGATGAAATATTTAACCTATAATTACTGAATATAATATTATCCATTTTGATCATAATTTGATGTAAACAAATAATATCCTTATTAAGATATTTCAAGGTTTCTTCCCTCATCGATCAATTATTTTCATAAAATAAACCCCTTAAATTTTGATATTTTAATAAAAGATCTAGATTATTTTCTTTATTTTCATAGTATTTAATATCAGGTAAACCACCTACATAGTTTAAATTATCTTTATTAACAAAACTATAAGGAAAGATATCTTTAGTTGTATCTACATTAAATGAAGTACCTAAGTAGGATAAACTAAATGGAAGTAAACAATAAGAATCATTAAATTTAATCTTAACCTTACACTTATCTACCTTATGTTTAACTTCAAAAGTTAATAAGGTATTTTCTTTACATAAAATTCTTGAAACTTTATCAAAATTATTATATATTAATTTAAATATAAAATTATAATCAAAATTTCCTCCATTATGTGCATAAACAATATAACCATGATATTTAGGTTTAATTATGTCTTGCATACATGCAAGAAGCATATCCTCATGAGAATTAAAATCAGTTAGATAATACAAATATCTTTTTTACCATCATAAAACCCGCAAGCATAAGGAATAAAATAACCATTATCGTCTTTATATGTTTCTATATCAAAAGTAATAAATTTACAATTTTTCTAAACTCCTTTTTACTCTAGGTAAGAAAGTTACTTTAGGTTCAAATTCAATATTTATAAGCTTACCCGTATTATCATAATAAATGAAAGTATTATTTTTTGAATTTTTAAAATCTCTAAATTCTCTTATAAATCCCTCTTCATGGTTTAAATCGATAATATCAGCTAACAATCTTAACTCCTTATTTTTATTAAAATCCTCATTAGATTCAAAATCCATAAATTGAGCTAATTTATTTTTAATCTCATAATTAAAAATAACATCTTCACCATTTTTAAGAGAATAAACCAAAATATTATGATAATTATTTGATTCCATTATAACCACTTTAATCAAATTTTTATTATGGAAAAAATATAAAGTATTATCCAATTTTTTCAATAAAACACCATAATAATTAAGATTCATAGAATGTGGTAGAAAATTTGGAGATAAATGTCTGTTATAAACACTTAACCTTTCTGAGGTTGGTTTGTATTGAGTGTTTTCAATACTAAATAAAGCACCATTATTATCAGATTTAATGGTGTTTTCAGAGTGTACAACCTTTGTATCTAATTTAGAGGGGTTTAAACTTGATAAGTTATTAAAACTTATTTTGGAGAAATCTGGATCTTTAACTTTATAAGTAAGGGGTCTAACTTTACAAACAATTCTATCCGAAGATTTAAATTTATATCTCTTTTCTTTATCAGCTATTTCAATATAAACTTGTCTTATAATCTCTTTAGCATTAGTGCTATTATTAACTAAATAATGATTATCGATAGTAATAAACCCACCAGTCAAATCGGTAGATACGTAAATTGCCAATGAATAAGAATTAATAGGACTAAAAGAATCAAATATCTTTTGTAAAGAAGATACATTTTCATTAAAATTACCAAACCTTTCCAAAGGTTTAAAAGCATCAAATCAGGCATCACCTACAACACCAATTGTTTTTTTTTCAGCTAATTCTTTCACGAAATCATATTTTAACTCTTTAGAGTGTTTTATATCTCTCATATAACCAAAATCCCCATCCCTTATCTTTAAAGGATCAAACAAATATTTCTTTGTTGAAGAAAAACAAGTAGAGAGTGAAGTTGAAAAAAACCTCTTATTTTGTGGAAGACCTAAACCAAAATTTAAAGCTGTAAATCCTCTAGTAATGCTAGTAATACAACTGATATTGCTACAGATAGATAAATTTTTAAAAGTATTAGTATATTTCATTTTTATTTTATTTATTAAAACCTTTGTAACGTCATTCGCACGAATAGTTTACTATTATCGGAAGTTGCATAACAAGATTTAGAACATAAATCGATATGTGTAACGGTATGAAACTCCAAACCGAGTTTGTTTCTTACTCCTAATTTATTCGATTAGTTTATCAAAGATCATCTTAATCTCCACTTCCTCCTCACGGGCCATGGTCTTTTACTTATATTTTCAAGTATATATAACTTTCCTACTCATACTACAGAGGTTTTAAGTTAAGGATGATTTTACTATACCATCGAACCCGAACCTTCATTCAACGATGTCCAGTTGTTAGTTATTACTCCTCAACGGCGAAGTATAAAATGTAGATTCCGTAGCGCCCCTACAAACTCTATTCAACTTTAGTTTCCTACGCACTTTCACTTATCGTTTACCTAAATATGACATATCTACTGATCATATAGACTTTAGTTATAGTTTTTATACACTCACCCCTTACACTAATCAATATAAATTACTTTCATATTCTACCTCCAAACTAACTATATAAATATACTTCCTTTGCTTTCCTTTGCTTTAGTTTGCTTTACTTTATAGTAGGGAGCGGGGGAGATAAATGTAATATTTATGGTAAAATAAATTAAACTAGTATATAATTCAACCTCCCTAAGCCTCCATTCTTGTAGGTAAACTTCAGGAAGGGAGTAAGGTAATACCTAAGTTATAATTTCTTTTCAAGATGGATCATCTAATGAGCCATCTATAGATGTGCTATACAAATTAGAAAGTATGAGTAAAGGGTATACCTTTTTCATTGAAATATAAGGAATTAGATAGACAACCTATAACTACACTTATTTTGGATGTGGGTAAGGGAATGTTAAATGAAATTGCATTAAATTTATATACAAAAGATTTAAAAGATAAGGTTATAAATAATGAAGTAAAATTTAAGGATTATATTGAAGAAAATAATCTAATTCTTGATGAAGAAGATTTAGCTAAATTAGGCTTAGATTTTATTCATTTCATTGGAAGTAGATCTAATTTTGTAGAATTTAAGGAATCATATGTAGGAAAAGAGTTATATAGACGGTATCTTATACCTAAGGAGGATTTAAGTATTTTATTAGAAAATTATTCTCTCGTAGATTGTGAAGAATTACCTATGTTAATTAAACCATTTTATTGAAAAATAAGTGAGAATAGGATAATAGAATATGGCGGTACATATTTAAATAATAAGTACCAGGTTAAACCTCTAATATCTAATACATATAAAAACCCAATATCTCGAGAAATGCCATTTAATCAAGATTTAATAGATGCTGTTAATAAATTATCTTCTACTGGATTTAGAATTAATGAAAAAGTATTCAATATACTTACTACAAAAGAGTATTATAAAGGTAAAAGTGATAAATTAATTCATTTCAAACCTCATGATGAAACTAATCTTTTAACTAACTTCATGGATAATAATAATTTTAGTAAAGTTAATGAAATAGTATCTTATAATAGTAAATATCTTTACGAAACGTCATTATTAAATACAGCTAGATTAATGTTAAACGTAAAGGAATTTTATCTAACAACTTTTTTAGATTGAAGAGGTAGATTTTACACATCCAATTGTGTATTAAATATGCAAGGGGGTGAATTAGCTAGAGCTTTACTTTTATTTTCAGAAGGGGAAATTTTAGATGAAAATGGATTAAGGGCGCTTAAAATATATACAGCTAATGCGTTTGGATTAGATAAAAAATGTAAAAAAGATAGAATTGATTGAGTAGATAAACAATTTAAGGATATTATAAATAGTCCTGATAATGATCTTTGACTATCAGCAAATGAACCAATATTATTCTTAGCTTGTGCTTTAGAATTAAAGGAATATAATAAAAATCCTAATTTCGTTTCAAGGTTGCCTGTTCTTTTAGATGCTACTTGTAATGGTCTTCAACATTTAAGTGCCATAGCTAATGATATTAATTTAGCAGAGAGAGTTAATATTTCATCTTCCACCGATGAAGATGGACCTAATGATATTTACTCTGACTTAATACAACCTGTTAAAGATTCTATTAAACAATTGGTTGAAAGGCATAAAGAACATTATAACCTTTTACATTTAAATATAACAAGAAAATTAATTAAAAGAGGAATTATGACTATAACTTATGGTGTTACAGTTAAAGGTATATTAGATCAATTAATTAGTGACCATTTCTATAAATTTGGTAAAATAGATAATCATTTAATTTATAGACCTAAAAATGAGGATTTAGGTGATGTTAATCTAACCTATAAAGATCTTTATAAATTAAGTAGTATTATTTATACTGTATTGTTTAAATCACATCCTGTCTTAAATAATATTATGGAATATTTCCACTCAATGGTTGAGTTAATGAATCATTTAAATTTAGCTATTCAATGAATAACTCCTTATGGTTTACTTATTACACAAAATTATTGTGAATTTACAAAATATGATATAGTTAGTGTAATGCAACGTAGACGTAGAAAAATAACATTAAGTAAATATAATTTGGATAAAGATAATAAATATATTATTAATAAAAATAAACAAGTTAATTCTTTCATTCCTAATTTTATTCACTCAATGGATGCAAGTAATATTGTTCTCCTAGTTAAAAAGTAATAAATTTAAATTTAAATATTATTACAATTCATGATTGTTTTGGTATTCATGCTAATCATGCTGAATTATTAAGTTTTTAGTTAAAGAAAGTTTTATATCTATATACGGGAACAAGGATAGTATAGATAAATTTCATAATCTTACAATAAAAATATCCAAGCTAATTATAAAATAATAAGAAATAAAGTTATAGATAAAGACGGGAATGAGGTAGTTATACCAAAAAACCCGATTTAGGATTTATGAATTTAAAAGAGCAATTAGTTAATTCTAAATATTTTATTAATTAATTAATAAATATATTCAATTTATTATAAAACTACTAATTTATACTAAATTTGTGGCGTCCCTCTTAAAATAAAATACCCTGCAATATATTAAGCACAATTTGTGCTAGCTTATATTGCAGGGTATTTTATATATGTATTCTTAATTTTATATATGTATTATATATAATTTTGTTAAGAATTATTTTTTTTTTGTTTTCTCCTCTCTCTATCTTTCATATTTCTAATTTTCTTTTTCTCTTCATAAAGTTTGGGGTTATCTTCTTTAAGATGTCTTCTACTTTCTCTATCTTTAGTATTTCTTAGTTTTTTACGATCTAATTCTTTTTGAATTGAATTAATTACTTTTTTATTACTTCTAATAAAATTATTAACCTTATCTCTACAAACTTGCAATTCAAGAAGTAAAGTTAAAGCTAAATAATTAAATTGTTGATAATCTAAAGCTATATTGTTTATAGTAAGGTATAATATATATATAGTTATACCACTGTTTATCTTAATATTGAATTGATAGTTATTCAAAGCTAAGCCATCTTTACCAATATAAATAATGTAAAGAATTAAAGGAAAATAAATATTACTATTAAATTGTTTAAAATCAACAGCTAACCCGTTCCTATTTATATAAATAATATTTACAATTAATTTTAATATAGGTGAATTAAACAACGTTAATTGTAAATTAATTATAACTAGATCTAATGTAGGGATGATTAAATCCAAAATACGTTTATTATTAAAACATATAATGTTAAACATGTTACGTAGTATTAAATCTAATGGAACTACATTAAATTTTTCATCTATAACAAGAGGTGATGTATCGACTCATCTCCCCATAGAATACAATTTATTACGTTTATCATATTCTGATTTTAAAATATAATCTATTTCTGTAAATTTAACTGTTTGTAAATCAAGATAACGTATTCAACGGATATCTTTAAGCTCAACAAATTTACCTTTATGCAAATCTATATAATCTCACTTCGTTAATTTATTACCTGAATAACCTTTACTTTTTTTTTTTAATCCAAAGATGGTATCAAGGATGTAAAGTTTAGAAGAAGGGAAAATAGCTTTTTTTATTACACCACCATATTCTTTTTTAAAAAGACCTATTTCTTTACCTACTAATCTAGGATTCATCGTATTTTTAATGAAAGTAGAATCTGTGTCAGTGTAATAAGAATTAACTATATGAGGGTACATTAAAATTCTACCTCAAGAAGCAATTGCAGCTGCAATTGCTGGAGAATTATTAACTATATCACTGTTTGATATATCGAGCATTAACGCATCAAAGTCTGTATTACTTTGATAACATTTTATAGGGTCTGCTTTTTTACTATATCTAACAAAGATATCTTTTTCATTTAGATTAAAAATTGTTAATAATTTATAAGTTTTTTCTATTTCTTCATACTGCTTTAAACTTACAACTTTTACAATATCACGATCATTATTCATCCCTAATCTACCATAAGGTGTATTTAACAATAATTTATGTATATCTCTCATAGCACCAGAAGAATTATCTTTAATGTTTGCCATATGATCTACATAAGCTTTTAATACATCTTTCCCACGCTCAAATATATAAGCTTCAAGAACTTCAACTTTATAACCATATTGTACAGCTAATTTAACTTCTTCTGAGAAGTATCACGCTACTCAACTTCCACTAGGAAAACATAATTTAATTTCCCCATACTTAGATTTAACTTTACAAGGTAATACAGGAATATAGATATTGTCAGGTGTAGTAACTTTAACTTTTACAAAACCAAATAAGTTTTTAAATTTTTATTTAGAGTATAAATTGGTTGACCAACTGGTAAATCTTGTTTCATACCTTGTGGGTATAAACCATTATAATCATATCCTAATATATTATAACCGAATGGTTTAAATACTTCATTCCGTCCACCTAAATAAGCTGATCTTATAGCATTTTCTAAACTACCCTTAGATCTTGGTAATAATTGATTATTTTTAAATAATTTGATCTTAAAATTGCAATAGCTAAAGAAGATACAGTTATATATGATGAAATATTTAACCTATAATTACTGAATATAATATTATCCATTTTGATCATAATTTGATGTAAACAAATAATATCCTTATTAAGATATTTCAAGGTTTCTTCCCTCATCGATCAATTATTTTCATAAAATAAACCCCTTAAATTTTGATATTTTAATAAAAGATCTAGATTATTTTCTTTATTTTCATAGTATTTAATATCAGGTAAACCACCTACATAGTTTAAATTATCTTTATTAACAAAACTATAAGGAAAGATATCTTTAGTTGTATCTACATTAAATGAAGTACCTAAGTAGGATAAACTAAATGGAAGTAAACAATAAGAATCATTAAATTTAATCTTAACCTTACACTTATCTACCTTATGTTTAACTTCAAAAGTTAATAAGGTATTTTCTTTACATAAAATTCTTGAAACTTTATCAAAATTATTATATATTAATTTAAATATAAAATTATAATCAAAATTTCCTCCATTATGTGCATAAACAATATAACCATGATATTTAGGTTTAATTATGTCTTGCATACATGCAAGAAGCATATCCTCATGAGAATTAAAATCAGTTAGATAATACAAATATCTTTTTTTACCATCATAAAACCCGCAAGCATAAGGAATAAAATAACCATTATCGTCTTTATATGTTTCTATATCAAAAGTAATAAATTTACAATTTTTTCTAAACTCCTTTTTTACTCTAGGTAAGAAAGTTACTTTAGGTTCAAATTCAATATTTATAAGCTTACCCGTATTATCATAATAAATGAAAGTATTATTTTTGAATTTTTAAAATCTCTAAATTCTCTTATAAATCCCTCTTCATGGTTTAAATCGATAATATCAGCTAACAATCTTAACTCCTTATTTTTATTAAAATCCTCATTAGATTCAAAATCCATAAATTGAGCTAATTTATTTTTAATCTCATAATTAAAAATAACATCTTCACCATTTTTAAGAGAATAAACCAAAATATTATGATAATTATTTGATTCCATTATAACCACTTTAATCAAATTTTTATTATGGAAAAAATATAAAGTATTATCCAATTTTTTCAATAAAACACCATAATAATTAAGATTCATAGAATGTGGTAGAAAATTTGGAGATAAATGTCTGTTATAAACACTTAACCTTTCTGAGGTTGGTTTGTATTGAGTGTTTTCAATACTAAATAAAGCACCATTATTATCAGATTTAATGGTGTTTTCAGAGTGTACAACCTTTGTATCTAATTTAGAGGGGTTTAAACTTGATAAGTTATTAAAACTTATTTTGGAGAAATCTGGATCTTTAACTTTATAAGTAAGGGGTCTAACTTTACAAACAATTCTATCCGAAGATTTAAATTTATATCTCTTTTCTTTATCAGCTATTTCAATATAAACTTGTCTTATAATCTCTTTAGCATTAGTGCTATTATTAACTAAATAATGATTATCGATAGTAATAAACCCACCAGTCAAATCGGTAGATACGTAAATTGCCAATGAATAAGAATTAATAGGACTAAAAGAATCAAATATCTTTTGTAAAGAAGATACATTTTCATTAAAATTACCAAACCTTTCCAAAGGTTTAAAAGCATCAAATCAGGCATCACCTACAACACCAATTGTTTTTTTTCAGCTAATTCTTTCACGAAATCATATTTTAACTCTTTAGAGTGTTTTATATCTCTCATATAACCAAAATCCCCATCCCTTATCTTTAAAGGATCAAACAAATATTTCTTTGTTGAAGAAAAACAAGTAGAGAGTGAAGTTGAAAAAAACCTCTTATTTTGTGGAAGACCTAAACCAAAATTTAAAGCTGTAAATCCTCTAGTAATGCTAGTAATACAACTGATATTGCTACAGATAGATAAATTTTTAAAAGTATTAGTATATTTCATTTTTATTTTATTTATTAAAACCTTTGTAACGTCATTCGCACGAATAGTTTACTATTATCGGAAGTTGCATAACAAGATTTAGAACATAAATCGATATGTGTAACGGTATGAAACTCCAAACCGAGTTTGTTTCTTACTCCTAATTTATTCGATTAGTTTATCAAAGATCATCTTAATCTCCACTTCCTCCTCACGGGCCATGGTCTTTTACTTATATTTTCAAGTATATATAACTTTCCTACTCATACTACAGAGGTTTTAAGTTAAGGATGATTTTACTATACCATCGAACCCGAACCTTCATTCAACGATGTCCAGTTGTTAGTTATTACTCCTCAACGGCGAAGTATAAAATGTAGATTCCGTAGCGCCCCTACAAACTCTATTCAACTTTAGTTTCCTACGCACTTTCACTTATCGTTTACCTAAATATGACATATCTACTGATCATATAGACTTTAGTTATAGTTTTTATACACTCACCCCTTACACTAATCAATATAAATTACTTTCATATTCTACCTCCAAACTAACTATATAAATATACTTCCTTTGCTTTCCTTTGCTTTAGTTTGCTTTACTTTATAGTAGGGAGCGGGGGAGATAAATGTAATATTTATGGTAAAATAAATTAAACTAGTATATAATTCAACCTCCCTAAGCCTCCATTCTTGTAGGTAAACTTCAGGAAGGGAGTAAGGTAATACCTAAGTTATAATTTCTTTTCAAGATGGATCATCTAATGAGCCATCTATAGATGTGCTATACAAATTAGAAAGTATGAGTAAAGGGTATACCTTTTTCATTGAAATATAAGGAATTAGATAGACAACCTATAACTACACTTATTTTGGATGTGGGTAAGGGAATGTTAAATGAAATTGCATTAAATTTATATACAAAAGATTTAAAAGATAAGGTTATAAATAATGAAGTAAAATTTAAGGATTATATTGAAGAAAATAATCTAATTCTTGATGAAGAAGATTTAGCTAAATTAGGCTTAGATTTTATTCATTTCATTGGAAGTAGATCTAATTTTGTAGAATTTAAGGAATCATATGTAGGAAAAGAGTTATATAGACGGTATCTTATACCTAAGGAGGATTTAAGTATTTTATTAGAAAATTATTCTCTCGTAGATTGTGAAGAATTACCTATGTTAATTAAACCATTTTATTGAAAAATAAGTGAGAATAGGATAATAGAATATGGCGGTACATATTTAAATAATAAGTACCAGGTTAAACCTCTAATATCTAATACATATAAAAACCCAATATCTCGAGAAATGCCATTTAATCAAGATTTAATAGATGCTGTTAATAAATTATCTTCTACTGGATTTAGAATTAATGAAAAAGTATTCAATATACTTACTACAAAAGAGTATTATAAAGGTAAAAGTGATAAATTAATTCATTTCAAACCTCATGATGAAACTAATCTTTTAACTAACTTCATGGATAATAATAATTTTAGTAAAGTTAATGAAATAGTATCTTATAATAGTAAATATCTTTACGAAACGTCATTATTAAATACAGCTAGATTAATGTTAAACGTAAAGGAATTTTATCTAACAACTTTTTTTAGATTGAAGAGGTAGATTTTACACATCCAATTGTGTATTAAATATGCAAGGGGGTGAATTAGCTAGAGCTTTACTTTTATTTTCAGAAGGGGAAATTTTAGATGAAAATGGATTAAGGGCGCTTAAAATATATACAGCTAATGCGTTTGGATTAGATAAAAAATGTAAAAAAAGATAGAATTGATTGAGTAGATAAACAATTTAAGGATATTATAAATAGTCCTGATAATGATCTTTGACTATCAGCAAATGAACCAATATTATTCTTAGCTTGTGCTTTAGAATTAAAGGAATATAATAAAAATCCTAATTTCGTTTCAAGGTTGCCTGTTCTTTTAGATGCTACTTGTAATGGTCTTCAACATTTAAGTGCCATAGCTAATGATATTAATTTAGCAGAGAGAGTTAATATTTCATCTTCCACCGATGAAGATGGACCTAATGATATTTACTCTGACTTAATACAACCTGTTAAAGATTCTATTAAACAATTGGTTGAAAGGCATAAAGAACATTATAACCTTTTACATTTAAATATAACAAGAAAATTAATTAAAAGAGGAATTATGACTATAACTTATGGTGTTACAGTTAAAGGTATATTAGATCAATTAATTAGTGACCATTTCTATAAATTTGGTAAAATAGATAATCATTTAATTTATAGACCTAAAAATGAGGATTTAGGTGATGTTAATCTAACCTATAAAGATCTTTATAAATTAAGTAGTATTATTTATACTGTATTGTTTAAATCACATCCTGTCTTAAATAATATTATGGAATATTTCCACTCAATGGTTGAGTTAATGAATCATTTAAATTTAGCTATTCAATGAATAACTCCTTATGGTTTACTTATTACACAAAATTATTGTGAATTTACAAAATATGATATAGTTAGTGTAATGCAACGTAGACGTAGAAAAATAACATTAAGTAAATATAATTTGGATAAAGATAATAAATATATTATTAATAAAAATAAACAAGTTAATTCTTTCATTCCTAATTTTATTCACTCAATGGATGCAAGTAATATTGTTCTCCTAGTTAAAAAGTAATAAATTTAAATTTAAATATTATTACAATTCATGATTGTTTTGGTATTCATGCTAATCATGCTGAATTATTAAGTTTTTAGTTAAAGAAAGTTTTATATCTATATACGGGAACAAGGATAGTATAGATAAATTTCATAATCTTACAATAAAAATATCCAAGCTAATTATAAAATAATAAGAAATAAAGTTATAGATAAAGACGGGAATGAGGTAGTTATACCAAAAAAACCCGATTTAGGATTTATGAATTTAAAAGAGCAATTAGTTAATTCTAAATATTTTATTAATTAATTAATAAATATATTCAATTTATTATAAAACTACTAATTTATACTAAATTTGTGGCGTCCCTCTTAAAAATAAAATACCCTGCAATATATTAAGCACAATTTGTGCTAGCTTATATTGCAGGGTATTTTATATATGTATTCTTAATTTTATATATGTATTATATATAATTTTGTTAAGAATTATTTTTTTTGTTTCTCCTCTCTCTATCTTTCATATTTCTAATTTTCTTTTCTCTTCATAAAGTTTGGGGTTATCTTCTTTAAGATGTCTTCTACTTTCTCTATCTTTAGTATTTCTTAGTTTTTACGATCTAATTCTTTTGAATTGAATTAATTACTTTTTATTACTTCTAATAAAATTATTAACCTTATCTCTACAAACTTGCAATTCAAGAAGTAAAGTTAAAGCTAAATAATTAAATTGTTGATAATCTAAAGCTATATTGTTTATAGTAAGGTATAATATATATATAGTTATACCACTGTTTATCTTAATATTGAATTGATAGTTATTCAAAGCTAAGCCATCTTTACCAATATAAATAATGTAAAGAATTAAAGGAAAATAAATATTACTATTAAATTGTTTAAAATCAACAGCTAACCCGTTCCTATTTATATAAATAATATTTACAATTAATTTTAATATAGGTGAATTAAACAACGTTAATTGTAAATTAATTATAACTAGATCTAATGTAGGGATGATTAAATCCAAAATACGTTTATTATTAAAACATATAATGTTAAACATGTTACGTAGTATTAAATCTAATGGAACTACATTAAATTTTTCATCTATAACAAGAGGTGATGTATCGACTCATCTCCCCATAGAATACAATTTATTACGTTTATCATATTCTGATTTTAAAATATAATCTATTTCTGTAAATTTAACTGTTTGTAAATCAAGATAACGTATTCAACGGATATCTTTAAGCTCAACAAATTTACCTTTATGCAAATCTATATAATCTCACTTCGTTAATTTATTACCTGAATAACCTTTACTTTTTTTTTTTAATCCAAAGATGGTATCAAGGATGTAAAGTTTAGAAGAAGGGAAAATAGCTTTTTTATTACACCACCATATTCTTTTTAAAAGACCTATTTCTTTACCTACTAATCTAGGATTCATCGTATTTTTAATGAAAGTAGAATCTGTGTCAGTGTAATAAGAATTAACTATATGAGGGTACATTAAAATTCTACCTCAAGAAGCAATTGCAGCTGCAATTGCTGGAGAATTATTAACTATATCACTGTTTGATATATCGAGCATTAACGCATCAAAGTCTGTATTACTTTGATAACATTTTATAGGGTCTGCTTTTTACTATATCTAACAAAGATATCTTTTCATTTAGATTAAAAATTGTTAATAATTTATAAGTTTTTCTATTTCTTCATACTGCTTTAAACTTACAACTTTTACAATATCACGATCATTATTCATCCCTAATCTACCATAAGGTGTATTTAACAATAATTTATGTATATCTCTCATAGCACCAGAAGAATTATCTTTAATGTTTGCCATATGATCTACATAAGCTTTTAATACATCTTTCCCACGCTCAAATATATAAGCTTCAAGAACTTCAACTTTATAACCATATTGTACAGCTAATTTAACTTCTTCTGAGAAGTATCACGCTACTCAACTTCCACTAGGAAAACATAATTTAATTTCCCCATACTTAGATTTAACTTTACAAGGTAATACAGGAATATAGATATTGTCAGGTGTAGTAACTTTAACTTTTACAAAACCAAATAAGTTTTTTAAATTTTTATTTAGAGTATAAATTGGTTGACCAACTGGTAAATCTTGTTTCATACCTTGTGGGTATAAACCATTATAATCATATCCTAATATATTATAACCGAATGGTTTAAATACTTCATTCCGTCCACCTAAATAAGCTGATCTTATAGCATTTTCTAAACTACCCTTAGATCTTGGTAATAATTGATTATTTTTTAAATAATTTGATCTTAAAATTGCAATAGCTAAAGAAGAAAGTATTATTTTTGAATTTTTAAAATCTCTAAATCTCTTATAAA
>CADCWY010000028.1:0-13022 GCA_902806535.1 Hypoxylon rickii
CTTCACTTGCACAAATAAACAGGAATCAGCCACTAAAATTCACGAATTAGCGGGCTACAGCAGCGATATCTTATGCACATAATGGTGACTCAAGGAGGGCTTATGTCACCGTCAATTGTTCATACCCGCGCAGCCCCGAGTAAATGCGCCCCGATCACTGTTGAGGTACATATCAGTAAAGGTCTACCCGGCTTAACGATGGTGGGCTTTACCAGAAACAACGGTAAAAGAAGCTCGCGATCGCGCGCAGCGCCATTATCAATAGCGGATATGAATATCCGGCGAAAAAATCACCATCAACCGGCTCCAGCTGATCTGCCAAAAGAAGGGGACGATATGATTTACCTATCGCCATTGCGTTGCTGGCGGCCTCAGAACAGCTTACAGCCAATAAGTTAGATGAATATGAATTAGTCGGAGAACTGGCGCTTACAGGCGCTCTGCGTGGCGTTCCGGCGCAATCTCCAGTGCAACTGAAGCTATTAAGTCGGGCAGAAAAATTATCGTCGCGAAAGATAACGAAGATGAAGTGGGGCTAATTAACGGTGAAGGATGCCTGATAGCCGATCATCATCTGCAAGCTGTCTGTGCGTTTCTGGAAGGTAAGCATCGCTCGAACGCCCGAAACCAACTGATGCAGTATCCCGGCGCTACAACATGATCCAGTGATGTTATCGGTCAGGAACAAGGAAAGCGAGGACTGGAAATTACCGCTGCTGGCGGGCACAACCTTTACTGATTGGGCCGCCGGGAACAGGTAAAACAATGCTCGCCAGCCGTATTAATGGCCTGTTGCCAGATTTAAGCAATGAAGAGGCACTGGAGAGTGCCGCGATATTAAGTCTGGTAAATGCTGAATCAGTACAAAAACAATGGCGGCAGCGCCCGTTCCGCTCACCTCATCACAGTGCATCGTTAACTGCGATGGTAGGCGGTGGCGCAACCTGTGGCCCGGTGAAATTTCGCTGGCGCATAACGGCGTGCTTTTTCTCGATGAGCTACCTGAATTTGAACGGCGTACACTGGATGCCTTGCGAGAGCCGATTGAATCCGGGCAGATCCATCTTTCACGCACACGAGCAAAATAACCTATCCAGCCCGTTTCCAGCTTGTTGCGGGCGATGAATCCCAGCCCTACCGGACATTATCAGGGAAACCATAACCGCTGCACGCCAGAACAGACATTACGTTATCTCAACCGGCTCGGGGCCCTCGACCGCTTCGATCTCTCACCTGGAGATCCCATTACCACCCCCGGCATTTTGAGTAAAACGGTAGTGCCGGAGAAAGCAGCGCCACCGTTAAACAACGCGTAATGGCCGCCAGAGCGCCAATTTAAGCGGCAGAATAAACTGAATGCCCGGGCTGGATAGTCCGGAAATACGCCAATTCTGCAAACTTGAGAGCGAAGATGCGATGTGGTTGGAAGGAACACTGATCCATCTGGGGTTATCGATTCGTGCCCGGCAGCGGTTATTGAAAGTTGCACGAACCATTGCTGATATTGATCAGTCTGACATTATCACACGTCAGCATTTGCAGGAGGCAGTTAGCTATCGAGCGATTGACCGTTTGCTCATCCATCTGCAGAAACTATTGACATAAAAAGGGCATTTCGCCCTTTTATTAATCGTCAGAATCGGTGTAGTCTTCAGCACCTTCAACCTGCGGTTTACCGCCGGAAAGGGCGTGAAAACGTTTGGACGCTTAATACGCGTCATATATTTGACCACACGCGTTCTGCTTCTGTCACTGGCTCACGTTCGCCACGGCATACTGCTACGAAGAGTTTCTCTTCCTCGGTAACCGGCTCGCGTTTGCCAAGATCCAACTCATTGAAGGCATAACCATGACGCTCAAGCAGTTGTGCTCTTTGATGGTGAAATCACCATGACGAGAGAATCCACGTGGATAATGTTTATTGTCGAAATATCGATTAGTCGTCGTAAAGTTTCGCCATCCTGCACGCTCCTAATTCTTTGACCGAGCTAGTTATGGCGCGGAGTATTAGTTACGCTTGACAGAGTGTAAAACAAAACATTTAAATCATAACGACAAATAATTTTGCGGAGAGCACTGTGGACGGAATTGTTAAAACTTTCGAAGTTAGCCGAACGCGTCACTTTGGTCGAGCGGCTGAATCGCTCTATCTGACCCAGTCAGCAGTGAGCTTCGAATCAGACAACTGGAAAATCAACTGGTGGAACCTTTCACCCGCCACAGAAACAATATCCGTTTAACCGCTGCCGGTGAAAAACTACTGCCTTATGCAGAAACGCTCATGAGCACGGCAGGCCGCCCGTAAGGAGGTGGCGCATACCTCACGACATAACGAGTTTTCTATCGGTGCCAGCGCCTCGTTGTGGGAATGTATGCTTAATCAGTGGCTGGGACGCTTGTATCAAAATCAGGATGCCCATACAGGCTTACAGTTCGAAGCGCGAATTGCCCAACGGCAGTCTCTGGTAAAACAGCTGCATGAACGCCAGCTTGATCTTCTTATTACCACTGAAGCGCCCAAAATGGACGAATTTAGTAGTCAGTTGCTGGGATATTTCACTTTAGCGCTTTATACCAGTGCCCCTTCAAACCTAAAGGGAGATCTTAATTATCTGCGACTTGAGTGGGGCCAGATTTTCAACAGCATGAGGCAGGTTTGATCGGTGCTGACGAAGTGCCCATTCTGACAACCAGTTCTGCTGAACTGGCACAGCAACAGATTGCGATGCTTAATGGTTGCACCCCCGCTACCCGTCAGCTGGGCGCGTAAAAGGCGGCCTGCATACCGTTGTCGATAGCACAACACTTTCACGGCCGCTTTATGCCATATGGCTGCAAAATAGCGATAAAAATGCGTTGATTCATGATCTTTGAAAATTAACGTGCTGGATGAAGTGTATTAATATGAATGGCTGGCAAGGATGCCGGTAGAAGGATTTTACTTCGGAGAGGGTTATTTCAGATAAAAAACTTAGCTTTCGCTAAGGATGATTTCTGGCAGGCGGAGGAGACTCGAACTCCCAACACCCGGTTTTGGAGACCGGTGCTCTACCAATTGAACTACGCC
Source organism: Hypoxylon rickii (assembly GCA_902806535.1). Lineage (NCBI taxonomy): Eukaryota > Fungi > Ascomycota > Sordariomycetes > Xylariales > Hypoxylaceae > Hypoxylon > Hypoxylon rickii. The sequence goes on from CADCWY010000028.1 coordinate 3,068, forward strand.
CCTAATTAGGGTGGCGGAACGGACGGGACTCGAACCCGCGACCCCTGCGTGACAGGCAGGTATTCTAACCGACTGAACTACCGCTCCACCGAATTTTTTACAACCACCGGTTTTATGACCGGCTTACTGTTTAATTACCATGCCCCGGCAGTTTCACTACTGAGTTCGGCATGGGGAGGTGGGACCCCGCTACGCCGCCGCAAATTCTGTTTCATCAGACCGCTTCTGCGTTCTGATTTAATCTGTATCAGGCTGAAAATCTTCTCTCATCCGCCAAAACATCTTCGGCGTTGTAAGGTTAAGCCTCACGGTTCATTAGTACCGGTTAGCTCAACGCATCGCTGCGCTTACACACCCGGCCTATCAACGTCGTCGTCTTCAACGTTCCTTCAGGACTCTCAAAGGAGTCAGGAGAACTCATCTCGGGGCAAGTTTCGTGCTTAGATGCTTTCAGCACTTATCTCTTCCGCATTTAGCTACCGGGCAGTGCCATTGGCATGACAACCCGAACACCAGTGATGCGTCCACTCCGGTCCTCTCGTACTAGGAGCAGCCCCCTCAGTTCTCCAGCGCCCACGGCAGATAGGGACCGAACTGTCTCACGACGTTCTAAACCCAGCTCGCGTACCACTTTAAATGGCGAACAGCCATACCCTTGGGACCTACTTCAGCCCGGGATGTGATGAGCCGACATCGAGGTGCCAAACACCGCCGTCGATATGAACTCTTGGGCGGTATCAGCCTGTTATCCCGGAGTACCTTTTATCCGTTGAGCGATGGCCCTTCCATTCAGAACCACCGGATCACTATGACCTGCTTTCGCACCTGCTCGCGCCGTCACGCTCGCAGTCAAGCTGGCTTATGCCATTGCACTAACCTCCTGATGTCCGACCAGATTAGCCAACCTTCGTGCTCCTCCGTTACTCTTTAGGAGGAGACCGCCCCAGTCAAACTACCCACCAGACACTGTCCGCAACCCGGATTACGGGTCAACGTTAGAACATCAAACATTAAAGGGTGGTATTTCAAGGTCGGCTCCATGCAGACTGGCGTCCACACTTCAAAGCCTCCCACCTATCCTACACATCAAGGCTCAATGTTCAGTGTCAAGCTATAGTAAAGGTTCACGGGGTCTTTCCGTCTTGCCGCGGGTACACTGCATCTTCACAGCGAGTTCAATTTCACTGAGTCTCGGGTGGAGACAGCCCATCATTACGCCATTCGTGCAGGTCGGAACTTACCCGACAAGGAATTTCGCTACCTTAGGACCGTTATAGTTACGGCCGCCGTTTACCGGGGCTTCGATCAAGAGCTTCGCTTGCGCTAACCCCATCAATTAACCTTCCGGCACCGGGCAGGCGTCACACCGTATACGTCCACTTTCGTGTTTGCACAGTGCTGTGTTTTAATAAACAGTTGCAGCCAGCTGGTATCTTCGACTGATTTCAGCTCCACGAGCAAGTCGCTTCACCTACATATCAGCGTGCCTTCTCCCGAAGTTACGGCACCATTTTGCCTAGTTCCTTCACCCGAGTTCTCTCAAGCGCCTTGGTATTCTCTACCTGACCACCTGTGTCGGTTTGGGGTACGATTTGATGTTACCTGATGCTTAGAGGCTTTCCCGGAAGCAGGGCATTTGTTGCTTCAGCACCGTAGTGCCTCGTCATCACGCCTCAGCCTTGATTTTCCGGATTTGCCCGGAAAACCAGCCTACGCTTAAACCGGGACAACCGTCGCCCGGCCAACATAGCCTTCCGTCCCCTTCGCAGTAACACCAAGTACAGGAATATTAACCTGTTTCCCATCGACTACGCCTTTCGGCCTCGCCTTAGGGTCGACTCACCTGCCCCGATTAACGTTGGACAGGAACCCTTGGTCTTCCGGCGAGCGGGCTTTTCACCCGCTTTATCGTTACTTATGTCAGCATTCGCACTTCTGATACCTCCAGCATGCCTCACAGCACACCTTCGCAGGCTTACAGAACGCTCCCCTACCCAACAACATAAGCGTCGCTGCCGCTTCGGTGCATGGTTTAGCCCCGTTACATCTTCCGCGCAGGCCGACTCGACCAGTGAGCTATTACGCTTTCTTTAAATGATGGCTGCTTCTAAGCCAACATCGGCTGTCTGGGCCTTCCCACATCGTTTCCCACTTAACCATGACTTTGGGACCTTAGCTGGCGGTCTGGGTTGTTTCCCTCTTCACGACGGACGTTAGCACCCGCCGTGTGTCTCCCGTGATAACATTCTCCGGTATTCGCAGTTTGCATCGGGTTGGTAAGTCGGGATGACCCCTTGCCGAAACAGTGCTCTACCCGGAGATGAATTCACGAGGCGCTACCTAAATAGCTTTCGGGAGAACCAGCTATCTCCCGGTTTGATTGGCCTTTCACCCCAGCCACAAGTCATCCGCTAATTTTTCAACATTAGTCGGTTCGGTCCTCCAGTTAGTGTTACCAACCTTCAACCTGCCCATGGCTAGATCACCGGGTTTCGGGTCTATACCCTGCAACTTAACGCCCAGTTAAGACTCGGTTTCCTTCGGCTCCCTATTCGGTTAACCTTGCTACAGAATATAAGTCGCTGACCCATTATACAAAGGTACGCAGTCACACGCCTAAGCGTGCTCCCCACTGCTTGTACGTACACGGTTTCAGGTTCTTTTTCACTCCCCTCGCCGGGGTTCTTTCGCCTTTCCCTCACGGTACTGGTTCACTATCGGTCAGTCAGGATTTAGCCTTGGAGGATGGTCCCCCATATTCAGACAGGATACCACGTGTCCCGCCCTACTCATCGAGCTCACAGCATGTCATTTTTGTGTACGGGGCTGTCACCCTGTATCGCGCGCCTTTCAGACGCTTCCACTAACACACACACTGATTCAGGCTCTGGGCTGCTCCCCGTTCGCTCGCCGCTACTGGGGAATCTCGGTTGATTTCTTTTCCTCGGGGTACTTAGATGTTTCAGTTCCCCGGTTCGCCTCATTAACCTATGGATTCAGTTAATGATAGTGTGTCGAAACACACTGGGTTTCCCCATTCGAAATCGCCGGTTATAACGGTTCATATCACCTTACCGACGCTTATCGCAGATTAGCACGTCCTTCATCGCCTCTGACTGCGGGGCATCCACCGTGTACGCTTAGTCGCTTAACCTCACAACCCGAAGATGTTTCTTTCGATTCATCATCGTGTTGCGAAAATTTGAGAGACTCACGAACAACTTTCGTTGTTCAGTGTTTCAATTTTCAGCTTGATCAGATTTTTAAAGAGCAAAATTCGCAAACCTTGCAGGTACACTCTGAAGTATTTTTATTTAATCACTAGAGATGGTGGAGCTATGCGGGATCGAACCAGACCTCCTGCGTGCAAGCAGGCGCTCCCAGCTGAGCTATAGCCCCATAACAGAACCTCTTCAAATTTGCCGTGCAAGGGCCTGAGTGGTTTGAACCACGACCTCACAAGGGTGCGCTCTAACCTCTGAGCTTCAAGCCTGTAGAGGTTTTACTGCTCATTTTCATCAGACAATCTGTGTGAGCACTTCAAAGAACGCTTCTTTAAGGTAAGGAGGTGATCCAACCGCAGGTTCCCCTACGGTTACCTTGTTACGACTTCACCCAGTCATGAATCACAAAGTGGTAAGCGCCCTCCCGAAGGTTAAGCTACCTACTTCTTTTGCAACCCACTCCCATGGTGTGACGGGCGGTGTGTACAAGGCCGGGAACGTATTCACCGTGGCATTCTGATCCACGATTACTAGCGATTCCGACTTCATGGAGTCGAGTTGCAGACTCAATCCGGACTACGACGCACTTTATGAGGTCCGCTTGCTCTCGCGAGGTCGCTTTGTATGCGCCATTGTAGCACGTGTAGCCACGGTCGTAGGGCCATGATGACTTGACGTCATCCCCACCTTCCTCCAGTTTATCACTGGCGGTCTCCTTTGAGTTCCCGGCCGGACCGCTGGCAACAAAGGATAAGGGTTGCGCTCGTTGCGGGACTTAACCCAACATTTCACAACACGAGCTGACGACAGCCATGCAGCACCTGTCTCACGGTTCCCGAAGGCACATTCTCATCTCTGAAAACTTCCGTGGATGTCAAGACCGGTAAGGTTCTTCGCGTTGCATCGAATTAAACCACATGCTCCACCGCTTGTGCGGGCCCCCGTCAATTCATTTGAGTTTTAACCTTGCGGCCGTACTCCCGGGCGGTCGACTTAACGCGTTAGCTCCGGAAGCCACGCCTCAAGGGCACAACCTCAAGTCGACATCGTTTACGGCGTGGACTACCGGTATCTAATCCTGTTTGCTCCCCACGCTTTCGCACCTGAGCGTCAGTCTTCGTCGGGGCCGCCTTCGCCACCGGTATTCCTCCAGATCTCTACGCATTTCACCGCTACACGAATTCTACCCCTCTACGAGACTCAAGCTTGCCAGTATCAGATGCAGTTCGAGTTGAGCCCGGGATTTCACATCTGACTTAACAAACCGCCTGCGTGCGCTTTACGCCCAGTAATTCCGATTAACGCTTGCACCCTCCGTATTACCGCGGCTGCTGTGGCACGGAGTTAGCCGGTGCTTCTTCTGCGGGTAACGTCAATGAGCAAAGGTATTAACTTTACTCCCTTCCTCCCCGCTGAAAGTACTTTACAACCCGAAGGCCTTCTTCATACACGCGGCATGGCTGCATCAGGCTTGCGCCCATTGTGCAATATTCCCCACTGCTGCCTCCCGTAGGAGTCTGGACCGTGTCTCAGTTCCAGTGTGGCTGGTCATCCTCTCAGACCAGCTAGGGATCGTCGCCTAGGTGAGCCGTTACCCCACCTACTAGCTAATCCCATCTGGGCACATCCGATGGCAAGAGGCCCGAAGGTCCCCTCTTTGGTCTTGCGACGTTATGCGGTATTAGCTACCGTTTCCAGTAGTTATCCCTCCATCAGGCAGTTTCCCAGACATTACTCACCCGTCCGCCACTCGTCAGCGAAGCAAGCTTCTTCCTGTTACCGTTCGACTTGCATGTGTTAGGCCTGCCGCCAGCGTTCAATCTGAGCCATGATCAAACTCTTCAATTTAAAAGTTTGACGCTCAAAGAATTAAACTTCGTAATGAATTACGTGTTCACTCTTGAGACTTGGTATTCATTTTTCGTCTTGCGACGTTAAGAATCCGTATCTTCGAGTGCCCACACAGATTGTCTGATAAATTGTTAAAGAGCAGTGCCGCTTCGCTTTTTCTCAGCGGCGCGGGGTGCATAATACGCCTTCCGCTACAGAGTCAAGCATTTATTTTGCTTTCTCTGCCGGAGTTCTCAGGAGAACCCGCTGACCCGGCGGCGTGTTTGCCGTTGTTCCGTGTCAGTGGTGGCGCATTATAGGAGTTATTCCGGCCTGACAAGAGGAAATTTAAAATAATTTCTGACCGCGCATTTTTATCTTTATGCTTATTTCAGCGTCGGTTTGTCGGTTAAAATGGGCGATTTCGGGCGAAATTCGCCACCTGCTCCCCAATCGGTATAGACAACTTCTTTGCGCGTATCCGTTTCACCGCCTGACATCTTCATAATCAGCTTGATCATAAAACGGTCGTACCAGCGATAACGTGGTAACGCAGCGCCCCGGCAATGACCGCGCAGCGATCGGGACGCCATTGCGAGTTCATCAGAAACTTGCGCGCGTAGCTGTTGGTCTGTGGAGTACGCCGGTTTGCGCGCCACCAGATTCACGGAGTAAAAGGCGCTCGGCATCGAATTCAGCCGCGTCGCATGTTTTGACAAATTCGAACGCTGAATGGTAGTGACCATAGCGAATAGAAGCACCAATGACCACACGGTCATAGTTTTCCCACTGTGGTTCTTCAATGCGGTGCATTGGCGACATCCGCCCGATCCCCAGTTCTTTCAGTTCCGAAGCGGTGGGAGGCAATCTCGCGCGTTTGTCCGTCCCTTGTTGAGAAAAGAATTAATGTTTTCACGTATTACTCCATCATTCACGCCAGAAAGTCGGGGTAAAGAGCACCAGCAATGTAAAGACCTCGAGACGACCAAACAGCATGTTGGCAATCAGGATCCATTTAGCCACCGGGTTCATACTGGTAAAGTTATCAGCAACCACGCCAAGCCTCGGCCCAGTTATTCAATGTCGCAACAACCGACGCAAAGGCAGAAAAGTCATCCACGCCCGTGGCGATAATCGCCAGCATACTGACAATAAACACCAATGCATAGGCGGAGAAAAATCCCCAAACGGCTTCGAGGATACGTTCCGGCAGTGCGCGATTCCCCAGCTTAATGCTATAGACGGCGTTCGGATGCACCAGTCGTTTCAGCTCACGGTTCCCCTGCTTAAACAGCAGCAGGATGCGGATCACCTTCAGGCCACCGCCCGTTGACCCGGCGCAACCGCCGATAAAGGCTGAACATAAAAGCAGTACCGGCAAAGAGCGGCCAGCGGGCAATGCTGTCAGTTGTAAACCCGGCGGTTGTCGCCATCGACACCACCGGAAAAACGCCCGTTAATTGTCATCAGCGCCGAACTGTAGACATTATGAAACCACAGTACGAGGGTACAAATAACCACCAGCGTAAACTGTACGCCGATAAACATGCGAAATTCGGATCGCGCCAATAAACCTTCAGACTACGCCCACTTAACAGTGAAAGTGCAGACCGTAGTTACAGCCGGAGATCAGCAGGAAGATAGCAATGATAGTGTTAATAGTCGGGCTATCGAAATAACCGATACTGGCATCATGTGTCGAAGCCGCCAATAGCGATAGTCGCAAAGCTATGGCCGATGGCATCAAAGGCATCCATTCCGGCAAACCACAACGCCAGCGCACAGGCGACGGTCAGCAAGACATAAATCAACCACAGGGTTTCGCCGTTTCCGCAATTCGCGGGCGCATTTTGTTATCTTTCAGCGGGCCGGGCATTTCTGCGCGATAGAGCTGCATCCCACCCACGCCGAGGATAGGCAGTATCGCAACCGCCAACACGATGATCCCCATCCCGCCAAACCATTGCAGCATCTGGCGATAAAGAGGATGGCGTGAGGGGCGAATCCAGCCCACCAGCGTAGTGGCTCCGTAGTGGTCAGGCCAGAGAAAGATTCAAAACGCATCGGTAATCGTGAGGTTCGGGCTTTCGAGAAGATAAAGGGAGCGCACCGACGCTACCCAGCACGGTCCAGAACAGCACCACTATCAGAAACCCCTCACGGATTTAAGTTCGCCTTTCTCTTTGCGGTTCGGCCACCACAGCATAGAGCCAATGGCGAGGGCGACAAAAGGTCTGGGTAAAAGCGCGGCCCGCTCCATCCCGGTAGATGAGTGCTACCAGCCCGGGGATAATCATGGTCCCTGAAAATAAGATGACCAGTAGTCCAACGATTCGGGTAATGGCGCGAAAGTGCATCTCTGCCGCTTCCTTAGTTCTGCAAAACGAAGTGGGGATTATTCTTCAATCGCTAACAATTGCAATGAACCACGGCTAAAATCCGCCAGCTTTGCGGAAAATTCAGCCACTTTCGCCGCCGGAAGCGCCACCCGCAACAGAACGAATGCCTGATAATCACTGTTGATAATTTTGCCGTCACTGCCCCAGCAACGCTTCAATGCCGGTTAACTGATGATATTCACATTTACAAAGTATATTCGGTTAATGGCGTCTTGCGTTGGGTCGTTAGCTGGCGCAGCGCCTGATTCACGCCGCCGCCATACGCTTTCACTAACCCACCGGTGCCAAGCAATATGCCGCCGTAGTAGCGCACTACCACAGCGGTAATTTCCCCGACGCCGCTGCCCATTAGCTGGGCGAGCATCGGTTTACCTGCCGTTCCCGCCGGCTCCCCGTCGTCAGAGAAACCCAGCTGTTGAGAATCATCCGGCGCACCCGCGACCCACGCCACGCAATGGTGCCGGGCATCGGGGTGTTCTGCCCGCACCGATTCAACAAACGCTTTCGCCGCCTCAACGCCATCGGTATGCGCCAACATCGTTATGAAGCGGCTCTTTTGATCTCTTCAACGACCGTGACCGGTGCCGCAGGAATTAACCAGCTTTCCATCACGCCAGTTTCAGATCGGGTCATGTTTTCCACGTTGTTTTCGTGGATCACCACGTTGTCTTCGATACGAATGCCGCCGAACGGTTTCAGTGCTTCAATTTTCTGCCAGTTGAAGTGCTTGCTGAACTGCCCTTCACGCCACGGTGCCAGTAGCGATTCGATGAAGTAGATACCCGGTTCGATGGTTAACACCATGCCCGGCTGGAGAATACGGGTGCAGCGCAGGTACGGATATTTTGCCGGTGCCGCGAGGTGCGTACCGCTATCATCCTGCATAAAACCAGCGACGTCATGCACCTGCAGGCCCCAGCGGATGGCCGATACCATGCGGCATAAACGGCCCGGTAAGATCGTTTTCGACCATCGCTTCTTCACTCATATCGGTGATGATTTGATGTTTACGCAGCAGTTTGGCGATGCGCTGATGGAACTGGATGTGGTAATCCACATAGCTGACGCCTGCTTTCATGGTGGCGATCAGCGCCAGTTGTTCATCATTAACGTCCTTCACCAGCTGCGCGTAGTCGTTGTCACTTTTGCCGACCGGTACGGGTCAGGTCAGCCGCATAGCCGTTATATTCTGCCCCGGCATCCAGCAGGAAGCTGCTATCTCTTCCGGTGCCTGATGGTCCAGTTTGGTGTAATGCAGTACCGCAGCGTGTTCGTTAAGCGCCACAATGTTGCTGTAAGGTACGCGTCGGTATCACGATGACCGGTCGCGGTCAGATAGGCAATGTTGATATCGAACTCGCTCATGCCAGAACGGAACGCTTCTTCTGCCGCGCGGTGACCGTTGACCGCCATTTTCTGCGCTTCACGCATACAGGCCAGTTCGTACTCAGTTTTGAAGGACGATAGTAATGCGGTAGTCGATAACCCTTTCGGGTTGATGTTGCTGGCCTCAATACCCAGTTGCAGCGCACGTTCCGGCACCGGACCGATATAACCGATATTGCCGCGCGCAGCAGGCAGCAGGCTACCAATGCCATCGGCTTTCGGCAGCGATCACTTCCACATCTTCAGTCCAGAAAGAGGTCGGCAGCGGTTCGACGTTGTGCCAGTAATCAACCGGCAGATAGAACCACAGTTTCGGCTTGTTCACGCCATCCACCAGCAACCAGCAGTTTGGCACCTGAGTTACCGGCACCCACGCTTTGAATTGCGGGTTCACTTTAAACGGATAGGGATGATCGTCGAGAAAACATTGAACAGCTCGCCGGGTGAATAAGTAACGCATCCAGCGAAGCGCGCCAGCGCATCGCGAGTCCGTTCTTGTAAGGTAGCTATATGATTTTATAGAGCGAGGCCAGTGATTCCATTTTTACCCTTCTGTTTTTTGACCTTAAGTCTCCGCATCTTAGCACATCGTTCATCCAGAGCGTGATTTCTGCCGAGCGTGATCAGATCGGCATTTCTTTAATCTTTTGTTTGCATATTTTTTAACACAAAATACACACTTCGACTCATCTGGTACGACCAGATCACCTTGCGGATTCAGGAGACTGACATGCTTTACAAAGGCGACACCCTGTACCTTGACTGGCTGGAAGATGGCATTGCCGAACTGGTATTTGATGCGGTTCAGTTAATAAACTCGACACTGCGACCGTCGCCAGCCTCGGCGAGACCATCGGCGTGCTGGAACAGCAATCAGGATCTAAAAGGGCTGCTGCTGCGTTCGAACAAAGCAGCCTTTATCGTCGGTGCTGATATCACCCCGAATTTCGGCCCTGTTCCTCGTTCCTGAAGAACAGTTAAGTCAGTGGCTGCGCTGCTTGTAAGCGTGTTTGTCGCACGGAAGATCTGCCGGTGCCGACCATTGCTGCCGTCAATGGCTATGCGCTGGGCGGTGGCTGCGGATGCGTGCTGGCGACCGATTATCGTCTGGCGACG
>CADCWY010000029.1:0-47916 GCA_902806535.1 Hypoxylon rickii
TAAAGAAACTGAAGTGAATCGAACACCAACATTTTTGTAACAACTTTGTAACAAAACACTCTACCCTTAAGCTAATTTCTTTATTATTTATTTATTTTATTTTATTTTATTTTATTTTAATCATTTATTTTATTTTATTTAATTTACCACCCAATCTTGATTCTAACAATCAACGCATACGGTATAATCACGTCTCCCTTTAGAATAAGATCCACCCTGTTCAAATTGTTAACGTAAATCAAAGCATTATCTTTATTATTAAGCTTAACAAATCGAACCCCCTCAACAAATCAACAAATCAATAATTCAATAGTTCACATTTTGTGACTACTTAAAAACATCAAAATCTGAGTAGTCGGCAAAATGTGAACTCTCACCATCGTCAATTATTTAAAATACTTACTCTCTTCAAACTCAGGAAACCTTAGTTTCACGTATCCTACAAACGCTAAAGTCTCTGCTGTCCTTGGTACACTTTTAACCAAATTGTTTCTATTCTTTAGATTAGATATATTTGATTTAGATATTTTAAAATCGGGTTTATAATCTTTTAAATTCTATTAAGGATAAATAATCCTTGAAGTTATTTATATAAAGCTTTATAAAATTTCTAATAGCCATATCAGTATAATCTTTATACTTTGTACCTACTTTTTAGAAGTCAAACGATTGTAAGGCTTGATCTTTAATAATGAGTTAACATATCTTAAACTCTTCACAATTGATACATCTTCGGCTGGTTTACTATCCAGAAGAATATTACTAAAATCATTTGTTTCTTTTAACCGGTTTAAATCTTTATACTGTATAATCCTCTTGTTGTCGTACTCAATCTAAATAATTTATCACTGTATTTACCCGTTACATGACCACCGTGTATGTAAATATCCTTGGCAGATCTCAAACTACTTTGTACAAATTCAATAACACGACTTTCACTAGATAATGTATTTCTAAAAGTGGTTGTTAAATAAACTTTATCCAAACCTTTTGTTTGAAGACCAGTAGCGGCGCTTATTGAACCATCCAAACTAAATTGTCCTCGTGTTGCTCAACTAATAATTCCAACAGCGCTATTTTTTAACTCTAAAGCCACGCCATTACCACTTAACTCTTCACGAATCTTTTTGTAAATTTCTAAAAAATACACATTTAAGTCCTTGTTACTAATTAGTCTTTGTTCCAAATCAACGATATCAGTTATAAAACCGTCTGTTGTAGATGAAATAACTTTCCCATTTATCAATTGTATATTGTGCAAACACTCTCCCAGAACAGTTCTAATAAATGCTGTAATTCAAGAGGCTATTATTGGATTTGTTAAATCACTACCCTCCATTCTCACAGTTCTACCCGTTTTTATATCAAACTTTCTCTTGTTACTCATTCCTCTAACAACGTTACCATAAATACTATTACCCTTCTCCTTCTCCATTAAATTACCTATAGTGTTCTTAGGATAATTACGTCTTTTTCTTTGCAATGTTTCTATTATTTCTTTAAAAGGTTGGTTCACAGTATATTTTTCCTTTGTTCAAGGGTCATACACACGCTGAAATGGTATTATAAAAACATCTTCAACATCAAAAAACTCACAACCTTGGTTCAAGGCGAGAATGTACTCAATACCTGTTAAAGTAGCTTTTCCTTTTAAAGGGTAAACTGATACAGAATCATCTAAATTACAAGGAATAGAAGGAAACTTAACGTTATCAGGGAATTTAAAACCTGCCCTCATAACTACATAATTAAAAACAATTTCATCATCCGACATACTTTTTAATTTATCAAAATCTAAACTCTTTGCTTTGTGATAGTCAGGATTCCCTAATAAAGCCATAGCAGTGGTATAAGCTGAAGTTAAATCATAATCATATCATTTTGTGTTTTCGTCAACTCCATACATATAACTTTCATTTCGACCCCCTTTGTAATTTGATATAAATAAACTCACTTTCAACCCTATATCTTTTGTATTAAATAAACCAATAGGTGTTTGAGTCGCAGCACTGTCACCTATCAAATATAACGGGTTTATCTGGTAACCTTTGTAACCTCTTAATTCTCACTCATTTCTTACATGTGAAGCTGATAAGGAAGATAAAGAAACGGGAACACCTAATTTTCGTATTTTGAAATATTCATCCTCCATATAATTTCCATAAAGTAAAGTTATTCATGCATCAGTTACAGCATACTCAACAAACTTTTCCTTGTCTTTTCTTAATAACACATGCATGTTTTTTATCTCATCTTCATCCAATTGTATCTTATTTAAACCCATTAAACTCCCTAATGATTCTAAAGATTTTTTACCCGCTGGTGCTAACAACATTGTATCCCTCAAAACAACTTTTGTGTTATGAATGTTTAAAGGTTTACCCAAAGTAATAAAACTTTTGTTAACTATATCTAATGAATTCTTTAATTCATCAAAGTCATTTAACATTGACAAATCTGCGTTAGATAAATGACAAAACACATATAATTTCTTCATCCTGTTTATGTTTAAATTTAAACTCCTTAAAGTACTTCTACTATAAGTTTTGAAATGAGTTGCTATTTTATCAATTACACCTGTTTCTAAAGTATCTTTAAATCCTGGTTTTTCTATTAATTTAAAATCTGATTTTTCTATCATACCAACTAAATCACTTAATTCTTCCTTAGTAAACTTATCTAACTTATTTAACTTTTTTAACTCATTTGACTTATTTAATTCACCCTTAGTCAACTCACTCTTGGTTAACTCACTCAACTCGCTCAACTCCTCTATATCACTCCCATCCAAATCATCATTATCATCCTCCATATAATCCTCCATATAATCACCATCATCACCATCCACCAAATAATCATTCTCAACACCATCGCCATCACCATCATTCAAATCATCATCATCATTATCCAAATAATCCAAATAATCATCTTCGTTATTTAACTTATCAACCACGTTATTATATTTAAAATAATCAATGATGTTTTTAAACAAAGTTTGTATTTTTACATAATCTTTATTTAAATAATATTCACCTGATTTATTACAAATATTAACTATTTCGCTAAAAGCAATTCCTTTATTATCTTCATTCAATAAGAAAATATTTTTCAGTGGGTTTCTTGGAAGACCTATAACCAAATAACCATCTTTTTCAAAAGTATTAAAACATCTGGTTCCTTTATATGCAATAACTTAAAACCTTGGTAAATAATAGACAGTATTAAATCATGATGAGGATATTTTTCTTCTCTAATAAACTGTATACACCTTCCAATGTTATCCTCTAAAATATTGAATTTGAAAAAATTGTTTTTATCAATACCAATTCGTTTATTCCTTAATACATCAATTGCACATGCTTTATATTTTTCCTCAATAGGTATTTTTACAAACGTTTTGGTGTTAATTGATAATTGTGCAGAAATCAGTTCATTATAAATTCCTTCTTTATGTTTATACTCTGTATCGAATCCAGTATAAGTGTTTTGCAATATATTTATCCCGTTTGCTTAACCCAGCTCTAATTGATGGATCTAATTTATTGTATATATTCAACATTAGACTTTTATAATCTGCCATTAAATCACTCTCAACACCCTCAATTTCATCAAATTTCTCCTCTAAAGATTTTTGAACAACAAATAGTACAAATTAACAAGAATTAAGTTATATAACCATTTATAATCTTCAATAGTACCTACATCCTCGTCTTTATTTTTGTCTTTTACTTGTTTAACCTTCATCTTTCCCTCATCTTTATCTGGTTTAATTACGTGGATAAAATGTGAAGCGATTTCTTTAATAATTAATAATTCATTTAACGCAGTTTCATTTGGTAAAACAAAACCTTTCTTTATTGGATTTTCTAAAGAATGCATAACTTCTAGCACAGTGTTATACAAATCCTCACTGGATATATCATCATTAACGTAAAAACTTATTCTGTTGAACTTGCTTTTGTAATCACCGTCGTCAAACTTTTCCAGTTTGTAATTAATATCCTTGTACAAAATACCTGTATAATAAATTTCTTTTGTTAACGGAAAATTCTAACTAGGTTTTTCACCTTCAAGTCATCCACTGGATTTATATTCATTGTAAATTCGTTAACGTTTTCATTTGTTAATACTTTTTTATCCACAAAAGTAGAATAAAATCGTTTACATCCTTTACTACTTTTACTTTCTACAACGGTTACAACAGAATCTTTATCGGAGTCTTTATCCGAATCTTTATTAGAATCTTGTTTATATTTATAACTTTCTATAAATCCAACTAAAGTATCAGGTGTTTCAGGAGTGTTAGGGTATGTTTTATCTCAATCAACGCCCTTGGTTTCACAATTTTTCTCAGTTACACCTGATTTATTATCATCACCTTTTTCATTTTCATTATCATCACCTTTTTCGTTAAATAAACTATCCAGGTTAAATGAGTCTTCAACCTCCATTCAATGTGTATTGTTAGTTGATGTTTGAGTTGATTTATCATTAGTTTGATTTAGGTTAATAGATGTTTGAGTTGATTTATCCAGAGTTCGATTTGATTTTTCAATCGGTGATCCTGTGCTATTGTTTTCAAACTCATCCGATGTTTGAGTTGAGTTATCTTTGTAAACTCTATCAGGTTTTACTGTTTCTGAACTTGTATCACTAAATCCACTAAATCCATTAAAACTATTATCACTGTTATCAAATTCAGAATTAGGGCTAGAGATTGAGGCAGAATCAGAAATTGAATCGGTATTTGATTTAGAATTTGAATTAGGATTTGAACTAGAATTAGGGTTAGAATCACTTTCACAAAACTCATTGTGTAATTTTATGTATTGGGTGAATTTTGGTTCCATTAAACCTTTATTCTCTTTATCTTCTTCTTTACCTATTTTAAATCCTGGAAACAATTCACTCATTTCTTCTTCCTCTTCCTCTTCCTTTTCCTTTTTCTTTATATATATCTCTCTACCTGGATCTCAGGAATCTTCTTTATTTTCGTTATTAAATTTATTAGAATTATTTGATACCTTGTTTCTTTCTATCCTTTCTATCATTCAACCAAATCATGATGATGAATCACTATTTTCACTAGAAGATGCTTCTCAATCGTTATCACCGTTATCACTAACACCGCTATTATCACCGTTATCATCGTTATCACTGCGATAACCACCACCACCATCATCACCATCGTTACTAAAACTCGTTTCTATATTAGATTCTTCCAAGTTAACTCAATCATTTTCATCATTTGTCTCATTGGCGTCGTCTAAGGTTAATAAATAAACAATAAATAAGAACGTAATAAAAACAATTATAATGAAGTTAGTAACCAATTGTTTACTTTTACTATTTTCTTCTTCTTTTTCTTTTCTTTTCTTTTTCTTTTCTATACCAACTTCACGTTCCTCAACCTTTTTAAATCGTTGATCTCATTTATTAATAACCCTTCAACATCAAAATCCGGGAATATTATTTTTACATAATCACAAAAACGCTGCCCCTCTGGAGTTCATGGAACACGTTTAAAGTCTAATCAAGTCACCTTGTTAAAACTTCTTATGTATTTTTCATCAATATTATTATTTCTAACTATATCCTCATCAAACAATTTCAAAAGGATAGAATTTGTTTATAATTTTTAATTTTTACTACTATTTAAATTCAATTCATTACATTTCAAAGCAATCAAAAGTTTTTTATCACGGCCAACAACAATAAATTATTTTTCATTTCCAAACACTATTTCATATTCAAGTTAAAAACACACAAAGTGTATATTTACTAAAGCGTAATAATTACATTATTTCAACTATTACATTTTTATTAAGAAGGATAGACTTAACTACCTCTTAAAGAAACTGGTGAATCGAACACCAACATTTTTGTAACAACTTTGTAACAAAACACTCTACCCTTAAGCTAATTTCTTTATTATTTATTTATTTTATTTTATTTTATTTTATTTTAATCATTTATTTTATTTTATTTAATTTACCACCCAATCTTGATTCTAACAATCAACGCATACGGTATAATCACGTCTCCCTTTAGAATAAGATCCACCCTGTTCAAATTGTTAACGTAAATCAAAGCATTATCTTTATTATTAAGCTTAACAAATCGAACCCCCCTCAACAAATCAACAAATCAATAATTCAATAGTTCACATTTTTGTGACTACTTAAAAAACATCAAAATCTGAGTAGTCGGCAAAATGTGAACTCTCACCATCGTCAATTATTTAAAATACTTACTCTCTTCAAACTCAGGAAACCTTAGTTTCACGTATCCTACAAACGCTAAAGTCTCTGCTGTCCTTGGTACACTTTTAACCAAATTGTTTCTATTCTTTAGATTAGATATATTTGATTTAGATATTTTAAAATCGGGTTTATAATCTTTTACAAATTCTATTAAGGATAAATAATCCTTGAAGTTATTTATATAAAGCTTTATAAAATTTCTAATAGCCATATCAGTATAATCTTTATACTTTGTACCTACTTTTTTAGAAGTCAAACGATTGTAAGGCTTGATCTTTAATAATGAGTTAACATATCTTAAACTCTTCACAATTGATACATCTTCGGCTGGTTTACTATCCAGAAGAATATTACTAAAATCATTTGTTTCTTTTAACCGGTTTAAATCTTTATACTGTATAATCCTCTTGTTGTCGTACTCCAATCTAAATAATTTATCACTGTATTTACCCGTTACATGACCACCGTGTATGTAAATATCCTTGGCAGATCTCAAACTACTTTGTACAAATTCAATAACACGACTTTCACTAGATAATGTATTTCTAAAAGTGGTTGTTAAATAAACTTTATCCAAACCTTTTGTTTGAAGACCAGTAGCGGCGCTTATTGAACCATCCAAACTAAATTGTCCTCGTGTTGCTCAACTAATAATTCCAACAGCGCTATTTTTTAACTCTAAAGCCACGCCATTACCACTTAACTCTTCACGAATCTTTTTGTAAATTTCTAAAAAATACACATTTAAGTCCTTGTTACTAATTAGTCTTTGTTCCAAATCAACGATATCAGTTATAAAACCGTCTGTTGTAGATGAAATAACTTTCCCATTTATCAATTGTATATTGTGCAAACACTCTCCCAGAACAGTTCTAATAAATGCTGTAATTCAAGAGGCTATTATTGGATTTGTTAAATCACTACCCTCCATTCTCACAGTTCTACCCGTTTTTATATCAAACTTTCTCTTGTTACTCATTCCTCTAACAACGTTACCATAAATACTATTACCCTTCTCCTTCTCCATTAAATTACCTATAGTGTTCTTAGGATAATTACGTCTTTTTCTTTGCAATGTTTCTATTATTTCTTTAAAAGGTTGGTTCACAGTATATTTTTCCTTTGTTCAAGGGTCATACACACGCTGAAATGGTATTATAAAAACATCTTCAACATCAAAAAACTCACAACCTTGGTTCAAGGCGAGAATGTACTCAATACCTGTTAAAGTAGCTTTTCCTTTTAAAGGGTAAACTGATACAGAATCATCTAAATTACAAGGAATAGAAGGAAACTTAACGTTATCAGGGAATTTAAAACCTGCCCTCATAACTACATAATTAAAAACAATTTCATCATCCGACATACTTTTTAATTTATCAAAATCTAAACTCTTTGCTTTGTGATAGTCAGGATTCCCTAATAAAGCCATAGCAGTGGTATAAGCTGAAGTTAAATCATAATCATATCATTTTGTGTTTTCGTCAACTCCATACATATAACTTTCATTTCGACCCCCTTTGTAATTTGATATAAATAAACTCACTTTCAACCCTATATCTTTTGTATTAAATAAACCAATAGGTGTTTGAGTCGCAGCACTGTCACCTATCAAATATAACGGGTTTATCTGGTAACCTTTGTAACCTCTTAATTCTCACTCATTTCTTACATGTGAAGCTGATAAGGAAGATAAAGAAACGGGAACACCTAATTTTCGTATTTTGAAATATTCATCCTCCATATAATTTCCATAAAGTAAAGTTATTCATGCATCAGTTACAGCATACTCAACAAACTTTTCCTTGTCTTTTCTTAATAACACATGCATGTTTTTTATCTCATCTTCATCCAATTGTATCTTATTTAAACCCATTAAACTCCCTAATGATTCTAAAGATTTTTTACCCGCTGGTGCTAACAACATTGTATCCCTCAAAACAACTTTTGTGTTATGAATGTTTAAAGGTTTACCCAAAGTAATAAAACTTTTGTTAACTATATCTAATGAATTCTTTAATTCATCAAAGTCATTTAACATTGACAAATCTGCGTTAGATAAATGACAAAACACATATAATTTCTTCATCCTGTTTATGTTTAAATTTAAACTCCTTAAAGTACTTCTACTATAAGTTTTGAAATGAGTTGCTATTTTATCAATTACACCTGTTTCTAAAGTATCTTTAAATCCTGGTTTTTCTATTAATTTAAAATCTGATTTTTCTATCATACCAACTAAATCACTTAATTCTTCCTTAGTAAACTTATCTAACTTATTTAACTTTTTTAACTCATTTGACTTATTTAATTCACCCTTAGTCAACTCACTCTTGGTTAACTCACTCAACTCGCTCAACTCCTCTATATCACTCCCATCCAAATCATCATTATCATCCTCCATATAATCCTCCATATAATCACCATCATCACCATCCACCAAATAATCATTCTCAACACCATCGCCATCACCATCATTCAAATCATCATCATCATTATCCAAATAATCCAAATAATCATCTTCGTTATTTAACTTATCAACCACGTTATTATATTTAAAATAATCAATGATGTTTTTAAACAAAGTTTGTATTTTTACATAATCTTTATTTAAATAATATTCACCTGATTTATTACAAATATTAACTATTTCGCTAAAAGCAATTCCTTTATTATCTTCATTCAATAAGAAAATATTTTTCAGTGGGTTTCTTGGAAGACCTATAACCAAATAACCATCTTTTTCAAAAGTATTAAAAACATCTGGTTCCTTTATATGCAATAACTTAAAACCTTGGTAAATAATAGACAGTATTAAATCATGATGAGGATATTTTTCTTCTCTAATAAACTGTATACACCTTCCAATGTTATCCTCTAAAATATTGAATTTGAAAAAATTGTTTTTATCAATACCAATTCGTTTATTCCTTAATACATCAATTGCACATGCTTTATATTTTTCCTCAATAGGTATTTTTACAAACGTTTTGGTGTTAATTGATAATTGTGCAGAAATCAGTTCATTATAAATTCCTTCTTTATGTTTATACTCTGTATCGAATCCAGTATAAGTGTTTTGCAATATATTTATCCCACGTTTGCTTAACCCAGCTCTAATTGATGGATCTAATTTATTGTATATATTCAACATTAGACTTTTATAATCTGCCATTAAATCACTCTCAACACCCTCAATTTCATCAAATTTCTCCTCTAAAGATTTTTTGAACAACAAATAGTACAAATTAACAAGAATTAAGTTATATAACCATTTATAATCTTCAATAGTACCTACATCCTCGTCTTTATTTTTGTCTTTTACTTGTTTAACCTTCATCTTTCCCTCATCTTTATCTGGTTTAATTACGTGGATAAAATGTGAAGCGATTTCTTTAATAATTAATAATTCATTTAACGCAGTTTCATTTGGTAAAACAAAACCTTTCTTTATTGGATTTTCTAAAGAATGCATAACTTCTAGCACAGTGTTATACAAATCCTCACTGGATATATCATCATTAACGTAAAACTTATTCTGTTGAACTTGCTTTTGTAATCACCGTCGTCAAACTTTTCCAGTTTGTAATTAATATCCTTGTACAAAATACCTGTATAATAAATTTCTTTTGTTAACGGAAAATTCTAACTAGGTTTTTCACCTTCAAGTCATCCACTGGATTTATATTCATTGTAAATTCGTTAACGTTTTCATTTGTTAATACTTTTTTATCCACAAAAGTAGAATAAAATCGTTTACATCCTTTACTACTTTTACTTTCTACAACGGTTACAACAGAATCTTTATCGGAGTCTTTATCCGAATCTTTATTAGAATCTTGTTTATATTTATAACTTTCTATAAATCCAACTAAAGTATCAGGTGTTTCAGGAGTGTTAGGGTATGTTTTATCTCAATCAACGCCCTTGGTTTCACAATTTTTCTCAGTTACACCTGATTTATTATCATCACCTTTTTCATTTTCATTATCATCACCTTTTTCGTTAAATAAACTATCCAGGTTAAATGAGTCTTCAACCTCCATTCAATGTGTATTGTTAGTTGATGTTTGAGTTGATTTATCATTAGTTTGATTTAGGTTAATAGATGTTTGAGTTGATTTATCCAGAGTTCGATTTGATTTTTCAATCGGTGATCCTGTGCTATTGTTTTCAAACTCATCCGATGTTTGAGTTGAGTTATCTTTGTAAACTCTATCAGGTTTTACTGTTTCTGAACTTGTATCACTAAATCCACTAAATCCATTAAAACTATTATCACTGTTATCAAATTCAGAATTAGGGCTAGAGATTGAGGCAGAATCAGAAATTGAATCGGTATTTGATTTAGAATTTGAATTAGGATTTGAACTAGAATTAGGGTTAGAATCACTTTCACAAAACTCATTGTGTAATTTTATGTATTGGGTGAATTTTGGTTCCATTAAACCTTTATTCTCTTTATCTTCTTCTTTACCTATTTTAAATCCTGGAAACAATTCACTCATTTCTTCTTCCTCTTCCTCTTCCTTTTCCTTTTTCTTTATATATATCTCTCTACCTGGATCTCAGGAATCTTCTTTATTTTCGTTATTAAATTTATTAGAATTATTTGATACCTTGTTTCTTTCTATCCTTTCTATCATTCAACCAAATCATGATGATGAATCACTATTTTCACTAGAAGATGCTTCTCAATCGTTATCACCGTTATCACTAACACCGCTATTATCACCGTTATCATCGTTATCACTGCGATAACCACCACCACCATCATCACCATCGTTACTAAAACTCGTTTCTATATTAGATTCTTCCAAGTTAACTCAATCATTTTCATCATTTGTCTCATTGGCGTCGTCTAAGGTTAATAAATAAACAATAAATAAGAACGTAATAAAAACAATTATAATGAAGTTAGTAACCAATTGTTTACTTTTACTATTTTCTTCTTCTTTTCTTTTTCTTTTCTTTTTCTTTTCTATACCAACTTCACGTTCCTCAACCTTTTTAAATCGTTGATCTCATTTATTAATAACCCTTCAACATCAAAATCCGGGAATATTATTTTTACATAATCACAAAAACGCTGCCCCTCTGGAGTTCATGGAACACGTTTAAAGTCTAATCAAGTCACCTTGTTAAAACTTCTTATGTATTTTTCATCAATATTATTATTTCTAACTATATCCTCATCAAACAATTTCAAAAAGGATAGAATTTGTTTATAATTTTTTAATTTTTTACTACTATTTAAATTCAATTCATTACATTTCAAAGCAATCAAAAAGTTTTTTATCACGGCCAACAACAATAAATTATTTTTCATTTCCAAACACTATTTCATATTCAAGTTAAAAACACACAAAGTGTATATTTACTAAAGCGTAATAATTACATTATTTCAACTATTACATTTTTATTAAGAAGGATAGACTTAACTACCTCTTAAAGAAACTGGTGAATCGAACACCAACATTTTTGTAACAACTTTGTAACAAAACACTCTACCCTTAAGCTAATTTCTTTATTATTTATTTATTTTATTTTATTTTATTTTATTTTAATCATTTATTTTATTTTATTTAATTTACCACCCAATCTTGATTCTAACAATCAACGCATACGGTATAATCACGTCTCCCTTTAGAATAAGATCCACCCTGTTCAAATTGTTAACGTAAATCAAAGCATTATCTTTATTATTAAGCTTAACAAATCGAACCCCTCAACAAATCAACAAATCAATAATTCAATAGTTCACATTTTTGTGACTACTTAAAAAACATCAAAATCTGAGTAGTCGGCAAAATGTGAACTCTCACCATCGTCAATTATTTAAAATACTTACTCTCTTCAAACTCAGGAAACCTTAGTTTCACGTATCCTACAAACGCTAAAGTCTCTGCTGTCCTTGGTACACTTTTAACCAAATTGTTTCTATTCTTTAGATTAGATATATTTGATTTAGATATTTTAAAATCGGGTTTATAATCTTTTACAAATTCTATTAAGGATAAATAATCCTTGAAGTTATTTATATAAAGCTTTATAAAATTTCTAATAGCCATATCAGTATAATCTTTATACTTTGTACCTACTTTTTTAGAAGTCAAACGATTGTAAGGCTTGATCTTTAATAATGAGTTAACATATCTTAAACTCTTCACAATTGATACATCTTCGGCTGGTTTACTATCCAGAAGAATATTACTAAAATCATTTGTTTCTTTTAACCGGTTTAAATCTTTATACTGTATAATCCTCTTGTTGTCGTACTCCAATCTAAATAATTTATCACTGTATTTACCCGTTACATGACCACCGTGTATGTAAATATCCTTGGCAGATCTCAAACTACTTTGTACAAATTCAATAACACGACTTTCACTAGATAATGTATTTCTAAAAGTGGTTGTTAAATAAACTTTATCCAAACCTTTTGTTTGAAGACCAGTAGCGGCGCTTATTGAACCATCCAAACTAAATTGTCCTCGTGTTGCTCAACTAATAATTCCAACAGCGCTATTTTTTAACTCTAAAGCCACGCCATTACCACTTAACTCTTCACGAATCTTTTTGTAAATTTCTAAAAAATACACATTTAAGTCCTTGTTACTAATTAGTCTTTGTTCCAAATCAACGATATCAGTTATAAAACCGTCTGTTGTAGATGAAATAACTTTCCCATTTATCAATTGTATATTGTGCAAACACTCTCCCAGAACAGTTCTAATAAATGCTGTAATTCAAGAGGCTATTATTGGATTTGTTAAATCACTACCCTCCATTCTCACAGTTCTACCCGTTTTTATATCAAACTTTCTCTTGTTACTCATTCCTCTAACAACGTTACCATAAATACTATTACCCTTCTCCTTCTCCATTAAATTACCTATAGTGTTCTTAGGATAATTACGTCTTTTCTTTGCAATGTTTCTATTATTTCTTTAAAAGGTTGGTTCACAGTATATTTTTCCTTTGTTCAAGGGTCATACACACGCTGAAATGGTATTATAAAAACATCTTCAACATCAAAAAACTCACAACCTTGGTTCAAGGCGAGAATGTACTCAATACCTGTTAAAGTAGCTTTTCCTTTTAAAGGGTAAACTGATACAGAATCATCTAAATTACAAGGAATAGAAGGAAACTTAACGTTATCAGGGAATTTAAAACCTGCCCTCATAACTACATAATTAAAAACAATTTCATCATCCGACATACTTTTTAATTTATCAAAATCTAAACTCTTTGCTTTGTGATAGTCAGGATTCCCTAATAAAGCCATAGCAGTGGTATAAGCTGAAGTTAAATCATAATCATATCATTTTGTGTTTTCGTCAACTCCATACATATAACTTTCATTTCGACCCCCTTTGTAATTTGATATAAATAAACTCACTTTCAACCCTATATCTTTTGTATTAAATAAACCAATAGGTGTTTGAGTCGCAGCACTGTCACCTATCAAATATAACGGGTTTATCTGGTAACCTTTGTAACCTCTTAATTCTCACTCATTTCTTACATGTGAAGCTGATAAGGAAGATAAAGAAACGGGAACACCTAATTTTCGTATTTTGAAATATTCATCCTCCATATAATTTCCATAAAGTAAAGTTATTCATGCATCAGTTACAGCATACTCAACAAACTTTTCCTTGTCTTTTCTTAATAACACATGCATGTTTTTTATCTCATCTTCATCCAATTGTATCTTATTTAAACCCATTAAACTCCCTAATGATTCTAAAGATTTTTTACCCGCTGGTGCTAACAACATTGTATCCCTCAAAACAACTTTTGTGTTATGAATGTTTAAAGGTTTACCCAAAGTAATAAAACTTTTGTTAACTATATCTAATGAATTCTTTAATTCATCAAAGTCATTTAACATTGACAAATCTGCGTTAGATAAATGACAAAACACATATAATTTCTTCATCCTGTTTATGTTTAAATTTAAACTCCTTAAAGTACTTCTACTATAAGTTTTGAAATGAGTTGCTATTTTATCAATTACACCTGTTTCTAAAGTATCTTTAAATCCTGGTTTTTCTATTAATTTAAAATCTGATTTTTCTATCATACCAACTAAATCACTTAATTCTTCCTTAGTAAACTTATCTAACTTATTTAACTTTTTTAACTCATTTGACTTATTTAATTCACCCTTAGTCAACTCACTCTTGGTTAACTCACTCAACTCGCTCAACTCCTCTATATCACTCCCATCCAAATCATCATTATCATCCTCCATATAATCCTCCATATAATCACCATCATCACCATCCACCAAATAATCATTCTCAACACCATCGCCATCACCATCATTCAAATCATCATCATCATTATCCAAATAATCCAAATAATCATCTTCGTTATTTAACTTATCAACCACGTTATTATATTTAAAATAATCAATGATGTTTTTAAACAAAGTTTGTATTTTTACATAATCTTTATTTAAATAATATTCACCTGATTTATTACAAATATTAACTATTTCGCTAAAAGCAATTCCTTTATTATCTTCATTCAATAAGAAAATATTTTTCAGTGGGTTTCTTGAAGACCTATAACCAAATAACCATCTTTTTCAAAAGTATTAAAAACATCTGGTTCCTTTATATGCAATAACTTAAAACCTTGGTAAATAATAGACAGTATTAAATCATGATGAGGATATTTTTCTTCTCTAATAAACTGTATACACCTTCCAATGTTATCCTCTAAAATATTGAATTTGAAAAAATTGTTTTTATCAATACCAATTCGTTTATTCCTTAATACATCAATTGCACATGCTTTATATTTTTCCTCAATAGGTATTTTTACAAACGTTTTGGTGTTAATTGATAATTGTGCAGAAATCAGTTCATTATAAATTCCTTCTTTATGTTTATACTCTGTATCGAATCCAGTATAAGTGTTTTGCAATATATTTATCCCACGTTTGCTTAACCCAGCTCTAATTGATGGATCTAATTTATTGTATATATTCAACATTAGACTTTTATAATCTGCCATTAAATCACTCTCAACACCCTCAATTTCATCAAATTTCTCCTCTAAAGATTTTTTTGAACAACAAATAGTACAAATTAACAAGAATTAAGTTATATAACCATTTATAATCTTCAATAGTACCTACATCCTCGTCTTTATTTTTGTCTTTTACTTGTTTAACCTTCATCTTTCCCTCATCTTTATCTGGTTTAATTACGTGGATAAAATGTGAAGCGATTTCTTTAATAATTAATAATTCATTTAACGCAGTTTCATTTGGTAAAACAAAACCTTTCTTTATTGGATTTTCTAAAGAATGCATAACTTCTAGCACAGTGTTATACAAATCCTCACTGGATATATCATCATTAACGTAAAAACTTATTCTGTTGAACTTGCTTTTGTAATCACCGTCGTCAAACTTTTCCAGTTTGTAATTAATATCCTTGTACAAAATACCTGTATAATAAATTTCTTTTGTTAACGGAAAATTCCTAACTAGGTTTTTCACCTTCAAGTCATCCACTGGATTTATATTCATTGTAAATTCGTTAACGTTTTCATTTGTTAATACTTTTTTTATCCACAAAAGTAGAATAAAATCGTTTACATCCTTTACTACTTTTACTTTCTACAACGGTTACAACAGAATCTTTATCGGAGTCTTTATCCGAATCTTTATTAGAATCTTGTTTATATTTATAACTTTCTATAAATCCAACTAAAGTATCAGGTGTTTCAGGAGTGTTAGGGTATGTTTTATCTCAATCAACGCCCTTGGTTTCACAATTTTTCTCAGTTACACCTGATTTATTATCATCACCTTTTTCATTTTCATTATCATCACCTTTTTCGTTAAATAAACTATCCAGGTTAAATGAGTCTTCAACCTCCATTCAATGTGTATTGTTAGTTGATGTTTGAGTTGATTTATCATTAGTTTGATTTAGGTTAATAGATGTTTGAGTTGATTTATCCAGAGTTCGATTTGATTTTTCAATCGGTGATCCTGTGCTATTGTTTTCAAACTCATCCGATGTTTGAGTTGAGTTATCTTTGTAAACTCTATCAGGTTTTACTGTTTCTGAACTTGTATCACTAAATCCACTAAATCCATTAAAACTATTATCACTGTTATCAAATTCAGAATTAGGGCTAGAGATTGAGGCAGAATCAGAAATTGAATCGGTATTTGATTTAGAATTTGAATTAGGATTTGAACTAGAATTAGGGTTAGAATCACTTTCACAAAACTCATTGTGTAATTTTATGTATTGGGTGAATTTTGGTTCCATTAAACCTTTATTCTCTTTATCTTCTTCTTTACCTATTTTAAATCCTGGAAACAATTCACTCATTTCTTCTTCCTCTTCCTCTTCCTTTTCCTTTTTCTTTATATATATCTCTCTACCTGGATCTCAGGAATCTTCTTTATTTTCGTTATTAAATTTATTAGAATTATTTGATACCTTGTTTCTTTCTATCCTTTCTATCATTCAACCAAATCATGATGATGAATCACTATTTTCACTAGAAGATGCTTCTCAATCGTTATCACCGTTATCACTAACACCGCTATTATCACCGTTATCATCGTTATCACTGCGATAACCACCACCACCATCATCACCATCGTTACTAAAACTCGTTTCTATATTAGATTCTTCCAAGTTAACTCAATCATTTTCATCATTTGTCTCATTGGCGTCGTCTAAGGTTAATAAATAAACAATAAATAAGAACGTAATAAAAACAATTATAATGAAGTTAGTAACCAATTGTTTACTTTTACTATTTTCTTCTTCTTTTTCTTTTCTTTTCTTTTTCTTTTCTATACCAACTTCACGTTCCTCAACCTTTTTAAATCGTTGATCTCATTTATTAATAACCCTTCAACATCAAAATCCGGGAATATTATTTTTACATAATCACAAAAACGCTGCCCCTCTGGAGTTCATGGAACACGTTTAAAGTCTAATCAAGTCACCTTGTTAAAACTTCTTATGTATTTTTCATCAATATTATTATTTCTAACTATATCCTCATCAAACAATTTCAAAAGGATAGAATTTGTTTATAATTTTTAATTTTTACTACTATTTAAATTCAATTCATTACATTTCAAAGCAATCAAAAGTTTTTTATCACGGCCAACAACAATAAATTATTTTTCATTTCCAAACACTATTTCATATTCAAGTTAAAAACACACAAAGTGTATATTTACTAAAGCGTAATAATTACATTATTTCAACTATTACATTTTTATTAAGAAGGATAGACTTAACTACCTCTTAAAGAAACTGGTGAATCGAACACCAACATTTTTGTAACAACTTTGTAACAAAACACTCTACCCTTAAGCTAATTTCTTTATTATTTATTTATTTTATTTTATTTTATTTTATTTTAATCATTTATTTTATTTTATTTAATTTACCACCCAATCTTGATTCTAACAATCAACGCATACGGTATAATCACGTCTCCCTTTAGAATAAGATCCACCCTGTTCAAATTGTTAACGTAAATCAAAGCATTATCTTTATTATTAAGCTTAACAAATCGAACCCCTCAACAAATCAACAAATCAATAATTCAATAGTTCACATTTTTGTGACTACTTAAAAACATCAAAATCTGAGTAGTCGGCAAAATGTGAACTCTCACCATCGTCAATTATTTAAAATACTTACTCTCTTCAAACTCAGGAAACCTTAGTTTCACGTATCCTACAAACGCTAAAGTCTCTGCTGTCCTTGGTACACTTTTAACCAAATTGTTTCTATTCTTTAGATTAGATATATTTGATTTAGATATTTTAAAATCGGGTTTATAATCTTTTACAAATTCTATTAAGGATAAATAATCCTTGAAGTTATTTATATAAAGCTTTATAAAATTTCTAATAGCCATATCAGTATAATCTTTATACTTTGTACCTACTTTTTTAGAAGTCAAACGATTGTAAGGCTTGATCTTTAATAATGAGTTAACATATCTTAAACTCTTCACAATTGATACATCTTCGGCTGGTTTACTATCCAGAAGAATATTACTAAAATCATTTGTTTCTTTTAACCGGTTTAAATCTTTATACTGTATAATCCTCTTGTTGTCGTACTCCAATCTAAATAATTTATCACTGTATTTACCCGTTACATGACCACCGTGTATGTAAATATCCTTGGCAGATCTCAAACTACTTTGTACAAATTCAATAACACGACTTTCACTAGATAATGTATTTCTAAAAGTGGTTGTTAAATAAACTTTATCCAAACCTTTTGTTTGAAGACCAGTAGCGGCGCTTATTGAACCATCCAAACTAAATTGTCCTCGTGTTGCTCAACTAATAATTCCAACAGCGCTATTTTTTAACTCTAAAGCCACGCCATTACCACTTAACTCTTCACGAATCTTTTTGTAAATTTCTAAAAAATACACATTTAAGTCCTTGTTACTAATTAGTCTTTGTTCCAAATCAACGATATCAGTTATAAAACCGTCTGTTGTAGATGAAATAACTTTCCCATTTATCAATTGTATATTGTGCAAACACTCTCCCAGAACAGTTCTAATAAATGCTGTAATTCAAGAGGCTATTATTGGATTTGTTAAATCACTACCCTCCATTCTCACAGTTCTACCCGTTTTTATATCAAACTTTCTCTTGTTACTCATTCCTCTAACAACGTTACCATAAATACTATTACCCTTCTCCTTCTCCATTAAATTACCTATAGTGTTCTTAGGATAATTACGTCTTTTTCTTTGCAATGTTTCTATTATTTCTTTAAAAGGTTGGTTCACAGTATATTTTTCCTTTGTTCAAGGGTCATACACACGCTGAAATGGTATTATAAAAACATCTTCAACATCAAAAAACTCACAACCTTGGTTCAAGGCGAGAATGTACTCAATACCTGTTAAAGTAGCTTTTCCTTTTAAAGGGTAAACTGATACAGAATCATCTAAATTACAAGGAATAGAAGGAAACTTAACGTTATCAGGGAATTTAAAACCTGCCCTCATAACTACATAATTAAAAACAATTTCATCATCCGACATACTTTTTAATTTATCAAAATCTAAACTCTTTGCTTTGTGATAGTCAGGATTCCCTAATAAAGCCATAGCAGTGGTATAAGCTGAAGTTAAATCATAATCATATCATTTTGTGTTTTCGTCAACTCCATACATATAACTTTCATTTCGACCCCCTTTGTAATTTGATATAAATAAACTCACTTTCAACCCTATATCTTTTGTATTAAATAAACCAATAGGTGTTTGAGTCGCAGCACTGTCACCTATCAAATATAACGGGTTTATCTGGTAACCTTTGTAACCTCTTAATTCTCACTCATTTCTTACATGTGAAGCTGATAAGGAAGATAAAGAAACGGGAACACCTAATTTTCGTATTTTGAAATATTCATCCTCCATATAATTTCCATAAAGTAAAGTTATTCATGCATCAGTTACAGCATACTCAACAAACTTTTCCTTGTCTTTTCTTAATAACACATGCATGTTTTTTATCTCATCTTCATCCAATTGTATCTTATTTAAACCCATTAAACTCCCTAATGATTCTAAAGATTTTTTACCCGCTGGTGCTAACAACATTGTATCCCTCAAAACAACTTTTGTGTTATGAATGTTTAAAGGTTTACCCAAAGTAATAAAACTTTTGTTAACTATATCTAATGAATTCTTTAATTCATCAAAGTCATTTAACATTGACAAATCTGCGTTAGATAAATGACAAAACACATATAATTTCTTCATCCTGTTTATGTTTAAATTTAAACTCCTTAAAGTACTTCTACTATAAGTTTTGAAATGAGTTGCTATTTTATCAATTACACCTGTTTCTAAAGTATCTTTAAATCCTGGTTTTTCTATTAATTTAAAATCTGATTTTTCTATCATACCAACTAAATCACTTAATTCTTCCTTAGTAAACTTATCTAACTTATTTAACTTTTTTAACTCATTTGACTTATTTAATTCACCCTTAGTCAACTCACTCTTGGTTAACTCACTCAACTCGCTCAACTCCTCTATATCACTCCCATCCAAATCATCATTATCATCCTCCATATAATCCTCCATATAATCACCATCATCACCATCCACCAAATAATCATTCTCAACACCATCGCCATCACCATCATTCAAATCATCATCATCATTATCCAAATAATCCAAATAATCATCTTCGTTATTTAACTTATCAACCACGTTATTATATTTAAAATAATCAATGATGTTTTTAAACAAAGTTTGTATTTTTACATAATCTTTATTTAAATAATATTCACCTGATTTATTACAAATATTAACTATTTCGCTAAAAGCAATTCCTTTATTATCTTCATTCAATAAGAAAATATTTTTCAGTGGGTTTCTTGGAAGACCTATAACCAAATAACCATCTTTTTCAAAAGTATTAAAAACATCTGGTTCCTTTATATGCAATAACTTAAAACCTTGGTAAATAATAGACAGTATTAAATCATGATGAGGATATTTTTCTTCTCTAATAAACTGTATACACCTTCCAATGTTATCCTCTAAAATATTGAATTTGAAAAATTGTTTTTATCAATACCAATTCGTTTATTCCTTAATACATCAATTGCACATGCTTTATATTTTTCCTCAATAGGTATTTTTACAAACGTTTTGGTGTTAATTGATAATTGTGCAGAAATCAGTTCATTATAAATTCCTTCTTTATGTTTATACTCTGTATCGAATCCAGTATAAGTGTTTTGCAATATATTTATCCCACGTTTGCTTAACCCAGCTCTAATTGATGGATCTAATTTATTGTATATATTCAACATTAGACTTTTATAATCTGCCATTAAATCACTCTCAACACCCTCAATTTCATCAAATTTCTCCTCTAAAGATTTTTGAACAACAAATAGTACAAATTAACAAGAATTAAGTTATATAACCATTTATAATCTTCAATAGTACCTACATCCTCGTCTTTATTTTTGTCTTTTACTTGTTTAACCTTCATCTTTCCCTCATCTTTATCTGGTTTAATTACGTGGATAAAATGTGAAGCGATTTCTTTAATAATTAATAATTCATTTAACGCAGTTTCATTTGGTAAAACAAAACCTTTCTTTATTGGATTTTCTAAAGAATGCATAACTTCTAGCACAGTGTTATACAAATCCTCACTGGATATATCATCATTAACGTAAAAACTTATTCTGTTGAACTTGCTTTTGTAATCACCGTCGTCAAACTTTTCCAGTTTGTAATTAATATCCTTGTACAAAATACCTGTATAATAAATTTCTTTTGTTAACGGAAAATTCCTAACTAGGTTTTTCACCTTCAAGTCATCCACTGGATTTATATTCATTGTAAATTCGTTAACGTTTTCATTTGTTAATACTTTTTTATCCACAAAAGTAGAATAAAATCGTTTACATCCTTTACTACTTTTACTTTCTACAACGGTTACAACAGAATCTTTATCGGAGTCTTTATCCGAATCTTTATTAGAATCTTGTTTATATTTATAACTTTCTATAAATCCAACTAAAGTATCAGGTGTTTCAGGAGTGTTAGGGTATGTTTTATCTCAATCAACGCCCTTGGTTTCACAATTTTTCTCAGTTACACCTGATTTATTATCATCACCTTTTTCATTTTCATTATCATCACCTTTTTCGTTAAATAAACTATCCAGGTTAAATGAGTCTTCAACCTCCATTCAATGTGTATTGTTAGTTGATGTTTGAGTTGATTTATCATTAGTTTGATTTAGGTTAATAGATGTTTGAGTTGATTTATCCAGAGTTCGATTTGATTTTTCAATCGGTGATCCTGTGCTATTGTTTTCAAACTCATCCGATGTTTGAGTTGAGTTATCTTTGTAAACTCTATCAGGTTTTACTGTTTCTGAACTTGTATCACTAAATCCACTAAATCCATTAAAACTATTATCACTGTTATCAAATTCAGAATTAGGGCTAGAGATTGAGGCAGAATCAGAAATTGAATCGGTATTTGATTTAGAATTTGAATTAGGATTTGAACTAGAATTAGGGTTAGAATCACTTTCACAAAACTCATTGTGTAATTTTATGTATTGGGTGAATTTTGGTTCCATTAAACCTTTATTCTCTTTATCTTCTTCTTTACCTATTTTAAATCCTGGAAACAATTCACTCATTTCTTCTTCCTCTTCCTCTTCCTTTTCCTTTTTCTTTATATATATCTCTCTACCTGGATCTCAGGAATCTTCTTTATTTTCGTTATTAAATTTATTAGAATTATTTGATACCTTGTTTCTTTCTATCCTTTCTATCATTCAACCAAATCATGATGATGAATCACTATTTTCACTAGAAGATGCTTCTCAATCGTTATCACCGTTATCACTAACACCGCTATTATCACCGTTATCATCGTTATCACTGCGATAACCACCACCACCATCATCACCATCGTTACTAAAACTCGTTTCTATATTAGATTCTTCCAAGTTAACTCAATCATTTTCATCATTTGTCTCATTGGCGTCGTCTAAGGTTAATAAATAAACAATAAATAAGAACGTAATAAAAACAATTATAATGAAGTTAGTAACCAATTGTTTACTTTTACTATTTTCTTCTTCTTTTTCTTTTTTCTTTTTCTTTTTCTTTTTCTATACCAACTTCACGTTCCTCAACCTTTTTTAAATCGTTGATCTCATTTATTAATAACCCTTCAACATCAAAATCCGGGAATATTATTTTTACATAATCACAAAAACGCTGCCCCTCTGGAGTTCATGGAACACGTTTAAAGTCTAATCAAGTCACCTTGTTAAAACTTCTTATGTATTTTTCATCAATATTATTATTTCTAACTATATCCTCATCAAACAATTTCAAAAAGGATAGAATTTGTTTATAATTTTTTAATTTTTTACTACTATTTAAATTCAATTCATTACATTTCAAAGCAATCAAAAAAGTTTTTTATCACGGCCAACAACAATAAATTATTTTTCATTTCCAAACACTATTTCATATTCAAGTTAAAAACACACAAAGTGTATATTTACTAAAGCGTAATAATTACATTATTTCAACTATTACATTTTTATTAAGAAGGATAGACTTAACTACCTCTTAAAGAAACTGGTGAATCGAACACCAACATTTTTGTAACAACTTTGTAACAAAACACTCTACCCTTAAGCTAATTTCTTTATTATTTATTTATTTTATTTTATTTTATTTTATTTTAATCATTTATTTTATTTTATTTAATTTACCACCCAATCTTGATTCTAACAATCAACGCATACGGTATAATCACGTCTCCCTTTAGAATAAGATCCACCCTGTTCAAATTGTTAACGTAAATCAAAGCATTATCTTTATTATTAAGCTTAACAAATCGAACCCCTCAACAAATCAACAAATCAATAATTCAATAGTTCACATTTTTGTGACTACTTAAAAACATCAAAATCTGAGTAGTCGGCAAAATGTGAACTCTCACCATCGTCAATTATTTAAAATACTTACTCTCTTCAAACTCAGGAAACCTTAGTTTCACGTATCCTACAAACGCTAAAGTCTCTGCTGTCCTTGGTACACTTTTAACCAAATTGTTTCTATTCTTTAGATTAGATATATTTGATTTAGATATTTTAAAATCGGGTTTATAATCTTTTACAAATTCTATTAAGGATAAATAATCCTTGAAGTTATTTATATAAAGCTTTATAAAATTTCTAATAGCCATATCAGTATAATCTTTATACTTTGTACCTACTTTTTTAGAAGTCAAACGATTGTAAGGCTTGATCTTTAATAATGAGTTAACATATCTTAAACTCTTCACAATTGATACATCTTCGGCTGGTTTACTATCCAGAAGAATATTACTAAAATCATTTGTTTCTTTTAACCGGTTTAAATCTTTATACTGTATAATCCTCTTGTTGTCGTACTCCAATCTAAATAATTTATCACTGTATTTACCCGTTACATGACCACCGTGTATGTAAATATCCTTGGCAGATCTCAAACTACTTTGTACAAATTCAATAACACGACTTTCACTAGATAATGTATTTCTAAAAGTGGTTGTTAAATAAACTTTATCCAAACCTTTTGTTTGAAGACCAGTAGCGGCGCTTATTGAACCATCCAAACTAAATTGTCCTCGTGTTGCTCAACTAATAATTCCAACAGCGCTATTTTTTAACTCTAAAGCCACGCCATTACCACTTAACTCTTCACGAATCTTTTTGTAAATTTCTAAAAAATACACATTTAAGTCCTTGTTACTAATTAGTCTTTGTTCCAAATCAACGATATCAGTTATAAAACCGTCTGTTGTAGATGAAATAACTTTCCCATTTATCAATTGTATATTGTGCAAACACTCTCCCAGAACAGTTCTAATAAATGCTGTAATTCAAGAGGCTATTATTGGATTTGTTAAATCACTACCCTCCATTCTCACAGTTCTACCCGTTTTTATATCAAACTTTCTCTTGTTACTCATTCCTCTAACAACGTTACCATAAATACTATTACCCTTCTCCTTCTCCATTAAATTACCTATAGTGTTCTTAGGATAATTACGTCTTTTTCTTTGCAATGTTTCTATTATTTCTTTAAAAGGTTGGTTCACAGTATATTTTTCCTTTGTTCAAGGGTCATACACACGCTGAAATGGTATTATAAAAACATCTTCAACATCAAAAAACTCACAACCTTGGTTCAAGGCGAGAATGTACTCAATACCTGTTAAAGTAGCTTTTCCTTTTAAAGGGTAAACTGATACAGAATCATCTAAATTACAAGGAATAGAAGGAAACTTAACGTTATCAGGGAATTTAAAACCTGCCCTCATAACTACATAATTAAAAACAATTTCATCATCCGACATACTTTTTAATTTATCAAAATCTAAACTCTTTGCTTTGTGATAGTCAGGATTCCCTAATAAAGCCATAGCAGTGGTATAAGCTGAAGTTAAATCATAATCATATCATTTTGTGTTTTCGTCAACTCCATACATATAACTTTCATTTCGACCCCCTTTGTAATTTGATATAAATAAACTCACTTTCAACCCTATATCTTTTGTATTAAATAAACCAATAGGTGTTTGAGTCGCAGCACTGTCACCTATCAAATATAACGGGTTTATCTGGTAACCTTTGTAACCTCTTAATTCTCACTCATTTCTTACATGTGAAGCTGATAAGGAAGATAAAGAAACGGGAACACCTAATTTTCGTATTTTGAAATATTCATCCTCCATATAATTTCCATAAAGTAAAGTTATTCATGCATCAGTTACAGCATACTCAACAAACTTTTCCTTGTCTTTTCTTAATAACACATGCATGTTTTTTATCTCATCTTCATCCAATTGTATCTTATTTAAACCCATTAAACTCCCTAATGATTCTAAAGATTTTTTACCCGCTGGTGCTAACAACATTGTATCCCTCAAAACAACTTTTGTGTTATGAATGTTTAAAGGTTTACCCAAAGTAATAAAACTTTTGTTAACTATATCTAATGAATTCTTTAATTCATCAAAGTCATTTAACATTGACAAATCTGCGTTAGATAAATGACAAAACACATATAATTTCTTCATCCTGTTTATGTTTAAATTTAAACTCCTTAAAGTACTTCTACTATAAGTTTTGAAATGAGTTGCTATTTTATCAATTACACCTGTTTCTAAAGTATCTTTAAATCCTGGTTTTTCTATTAATTTAAAATCTGATTTTTCTATCATACCAACTAAATCACTTAATTCTTCCTTAGTAAACTTATCTAACTTATTTAACTTTTTTAACTCATTTGACTTATTTAATTCACCCTTAGTCAACTCACTCTTGGTTAACTCACTCAACTCGCTCAACTCCTCTATATCACTCCCATCCAAATCATCATTATCATCCTCCATATAATCCTCCATATAATCACCATCATCACCATCCACCAAATAATCATTCTCAACACCATCGCCATCACCATCATTCAAATCATCATCATCATTATCCAAATAATCCAAATAATCATCTTCGTTATTTAACTTATCAACCACGTTATTATATTTAAAATAATCAATGATGTTTTTAAACAAAGTTTGTATTTTTACATAATCTTTATTTAAATAATATTCACCTGATTTATTACAAATATTAACTATTTCGCTAAAAGCAATTCCTTTATTATCTTCATTCAATAAGAAAATATTTTTCAGTGGGTTTCTTGGAAGACCTATAACCAAATAACCATCTTTTTCAAAAGTATTAAAAACATCTGGTTCCTTTATATGCAATAACTTAAAACCTTGGTAAATAATAGACAGTATTAAATCATGATGAGGATATTTTTCTTCTCTAATAAACTGTATACACCTTCCAATGTTATCCTCTAAAATATTGAATTTGAAAAATTGTTTTTATCAATACCAATTCGTTTATTCCTTAATACATCAATTGCACATGCTTTATATTTTTCCTCAATAGGTATTTTTACAAACGTTTTGGTGTTAATTGATAATTGTGCAGAAATCAGTTCATTATAAATTCCTTCTTTATGTTTATACTCTGTATCGAATCCAGTATAAGTGTTTTGCAATATATTTATCCCACGTTTGCTTAACCCAGCTCTAATTGATGGATCTAATTTATTGTATATATTCAACATTAGACTTTTATAATCTGCCATTAAATCACTCTCAACACCCTCAATTTCATCAAATTTCTCCTCTAAAGATTTTTGAACAACAAATAGTACAAATTAACAAGAATTAAGTTATATAACCATTTATAATCTTCAATAGTACCTACATCCTCGTCTTTATTTTTGTCTTTTACTTGTTTAACCTTCATCTTTCCCTCATCTTTATCTGGTTTAATTACGTGGATAAAATGTGAAGCGATTTCTTTAATAATTAATAATTCATTTAACGCAGTTTCATTTGGTAAAACAAAACCTTTCTTTATTGGATTTTCTAAAGAATGCATAACTTCTAGCACAGTGTTATACAAATCCTCACTGGATATATCATCATTAACGTAAAAACTTATTCTGTTGAACTTGCTTTTGTAATCACCGTCGTCAAACTTTTCCAGTTTGTAATTAATATCCTTGTACAAAATACCTGTATAATAAATTTCTTTTGTTAACGGAAAATTCTAACTAGGTTTTTCACCTTCAAGTCATCCACTGGATTTATATTCATTGTAAATTCGTTAACGTTTTCATTTGTTAATACTTTTTATCCACAAAAGTAGAATAAAATCGTTTACATCCTTTACTACTTTTACTTTCTACAACGGTTACAACAGAATCTTTATCGGAGTCTTTATCCGAATCTTTATTAGAATCTTGTTTATATTTATAACTTTCTATAAATCCAACTAAAGTATCAGGTGTTTCAGGAGTGTTAGGGTATGTTTTATCTCAATCAACGCCCTTGGTTTCACAATTTTTCTCAGTTACACCTGATTTATTATCATCACCTTTTTCATTTTCATTATCATCACCTTTTTCGTTAAATAAACTATCCAGGTTAAATGAGTCTTCAACCTCCATTCAATGTGTATTGTTAGTTGATGTTTGAGTTGATTTATCATTAGTTTGATTTAGGTTAATAGATGTTTGAGTTGATTTATCCAGAGTTCGATTTGATTTTTCAATCGGTGATCCTGTGCTATTGTTTTCAAACTCATCCGATGTTTGAGTTGAGTTATCTTTGTAAACTCTATCAGGTTTTACTGTTTCTGAACTTGTATCACTAAATCCACTAAATCCATTAAAACTATTATCACTGTTATCAAATTCAGAATTAGGGCTAGAGATTGAGGCAGAATCAGAAATTGAATCGGTATTTGATTTAGAATTTGAATTAGGATTTGAACTAGAATTAGGGTTAGAATCACTTTCACAAAACTCATTGTGTAATTTTATGTATTGGGTGAATTTTGGTTCCATTAAACCTTTATTCTCTTTATCTTCTTCTTTACCTATTTTAAATCCTGGAAACAATTCACTCATTTCTTCTTCCTCTTCCTCTTCCTTTTCCTTTTTCTTTATATATATCTCTCTACCTGGATCTCAGGAATCTTCTTTATTTTCGTTATTAAATTTATTAGAATTATTTGATACCTTGTTTCTTTCTATCCTTTCTATCATTCAACCAAATCATGATGATGAATCACTATTTTCACTAGAAGATGCTTCTCAATCGTTATCACCGTTATCACTAACACCGCTATTATCACCGTTATCATCGTTATCACTGCGATAACCACCACCACCATCATCACCATCGTTACTAAAACTCGTTTCTATATTAGATTCTTCCAAGTTAACTCAATCATTTTCATCATTTGTCTCATTGGCGTCGTCTAAGGTTAATAAATAAACAATAAATAAGAACGTAATAAAAACAATTATAATGAAGTTAGTAACCAATTGTTTACTTTTACTATTTTCTTCTTCTTTTCTTTTTCTTTTCTTTTTCTTTTCTATACCAACTTCACGTTCCTCAACCTTTTTAAATCGTTGATCTCATTTATTAATAACCCTTCAACATCAAAATCCGGGAATATTATTTTTACATAATCACAAAAACGCTGCCCCTCTGGAGTTCATGGAACACGTTTAAAGTCTAATCAAGTCACCTTGTTAAAACTTCTTATGTATTTTTCATCAATATTATTATTTCTAACTATATCCTCATCAAACAATTTCAAAAGGATAGAATTTGTTTATAATTTTTAATTTTTACTACTATTTAAATTCAATTCATTACATTTCAAAGCAATCAAAAGTTTTTTATCACGGCCAACAACAATAAATTATTTTTCATTTCCAAACACTATTTCATATTCAAGTTAAAAACACACAAAGTGTATATTTACTAAAGCGTAATAATTACATTATTTCAACTATTACATTTTTATTAAGAAGGATAGACTTAACTACCTCTTAAAGAAACTGGTGAATCGAACACCAACATTTTTGTAACAACTTTGTAACAAAACACTCTACCCTTAAGCTAATTTCTTTATTATTTATTTATTTTATTTTATTTTATTTTATTTTAATCATTTATTTTATTTTATTTAATTTACCACCCAATCTTGATTCTAACAATCAACGCATACGGTATAATCACGTCTCCCTTTAGAATAAGATCCACCCTGTTCAAATTGTTAACGTAAATCAAAGCATTATCTTTATTATTAAGCTTAACAAATCGAACCCCCCTCAACAAATCAACAAATCAATAATTCAATAGTTCACATTTTTGTGACTACTTAAAAAACATCAAAATCTGAGTAGTCGGCAAAATGTGAACTCTCACCATCGTCAATTATTTAAAATACTTACTCTCTTCAAACTCAGGAAACCTTAGTTTCACGTATCCTACAAACGCTAAAGTCTCTGCTGTCCTTGGTACACTTTTAACCAAATTGTTTCTATTCTTTAGATTAGATATATTTGATTTAGATATTTTAAAATCGGGTTTATAATCTTTTACAAATTCTATTAAGGATAAATAATCCTTGAAGTTATTTATATAAAGCTTTATAAAATTTCTAATAGCCATATCAGTATAATCTTTATACTTTGTACCTACTTTTTTAGAAGTCAAACGATTGTAAGGCTTGATCTTTAATAATGAGTTAACATATCTTAAACTCTTCACAATTGATACATCTTCGGCTGGTTTACTATCCAGAAGAATATTACTAAAATCATTTGTTTCTTTTAACCGGTTTAAATCTTTATACTGTATAATCCTCTTGTTGTCGTACTCCAATCTAAATAATTTATCACTGTATTTACCCGTTACATGACCACCGTGTATGTAAATATCCTTGGCAGATCTCAAACTACTTTGTACAAATTCAATAACACGACTTTCACTAGATAATGTATTTCTAAAAGTGGTTGTTAAATAAACTTTATCCAAACCTTTTGTTTGAAGACCAGTAGCGGCGCTTATTGAACCATCCAAACTAAATTGTCCTCGTGTTGCTCAACTAATAATTCCAACAGCGCTATTTTTTAACTCTAAAGCCACGCCATTACCACTTAACTCTTCACGAATCTTTTTGTAAATTTCTAAAAAATACACATTTAAGTCCTTGTTACTAATTAGTCTTTGTTCCAAATCAACGATATCAGTTATAAAACCGTCTGTTGTAGATGAAATAACTTTCCCATTTATCAATTGTATATTGTGCAAACACTCTCCCAGAACAGTTCTAATAAATGCTGTAATTCAAGAGGCTATTATTGGATTTGTTAAATCACTACCCTCCATTCTCACAGTTCTACCCGTTTTTATATCAAACTTTCTCTTGTTACTCATTCCTCTAACAACGTTACCATAAATACTATTACCCTTCTCCTTCTCCATTAAATTACCTATAGTGTTCTTAGGATAATTACGTCTTTTTCTTTGCAATGTTTCTATTATTTCTTTAAAAGGTTGGTTCACAGTATATTTTTCCTTTGTTCAAGGGTCATACACACGCTGAAATGGTATTATAAAAACATCTTCAACATCAAAAAACTCACAACCTTGGTTCAAGGCGAGAATGTACTCAATACCTGTTAAAGTAGCTTTTCCTTTTAAAGGGTAAACTGATACAGAATCATCTAAATTACAAGGAATAGAAGGAAACTTAACGTTATCAGGGAATTTAAAACCTGCCCTCATAACTACATAATTAAAAACAATTTCATCATCCGACATACTTTTTAATTTATCAAAATCTAAACTCTTTGCTTTGTGATAGTCAGGATTCCCTAATAAAGCCATAGCAGTGGTATAAGCTGAAGTTAAATCATAATCATATCATTTTGTGTTTTCGTCAACTCCATACATATAACTTTCATTTCGACCCCCTTTGTAATTTGATATAAATAAACTCACTTTCAACCCTATATCTTTTGTATTAAATAAACCAATAGGTGTTTGAGTCGCAGCACTGTCACCTATCAAATATAACGGGTTTATCTGGTAACCTTTGTAACCTCTTAATTCTCACTCATTTCTTACATGTGAAGCTGATAAGGAAGATAAAGAAACGGGAACACCTAATTTTCGTATTTTGAAATATTCATCCTCCATATAATTTCCATAAAGTAAAGTTATTCATGCATCAGTTACAGCATACTCAACAAACTTTTCCTTGTCTTTTCTTAATAACACATGCATGTTTTTTATCTCATCTTCATCCAATTGTATCTTATTTAAACCCATTAAACTCCCTAATGATTCTAAAGATTTTTTACCCGCTGGTGCTAACAACATTGTATCCCTCAAAACAACTTTTGTGTTATGAATGTTTAAAGGTTTACCCAAAGTAATAAAACTTTTGTTAACTATATCTAATGAATTCTTTAATTCATCAAAGTCATTTAACATTGACAAATCTGCGTTAGATAAATGACAAAACACATATAATTTCTTCATCCTGTTTATGTTTAAATTTAAACTCCTTAAAGTACTTCTACTATAAGTTTTGAAATGAGTTGCTATTTTATCAATTACACCTGTTTCTAAAGTATCTTTAAATCCTGGTTTTTCTATTAATTTAAAATCTGATTTTTCTATCATACCAACTAAATCACTTAATTCTTCCTTAGTAAACTTATCTAACTTATTTAACTTTTTTAACTCATTTGACTTATTTAATTCACCCTTAG
This sequence comes from Hypoxylon rickii, assembly GCA_902806535.1. Taxonomy (NCBI): domain Eukaryota; kingdom Fungi; phylum Ascomycota; class Sordariomycetes; order Xylariales; family Hypoxylaceae; genus Hypoxylon; species Hypoxylon rickii. Next base: position 32,024 of record CADCWY010000029.1, read on the forward strand.
TCAACTCACTCTTGGTTAACTCACTCAACTCGCTCAACTCCTCTATATCACTCCCATCCAAATCATCATTATCATCCTCCATATAATCCTCCATATAATCACCATCATCACCATCCACCAAATAATCATTCTCAACACCATCGCCATCACCATCATTCAAATCATCATCATCATTATCCAAATAATCCAAATAATCATCTTCGTTATTTAACTTATCAACCACGTTATTATATTTAAAATAATCAATGATGTTTTTAAACAAAGTTTGTATTTTTACATAATCTTTATTTAAATAATATTCACCTGATTTATTACAAATATTAACTATTTCGCTAAAAGCAATTCCTTTATTATCTTCATTCAATAAGAAAATATTTTTCAGTGGGTTTCTTGGAAGACCTATAACCAAATAACCATCTTTTTCAAAAGTATTAAAAACATCTGGTTCCTTTATATGCAATAACTTAAAACCTTGGTAAATAATAGACAGTATTAAATCATGATGAGGATATTTTTCTTCTCTAATAAACTGTATACACCTTCCAATGTTATCCTCTAAAATATTGAATTTGAAAAAATTGTTTTTATCAATACCAATTCGTTTATTCCTTAATACATCAATTGCACATGCTTTATATTTTTCCTCAATAGGTATTTTTACAAACGTTTTGGTGTTAATTGATAATTGTGCAGAAATCAGTTCATTATAAATTCCTTCTTTATGTTTATACTCTGTATCGAATCCAGTATAAGTGTTTTGCAATATATTTATCCCACGTTTGCTTAACCCAGCTCTAATTGATGGATCTAATTTATTGTATATATTCAACATTAGACTTTTATAATCTGCCATTAAATCACTCTCAACACCCTCAATTTCATCAAATTTCTCCTCTAAAGATTTTTTGAACAACAAATAGTACAAATTAACAAGAATTAAGTTATATAACCATTTATAATCTTCAATAGTACCTACATCCTCGTCTTTATTTTTGTCTTTTACTTGTTTAACCTTCATCTTTCCCTCATCTTTATCTGGTTTAATTACGTGGATAAAATGTGAAGCGATTTCTTTAATAATTAATAATTCATTTAACGCAGTTTCATTTGGTAAAACAAAACCTTTCTTTATTGGATTTTCTAAAGAATGCATAACTTCTAGCACAGTGTTATACAAATCCTCACTGGATATATCATCATTAACGTAAAAACTTATTCTGTTGAACTTGCTTTTGTAATCACCGTCGTCAAACTTTTCCAGTTTGTAATTAATATCCTTGTACAAAATACCTGTATAATAAATTTCTTTTGTTAACGGAAAATTCCTAACTAGGTTTTTCACCTTCAAGTCATCCACTGGATTTATATTCATTGTAAATTCGTTAACGTTTTCATTTGTTAATACTTTTTTTATCCACAAAAGTAGAATAAAATCGTTTACATCCTTTACTACTTTTACTTTCTACAACGGTTACAACAGAATCTTTATCGGAGTCTTTATCCGAATCTTTATTAGAATCTTGTTTATATTTATAACTTTCTATAAATCCAACTAAAGTATCAGGTGTTTCAGGAGTGTTAGGGTATGTTTTATCTCAATCAACGCCCTTGGTTTCACAATTTTTCTCAGTTACACCTGATTTATTATCATCACCTTTTTCATTTTCATTATCATCACCTTTTCGTTAAATAAACTATCCAGGTTAAATGAGTCTTCAACCTCCATTCAATGTGTATTGTTAGTTGATGTTTGAGTTGATTTATCATTAGTTTGATTTAGGTTAATAGATGTTTGAGTTGATTTATCCAGAGTTCGATTTGATTTTTCAATCGGTGATCCTGTGCTATTGTTTTCAAACTCATCCGATGTTTGAGTTGAGTTATCTTTGTAAACTCTATCAGGTTTTACTGTTTCTGAACTTGTATCACTAAATCCACTAAATCCATTAAAACTATTATCACTGTTATCAAATTCAGAATTAGGGCTAGAGATTGAGGCAGAATCAGAAATTGAATCGGTATTTGATTTAGAATTTGAATTAGGATTTGAACTAGAATTAGGGTTAGAATCACTTTCACAAAACTCATTGTGTAATTTTATGTATTGGGTGAATTTTGGTTCCATTAAACCTTTATTCTCTTTATCTTCTTCTTTACCTATTTTAAATCCTGGAAACAATTCACTCATTTCTTCTTCCTCTTCCTCTTCCTTTTCCTTTTTCTTTATATATATCTCTCTACCTGGATCTCAGGAATCTTCTTTATTTTCGTTATTAAATTTATTAGAATTATTTGATACCTTGTTTCTTTCTATCCTTTCTATCATTCAACCAAATCATGATGATGAATCACTATTTTCACTAGAAGATGCTTCTCAATCGTTATCACCGTTATCACTAACACCGCTATTATCACCGTTATCATCGTTATCACTGCGATAACCACCACCACCATCATCACCATCGTTACTAAAACTCGTTTCTATATTAGATTCTTCCAAGTTAACTCAATCATTTTCATCATTTGTCTCATTGGCGTCGTCTAAGGTTAATAAATAAACAATAAATAAGAACGTAATAAAAACAATTATAATGAAGTTAGTAACCAATTGTTTACTTTTACTATTTTCTTCTTCTTTTCTTTTTCTTTTCTTTTTCTTTTTCTATACCAACTTCACGTTCCTCAACCTTTTTAAATCGTTGATCTCATTTATTAATAACCCTTCAACATCAAAATCCGGGAATATTATTTTTACATAATCACAAAAACGCTGCCCCTCTGGAGTTCATGGAACACGTTTAAAGTCTAATCAAGTCACCTTGTTAAAACTTCTTATGTATTTTTCATCAATATTATTATTTCTAACTATATCCTCATCAAACAATTTCAAAAGGATAGAATTTGTTTATAATTTTTAATTTTTACTACTATTTAAATTCAATTCATTACATTTCAAAGCAATCAAAAGTTTTTTATCACGGCCAACAACAATAAATTATTTTTCATTTCCAAACACTATTTCATATTCAAGTTAAAAACACACAAAGTGTATATTTACTAAAGCGTAATAATTACATTATTTCAACTATTACATTTTTATTAAGAAGGATAGACTTAACTACCTCTTAAAGAAACTGGTGAATCGAACACCAACATTTTTGTAACAACTTTGTAACAAAACACTCTACCCTTAAGCTAATTTCTTTATTATTTATTTATTTTATTTTATTTTATTTTATTTTAATCATTTATTTTATTTTATTTAATTTACCACCCAATCTTGATTCTAACAATCAACGCATACGGTATAATCACGTCTCCCTTTAGAATAAGATCCACCCTGTTCAAATTGTTAACGTAAATCAAAGCATTATCTTTATTATTAAGCTTAACAAATCGAACCCCTCAACAAATCAACAAATCAATAATTCAATAGTTCACATTTTTGTGACTACTTAAAAACATCAAAATCTGAGTAGTCGGCAAAATGTGAACTCTCACCATCGTCAATTATTTAAAATACTTACTCTCTTCAAACTCAGGAAACCTTAGTTTCACGTATCCTACAAACGCTAAAGTCTCTGCTGTCCTTGGTACACTTTTAACCAAATTGTTTCTATTCTTTAGATTAGATATATTTGATTTAGATATTTTAAAATCGGGTTTATAATCTTTTACAAATTCTATTAAGGATAAATAATCCTTGAAGTTATTTATATAAAGCTTTATAAAATTTCTAATAGCCATATCAGTATAATCTTTATACTTTGTACCTACTTTTTTAGAAGTCAAACGATTGTAAGGCTTGATCTTTAATAATGAGTTAACATATCTTAAACTCTTCACAATTGATACATCTTCGGCTGGTTTACTATCCAGAAGAATATTACTAAAATCATTTGTTTCTTTTAACCGGTTTAAATCTTTATACTGTATAATCCTCTTGTTGTCGTACTCCAATCTAAATAATTTATCACTGTATTTACCCGTTACATGACCACCGTGTATGTAAATATCCTTGGCAGATCTCAAACTACTTTGTACAAATTCAATAACACGACTTTCACTAGATAATGTATTTCTAAAAGTGGTTGTTAAATAAACTTTATCCAAACCTTTTGTTTGAAGACCAGTAGCGGCGCTTATTGAACCATCCAAACTAAATTGTCCTCGTGTTGCTCAACTAATAATTCCAACAGCGCTATTTTTTAACTCTAAAGCCACGCCATTACCACTTAACTCTTCACGAATCTTTTTGTAAATTTCTAAAAAATACACATTTAAGTCCTTGTTACTAATTAGTCTTTGTTCCAAATCAACGATATCAGTTATAAAACCGTCTGTTGTAGATGAAATAACTTTCCCATTTATCAATTGTATATTGTGCAAACACTCTCCCAGAACAGTTCTAATAAATGCTGTAATTCAAGAGGCTATTATTGGATTTGTTAAATCACTACCCTCCATTCTCACAGTTCTACCCGTTTTTATATCAAACTTTCTCTTGTTACTCATTCCTCTAACAACGTTACCATAAATACTATTACCCTTCTCCTTCTCCATTAAATTACCTATAGTGTTCTTAGGATAATTACGTCTTTTTCTTTGCAATGTTTCTATTATTTCTTTAAAAGGTTGGTTCACAGTATATTTTTCCTTTGTTCAAGGGTCATACACACGCTGAAATGGTATTATAAAAACATCTTCAACATCAAAAAACTCACAACCTTGGTTCAAGGCGAGAATGTACTCAATACCTGTTAAAGTAGCTTTTCCTTTTAAAGGGTAAACTGATACAGAATCATCTAAATTACAAGGAATAGAAGGAAACTTAACGTTATCAGGGAATTTAAAACCTGCCCTCATAACTACATAATTAAAAACAATTTCATCATCCGACATACTTTTTAATTTATCAAAATCTAAACTCTTTGCTTTGTGATAGTCAGGATTCCCTAATAAAGCCATAGCAGTGGTATAAGCTGAAGTTAAATCATAATCATATCATTTTGTGTTTTCGTCAACTCCATACATATAACTTTCATTTCGACCCCCTTTGTAATTTGATATAAATAAACTCACTTTCAACCCTATATCTTTTGTATTAAATAAACCAATAGGTGTTTGAGTCGCAGCACTGTCACCTATCAAATATAACGGGTTTATCTGGTAACCTTTGTAACCTCTTAATTCTCACTCATTTCTTACATGTGAAGCTGATAAGGAAGATAAAGAAACGGGAACACCTAATTTTCGTATTTTGAAATATTCATCCTCCATATAATTTCCATAAAGTAAAGTTATTCATGCATCAGTTACAGCATACTCAACAAACTTTTCCTTGTCTTTTCTTAATAACACATGCATGTTTTTTATCTCATCTTCATCCAATTGTATCTTATTTAAACCCATTAAACTCCCTAATGATTCTAAAGATTTTTTACCCGCTGGTGCTAACAACATTGTATCCCTCAAAACAACTTTTGTGTTATGAATGTTTAAAGGTTTACCCAAAGTAATAAAACTTTTGTTAACTATATCTAATGAATTCTTTAATTCATCAAAGTCATTTAACATTGACAAATCTGCGTTAGATAAATGACAAAACACATATAATTTCTTCATCCTGTTTATGTTTAAATTTAAACTCCTTAAAGTACTTCTACTATAAGTTTTGAAATGAGTTGCTATTTTATCAATTACACCTGTTTCTAAAGTATCTTTAAATCCTGGTTTTTCTATTAATTTAAAATCTGATTTTTCTATCATACCAACTAAATCACTTAATTCTTCCTTAGTAAACTTATCTAACTTATTTAACTTTTTTAACTCATTTGACTTATTTAATTCACCCTTAGTCAACTCACTCTTGGTTAACTCACTCAACTCGCTCAACTCCTCTATATCACTCCCATCCAAATCATCATTATCATCCTCCATATAATCCTCCATATAATCACCATCATCACCATCCACCAAATAATCATTCTCAACACCATCGCCATCACCATCATTCAAATCATCATCATCATTATCCAAATAATCCAAATAATCATCTTCGTTATTTAACTTATCAACCACGTTATTATATTTAAAATAATCAATGATGTTTTTAAACAAAGTTTGTATTTTTACATAATCTTTATTTAAATAATATTCACCTGATTTATTACAAATATTAACTATTTCGCTAAAAGCAATTCCTTTATTATCTTCATTCAATAAGAAAATATTTTTCAGTGGGTTTCTTGGAAGACCTATAACCAAATAACCATCTTTTTCAAAAGTATTAAAAACATCTGGTTCCTTTATATGCAATAACTTAAAACCTTGGTAAATAATAGACAGTATTAAATCATGATGAGGATATTTTTCTTCTCTAATAAACTGTATACACCTTCCAATGTTATCCTCTAAAATATTGAATTTGAAAAATTGTTTTTATCAATACCAATTCGTTTATTCCTTAATACATCAATTGCACATGCTTTATATTTTTCCTCAATAGGTATTTTTACAAACGTTTTGGTGTTAATTGATAATTGTGCAGAAATCAGTTCATTATAAATTCCTTCTTTATGTTTATACTCTGTATCGAATCCAGTATAAGTGTTTTGCAATATATTTATCCCACGTTTGCTTAACCCAGCTCTAATTGATGGATCTAATTTATTGTATATATTCAACATTAGACTTTTATAATCTGCCATTAAATCACTCTCAACACCCTCAATTTCATCAAATTTCTCCTCTAAAGATTTTTGAACAACAAATAGTACAAATTAACAAGAATTAAGTTATATAACCATTTATAATCTTCAATAGTACCTACATCCTCGTCTTTATTTTTGTCTTTTACTTGTTTAACCTTCATCTTTCCCTCATCTTTATCTGGTTTAATTACGTGGATAAAATGTGAAGCGATTTCTTTAATAATTAATAATTCATTTAACGCAGTTTCATTTGGTAAAACAAAACCTTTCTTTATTGGATTTTCTAAAGAATGCATAACTTCTAGCACAGTGTTATACAAATCCTCACTGGATATATCATCATTAACGTAAAACTTATTCTGTTGAACTTGCTTTTGTAATCACCGTCGTCAAACTTTTCCAGTTTGTAATTAATATCCTTGTACAAAATACCTGTATAATAAATTTCTTTTGTTAACGGAAAATTCCTAACTAGGTTTTTCACCTTCAAGTCATCCACTGGATTTATATTCATTGTAAATTCGTTAACGTTTTCATTTGTTAATACTTTTTTATCCACAAAAGTAGAATAAAATCGTTTACATCCTTTACTACTTTTACTTTCTACAACGGTTACAACAGAATCTTTATCGGAGTCTTTATCCGAATCTTTATTAGAATCTTGTTTATATTTATAACTTTCTATAAATCCAACTAAAGTATCAGGTGTTTCAGGAGTGTTAGGGTATGTTTTATCTCAATCAACGCCCTTGGTTTCACAATTTTTCTCAGTTACACCTGATTTATTATCATCACCTTTTTCATTTTCATTATCATCACCTTTTTCGTTAAATAAACTATCCAGGTTAAATGAGTCTTCAACCTCCATTCAATGTGTATTGTTAGTTGATGTTTGAGTTGATTTATCATTAGTTTGATTTAGGTTAATAGATGTTTGAGTTGATTTATCCAGAGTTCGATTTGATTTTTCAATCGGTGATCCTGTGCTATTGTTTTCAAACTCATCCGATGTTTGAGTTGAGTTATCTTTGTAAACTCTATCAGGTTTTACTGTTTCTGAACTTGTATCACTAAATCCACTAAATCCATTAAAACTATTATCACTGTTATCAAATTCAGAATTAGGGCTAGAGATTGAGGCAGAATCAGAAATTGAATCGGTATTTGATTTAGAATTTGAATTAGGATTTGAACTAGAATTAGGGTTAGAATCACTTTCACAAAACTCATTGTGTAATTTTATGTATTGGGTGAATTTTGGTTCCATTAAACCTTTATTCTCTTTATCTTCTTCTTTACCTATTTTAAATCCTGGAAACAATTCACTCATTTCTTCTTCCTCTTCCTCTTCCTTTTCCTTTTTCTTTATATATATCTCTCTACCTGGATCTCAGGAATCTTCTTTATTTTCGTTATTAAATTTATTAGAATTATTTGATACCTTGTTTCTTTCTATCCTTTCTATCATTCAACCAAATCATGATGATGAATCACTATTTTCACTAGAAGATGCTTCTCAATCGTTATCACCGTTATCACTAACACCGCTATTATCACCGTTATCATCGTTATCACTGCGATAACCACCACCACCATCATCACCATCGTTACTAAAACTCGTTTCTATATTAGATTCTTCCAAGTTAACTCAATCATTTTCATCATTTGTCTCATTGGCGTCGTCTAAGGTTAATAAATAAACAATAAATAAGAACGTAATAAAAACAATTATAATGAAGTTAGTAACCAATTGTTTACTTTTACTATTTTCTTCTTCTTTTTCTTTTTCTTTTTCTTTTTCTTTTTCTATACCAACTTCACGTTCCTCAACCTTTTTTAAATCGTTGATCTCATTTATTAATAACCCTTCAACATCAAAATCCGGGAATATTATTTTTACATAATCACAAAAACGCTGCCCCTCTGGAGTTCATGGAACACGTTTAAAGTCTAATCAAGTCACCTTGTTAAAACTTCTTATGTATTTTTCATCAATATTATTATTTCTAACTATATCCTCATCAAACAATTTCAAAAAGGATAGAATTTGTTTATAATTTTTTAATTTTTTACTACTATTTAAATTCAATTCATTACATTTCAAAGCAATCAAAAAGTTTTTTATCACGGCCAACAACAATAAATTATTTTTCATTTCCAAACACTATTTCATATTCAAGTTAAAAACACACAAAGTGTATATTTACTAAAGCGTAATAATTACATTATTTCAACTATTACATTTTTATTAAGAAGGATAGACTTAACTACCTCTTAAAGAAACTGGTGAATCGAACACCAACATTTTTGTAACAACTTTGTAACAAAACACTCTACCCTTAAGCTAATTTCTTTATTATTTATTTATTTTATTTTATTTTATTTTATTTTAATCATTTATTTTATTTTATTTAATTTACCACCCAATCTTGATTCTAACAATCAACGCATACGGTATAATCACGTCTCCCTTTAGAATAAGATCCACCCTGTTCAAATTGTTAACGTAAATCAAAGCATTATCTTTATTATTAAGCTTAACAAATCGAACCCCCCTCAACAAATCAACAAATCAATAATTCAATAGTTCACATTTTTGTGACTACTTAAAAAACATCAAAATCTGAGTAGTCGGCAAAATGTGAACTCTCACCATCGTCAATTATTTAAAATACTTACTCTCTTCAAACTCAGGAAACCTTAGTTTCACGTATCCTACAAACGCTAAAGTCTCTGCTGTCCTTGGTACACTTTTAACCAAATTGTTTCTATTCTTTAGATTAGATATATTTGATTTAGATATTTTAAAATCGGGTTTATAATCTTTTACAAATTCTATTAAGGATAAATAATCCTTGAAGTTATTTATATAAAGCTTTATAAAATTTCTAATAGCCATATCAGTATAATCTTTATACTTTGTACCTACTTTTTTAGAAGTCAAACGATTGTAAGGCTTGATCTTTAATAATGAGTTAACATATCTTAAACTCTTCACAATTGATACATCTTCGGCTGGTTTACTATCCAGAAGAATATTACTAAAATCATTTGTTTCTTTTAACCGGTTTAAATCTTTATACTGTATAATCCTCTTGTTGTCGTACTCCAATCTAAATAATTTATCACTGTATTTACCCGTTACATGACCACCGTGTATGTAAATATCCTTGGCAGATCTCAAACTACTTTGTACAAATTCAATAACACGACTTTCACTAGATAATGTATTTCTAAAAGTGGTTGTTAAATAAACTTTATCCAAACCTTTTGTTTGAAGACCAGTAGCGGCGCTTATTGAACCATCCAAACTAAATTGTCCTCGTGTTGCTCAACTAATAATTCCAACAGCGCTATTTTTTAACTCTAAAGCCACGCCATTACCACTTAACTCTTCACGAATCTTTTTGTAAATTTCTAAAAAATACACATTTAAGTCCTTGTTACTAATTAGTCTTTGTTCCAAATCAACGATATCAGTTATAAAACCGTCTGTTGTAGATGAAATAACTTTCCCATTTATCAATTGTATATTGTGCAAACACTCTCCCAGAACAGTTCTAATAAATGCTGTAATTCAAGAGGCTATTATTGGATTTGTTAAATCACTACCCTCCATTCTCACAGTTCTACCCGTTTTTATATCAAACTTTCTCTTGTTACTCATTCCTCTAACAACGTTACCATAAATACTATTACCCTTCTCCTTCTCCATTAAATTACCTATAGTGTTCTTAGGATAATTACGTCTTTTTCTTTGCAATGTTTCTATTATTTCTTTAAAAGGTTGGTTCACAGTATATTTTTCCTTTGTTCAAGGGTCATACACACGCTGAAATGGTATTATAAAAACATCTTCAACATCAAAAAACTCACAACCTTGGTTCAAGGCGAGAATGTACTCAATACCTGTTAAAGTAGCTTTTCCTTTTAAAGGGTAAACTGATACAGAATCATCTAAATTACAAGGAATAGAAGGAAACTTAACGTTATCAGGGAATTTAAAACCTGCCCTCATAACTACATAATTAAAAACAATTTCATCATCCGACATACTTTTTAATTTATCAAAATCTAAACTCTTTGCTTTGTGATAGTCAGGATTCCCTAATAAAGCCATAGCAGTGGTATAAGCTGAAGTTAAATCATAATCATATCATTTTGTGTTTTCGTCAACTCCATACATATAACTTTCATTTCGACCCCCTTTGTAATTTGATATAAATAAACTCACTTTCAACCCTATATCTTTTGTATTAAATAAACCAATAGGTGTTTGAGTCGCAGCACTGTCACCTATCAAATATAACGGGTTTATCTGGTAACCTTTGTAACCTCTTAATTCTCACTCATTTCTTACATGTGAAGCTGATAAGGAAGATAAAGAAACGGAACACCTAATTTTCGTATTTTGAAATATTCATCCTCCATATAATTTCCATAAAGTAAAGTTATTCATGCATCAGTTACAGCATACTCAACAAACTTTTCCTTGTCTTTTCTTAATAACACATGCATGTTTTTTATCTCATCTTCATCCAATTGTATCTTATTTAAACCCATTAAACTCCCTAATGATTCTAAAGATTTTTTACCCGCTGGTGCTAACAACATTGTATCCCTCAAAACAACTTTTGTGTTATGAATGTTTAAAGGTTTACCCAAAGTAATAAAACTTTTGTTAACTATATCTAATGAATTCTTTAATTCATCAAAGTCATTTAACATTGACAAATCTGCGTTAGATAAATGACAAAACACATATAATTTCTTCATCCTGTTTATGTTTAAATTTAAACTCCTTAAAGTACTTCTACTATAAGTTTTGAAATGAGTTGCTATTTTATCAATTACACCTGTTTCTAAAGTATCTTTAAATCCTGGTTTTTCTATTAATTTAAAATCTGATTTTTCTATCATACCAACTAAATCACTTAATTCTTCCTTAGTAAACTTATCTAACTTATTTAACTTTTTTAACTCATTTGACTTATTTAATTCACCCTTAGTCAACTCACTCTTGGTTAACTCACTCAACTCGCTCAACTCCTCTATATCACTCCCATCCAAATCATCATTATCATCCTCCATATAATCCTCCATATAATCACCATCATCACCATCCACCAAATAATCATTCTCAACACCATCGCCATCACCATCATTCAAATCATCATCATCATTATCCAAATAATCCAAATAATCATCTTCGTTATTTAACTTATCAACCACGTTATTATATTTAAAATAATCAATGATGTTTTTAAACAAAGTTTGTATTTTTACATAATCTTTATTTAAATAATATTCACCTGATTTATTACAAATATTAACTATTTCGCTAAAAGCAATTCCTTTATTATCTTCATTCAATAAGAAAATATTTTTCAGTGGGTTTCTTGAAGACCTATAACCAAATAACCATCTTTTTCAAAAGTATTAAAAACATCTGGTTCCTTTATATGCAATAACTTAAAACCTTGGTAAATAATAGACAGTATTAAATCATGATGAGGATATTTTTCTTCTCTAATAAACTGTATACACCTTCCAATGTTATCCTCTAAAATATTGAATTTGAAAAAATTGTTTTTATCAATACCAATTCGTTTATTCCTTAATACATCAATTGCACATGCTTTATATTTTTCCTCAATAGGTATTTTTACAAACGTTTTGGTGTTAATTGATAATTGTGCAGAAATCAGTTCATTATAAATTCCTTCTTTATGTTTATACTCTGTATCGAATCCAGTATAAGTGTTTTGCAATATATTTATCCCACGTTTGCTTAACCCAGCTCTAATTGATGGATCTAATTTATTGTATATATTCAACATTAGACTTTTATAATCTGCCATTAAATCACTCTCAACACCCTCAATTTCATCAAATTTCTCCTCTAAAGATTTTTTGAACAACAAATAGTACAAATTAACAAGAATTAAGTTATATAACCATTTATAATCTTCAATAGTACCTACATCCTCGTCTTTATTTTTGTCTTTTACTTGTTTAACCTTCATCTTTCCCTCATCTTTATCTGGTTTAATTACGTGGATAAAATGTGAAGCGATTTCTTTAATAATTAATAATTCATTTAACGCAGTTTCATTTGGTAAAACAAAACCTTTCTTTATTGGATTTTCTAAAGAATGCATAACTTCTAGCACAGTGTTATACAAATCCTCACTGGATATATCATCATTAACGTAAAACTTATTCTGTTGAACTTGCTTTTGTAATCACCGTCGTCAAACTTTTCCAGTTTGTAATTAATATCCTTGTACAAAATACCTGTATAATAAATTTCTTTTGTTAACGGAAAATTCTAACTAGGTTTTTCACCTTCAAGTCATCCACTGGATTTATATTCATTGTAAATTCGTTAACGTTTTCATTTGTTAATACTTTTTATCCACAAAAGTAGAATAAAATCGTTTACATCCTTTACTACTTTTACTTTCTACAACGGTTACAACAGAATCTTTATCGGAGTCTTTATCCGAATCTTTATTAGAATCTTGTTTATATTTATAACTTTCTATAAATCCAACTAAAGTATCAGGTGTTTCAGGAGTGTTAGGGTATGTTTTATCTCAATCAACGCCCTTGGTTTCACAATTTTTCTCAGTTACACCTGATTTATTATCATCACCTTTTTCATTTTCATTATCATCACCTTTTTCGTTAAATAAACTATCCAGGTTAAATGAGTCTTCAACCTCCATTCAATGTGTATTGTTAGTTGATGTTTGAGTTGATTTATCATTAGTTTGATTTAGGTTAATAGATGTTTGAGTTGATTTATCCAGAGTTCGATTTGATTTTTCAATCGGTGATCCTGTGCTATTGTTTTCAAACTCATCCGATGTTTGAGTTGAGTTATCTTTGTAAACTCTATCAGGTTTTACTGTTTCTGAACTTGTATCACTAAATCCACTAAATCCATTAAAACTATTATCACTGTTATCAAATTCAGAATTAGGGCTAGAGATTGAGGCAGAATCAGAAATTGAATCGGTATTTGATTTAGAATTTGAATTAGGATTTGAACTAGAATTAGGGTTAGAATCACTTTCACAAAACTCATTGTGTAATTTTATGTATTGGGTGAATTTTGGTTCCATTAAACCTTTATTCTCTTTATCTTCTTCTTTACCTATTTTAAATCCTGGAAACAATTCACTCATTTCTTCTTCCTCTTCCTCTTCCTTTTCCTTTTTCTTTATATATATCTCTCTACCTGGATCTCAGGAATCTTCTTTATTTTCGTTATTAAATTTATTAGAATTATTTGATACCTTGTTTCTTTCTATCCTTTCTATCATTCAACCAAATCATGATGATGAATCACTATTTTCACTAGAAGATGCTTCTCAATCGTTATCACCGTTATCACTAACACCGCTATTATCACCGTTATCATCGTTATCACTGCGATAACCACCACCACCATCATCACCATCGTTACTAAAACTCGTTTCTATATTAGATTCTTCCAAGTTAACTCAATCATTTTCATCATTTGTCTCATTGGCGTCGTCTAAGGTTAATAAATAAACAATAAATAAGAACGTAATAAAAACAATTATAATGAAGTTAGTAACCAATTGTTTACTTTTACTATTTTCTTCTTCTTTTCTTTTTCTTTTCTTTTTCTTTTTCTATACCAACTTCACGTTCCTCAACCTTTTTAAATCGTTGATCTCATTTATTAATAACCCTTCAACATCAAAATCCGGGAATATTATTTTTACATAATCACAAAAACGCTGCCCTCTGGAGTTCATGGAACACGTTTAAAGTCTAATCAAGTCACCTTGTTAAAACTTCTTATGTATTTTCATCAATATTATTATTTCTAACTATATCCTCATCAAACAATTTCAAAAGGATAGAATTTGTTTATAATTTTTTAATTTTTACTACTATTTAAATTCAATTCATTACATTTCAAAGCAATCAAAAGTTTTTTATCACGGCCAACAACAATAAATTATTTTTCATTTCCAAACACTATTTCATATTCAAGTTAAAAACACACAAAGTGTATATTTACTAAAGCGTAATAATTACATTATTTCAACTATTACATTTTATTAAGAAGGATAGACTTAACTACCTCTTAAAGAAACTGGTGAATCGAACACCAACATTTTTGTAACAACTTTGTAACAAAACACTCTACCCTTAAGCTAATTTCTTTATTATTTATTTATTTTATTTTATTTTATTTTATTTTAATCATTTATTTTATTTTATTTAATTTACCACCCAATCTTGATTCTAACAATCAACGCATACGGTATAATCGTCTCCCTTTAGAATAAGATCCACCCTGTTCAAATTGTTAACGTAAATCAAAGCATTATCTTTATTATTAAGCTTAACAAATCGAACCCCCTCAACAAATCAACAAATCAATAATTCAATAGTTCACATTTTTGTGACTACTTAAAAACATCAAAATCTGAGTAGTCGGCAAAATGTGAACTCTCACCATCGTCAATTATTTAAAATACTTACTCTCTTCAAACTCAGAAACCTTAGTTTCACGTATCCTACAAACGCTAAAGTCTCTGCTGTCCTTGGTACACTTTAACCAAATTGTTTCTATTCTTTAGATTAGATATATTTGATTTAGATATTTTAAAATCGGGTTTATAATCTTTTACAAATTCTATTAAGGATAAATAATCCTTGAAGTTATTTATATAAAGCTTTATAAAATTTCTAATAGCCATATCAGTATAATCTTTATACTTTGTACCTACTTTTTAGAAGTCAAACGATTGTAAGGCTTGATCTTTAATAATGAGTTAACATATCTTAAACTCTTCACAATTGATACATCTTCGGCTGGTTTACTATCCAGAAGAATATTACTAAAATCATTTGTTTCTTTTAACCGGTTTAAATCTTTATACTGTATAATCCTCTTGTTGTCGTACTCCAATCTAAATAATTTATCACTGTATTTACCCGTTACATGACCACCGTGTATGTAAATATCCTTGGCAGATCTCAAACTACTTTGTACAAATTCAATAACACGACTTTCACTAGATAATGTATTTCTAAAAGTGGTTGTTAAATAAACTTTATCCAAACCTTTTGTTTGAAGACCAGTAGCGGCGCTTATTGAACCATCCAAACTAAATTGTCCTCGTGTTGCTC
>CADCWY010000031.1:0-10605 GCA_902806535.1 Hypoxylon rickii
TAATAATTAAATAGACCGATATTTTCACATCAGCTGGTACCTTGAGGATTTGCACTCATACCTTATTTTGAAGTATTTATAGGTTAACTAATTTAAGTACCTTAAAGATCTACTAATCACTTAATATTTTATATTACTTAGGCATTCAACTAATCAGCTTTATAGGGAAATGATGGTAAAGGAATTTATACTTTTATACTTTATATATATAGGGTATACAGTAAATATATAAACTAATCCTATAAAATATTTACTGATTCTAATTAATATTTTATTATCGTTTTTAACACTCTGTATAAATACTTTATTCATTTATTTATTTATTTATTTATACTAAGGGAGAAGCTTCAAGAATCGAACTTGACATTAGGTAACCTTTAATTAATAGAAGCTACCTTTACCGATACTTCTTTAGGGATAATATCTGTAAAGCCTAATACACTTGTCTGTGTTGAAAGAGCTTGTAGAATAATATCTGAATGAGAAAACGTTTATTTGGTACCCTTGATTTATTATCATTGGTAGTAAAGCGCCACCAACCCTCAGAGCTTCAATTACTTCTAACTGAAATTATATTTAATTCTCACTAATATACAAAGTATACCGAATTAAAACCTAATAAGACTGATAAACCTTATGACTCTTTAGTAAAGAAAACTTAAACTTATCAAAGGAATAATATACAAAGACTTTGCTTTCATTTTAACCTTTATCCACTACTATAACACCACTTTATTATAATAATGTCACTCTTTTTATTTACAGTCCAAAAGTGATATTAGACCTGTGTTAATAGCTAGAACTACATCAAAGAACTGCACTCCCTATACTAAGTAGGGGCGAACCTTAACGAAGGAAGATTTCTATCAACTTATTCTTTTAAAACTACATAGTATTCACTTATTTTAAATCGGTAGCTCGATTACTTTATTCAAATGGGAACTAATTATTTATTTTTACATTTTTGACTTTATACTAATGAAAGCTTTTAATACAGGAGTTAATTTTCTAACATTTGATTTGATATTTATTTATATAGTAACTCTATGTATTAAAGAGAAACCTCTTATCTTTTTGTTCTTATTACTGTTACCTTATTTACGTTACCTAAACAATTATATTAGAAAAAGATAACAAAGAGACGGACTTACATACATTTATCACCCCCCTACTTAATCAATAGATAATATCTAGTTAATACATTTAAGAATGTTATATTTATGTTTAAGTAATAATGTACTAACTCTATACTAAATAATAATTAAATAGACCGATATTTTCACATCAGCTGGTACCTTGAGGATTTGCACCTCATACCTTATTTTGAAGTATTTATAGGTTAACTAATTTAAGTACCTTAAAGATCTACTAATCACTTAATATTTTATATTACTTAGGCATTCAACTAATCAGCTTTATAGGGAAATGATGGTAAAGGAATTTATACTTTTTATACTTTATATATATAGGGTATACAGTAAATATATAAAACTAATCCTATAAAATATTTACTGATTCTAATTAATATTTTATTATCGTTTTTTAACACTCTGTATAAATACTTTATTCATTTATTTATTTATTTATTTATACTAAGGGAGAAGCTTCAAGAATCGAACTTGACATTAGGTAACCTTTAATTAATAGAAGCTACCTTTTACCGATACTTCTTTAGGATAATATCTGTAAAGCCTAATACACTTGTCTGTGTTGAAAGAGCTTTGGTAGAATAATATCTGAATGAGAAAACGTTTATTTGGTACCCTTGATTTATTATCATTGGTAGTAAAGCGCCACCAACCCTCAGAGCTTCAATTACTTCTAACTGAAATTATATTTAATTCTCACTAATATACAAAGTATACCGAATTAAAACCTAATAAGACTGATAAACCTTATGACTCTTTAGTAAAGAAAACTTAAACTTATCAAAGGAATAATATACAAAGACTTTGCCTTTCATTTTAACCTTTATCCACTACTATAACACCACTTTATTATAATAATGTCACTCTTTTATTTACAGTCCAAAAAGTGATATTAGACCTGTGTTAATAGCTAGAACTACATCAAAGAACTGCACTCCCTATACTAAGTAGGGGCGAACCTTAACGAAGGAAGATTTCTATCAACTTATTCTTTTAAAACTACATAGTATTCACTTATTTTAAATCGGTAGCTCGATTACTTTATTCAAATGGGAACTAATTATTTATTTTTACATTTTTGACTTTATACTAATGAAAGCTTTTAATACAGGAGTTAATTTTCTAACATTTGATTTGATATTTATTTATATAGTAACTCTATGTATTAAAGAGAAACCTCTTATCTTTTTGTTCTTATTACTCGTTACCTTATTTACGTTACCTAAACAATTATATTAGAAAAGATAACAAAGAGACGGACTTACATACATTTATCACCCCCCTACTTAATCAATAGATAATATCTAGTTAATACATTTAAGAATGTTATATTTATGTTTAAGTAATAATGTACTAACTCTATACTAAATAATAATTAAATAGACCGATATTTTCACATCAGCTGGTACCTTGAGGATTTGCACCTCATACCTTATTTTGAAGTATTTATAGGTTAACTAATTTAAGTACCTTAAAGATCTACTAATCACTTAATATTTTATATTACTTAGGCATTCAACTAATCAGCTTTATAGGGAAATGATGGTAAAGGAATTTATACTTTTTATACTTTATATATATAGGGTATACAGTAAATATATAAAACTAATCCTATAAAATATTTACTGATTCTAATTAATATTTTATTATCGTTTTTTAACACTCTGTATAAATACTTTATTCATTTATTTATTTATTTATTTATACTAAGGGAGAAGCTTCAAGAATCGAACTTGACATTAGGTAACCTTTAATTAATAGAAGCTACCTTTTACCGATACTTCTTTAGGGATAATATCTGTAAAGCCTAATACACTTGTCTGTGTTGAAAGAGCTTTGGTAGAATAATATCTGAATGAGAAAAACGTTTATTTGGTACCCTTGATTTATTATCATTGGTAGTAAAGCGCCACCAACCCTCAGAGCTTCAATTACTTCTAACTGAAATTATATTTAATTCTCACTAATATACAAAGTATACCGAATTAAAACCTAATAAGACTGATAAACCTTATGACTCTTTAGTAAAGAAAACTTAAACTTATCAAAGGAATAATATACAAAGACTTTGCCTTTCATTTTAACCTTTATCCACTACTATAACACCACTTTATTATAATAATGTCACTCTTTTATTTACAGTCCAAAAAGTGATATTAGACCTGTGTTAATAGCTAGAACTACATCAAAGAACTGCACTCCCTATACTAAGTAGGGGCGAACCTTAACGAAGGAAGATTTCTATCAACTTATTCTTTTAAAACTACATAGTATTCACTTATTTTAAATCGGTAGCTCGATTACTTTATTCAAATGGGAACTAATTATTTATTTTTACATTTTGACTTTATACTAATGAAAGCTTTTAATACAGGAGTTAATTTTCTAACATTTGATTTGATATTTATTTATATAGTAACTCTATGTATTAAAGAGAAACCTCTTATCTTTTGTTCTTATTACTCGTTACCTTATTTACGTTACCTAAACAATTATATTAGAAAAAGATAACAAAGAGACGGACTTACATACATTTATCACCCCTACTTAATCAATAGATAATATCTAGTTAATACATTTAAGAATGTTATATTTATGTTTAAGTAATAATGTACTAACTCTATACTAAATAATAATTAAATAGACCGATATTTTCACATCAGCTGGTACCTTGAGGATTTGCACCTCATACCTTATTTTGAAGTATTTATAGGTTAACTAATTTAAGTACCTTAAAGATCTACTAATCACTTAATATTTTATATTACTTAGGCATTCAACTAATCAGCTTTATAGGAAATGATGGTAAAGGAATTTATACTTTTATACTTTATATATATAGGGTATACAGTAAATATATAAAACTAATCCTATAAAATATTTACTGATTCTAATTAATATTTTATTATCGTTTTTTAACACTCTGTATAAATACTTTATTCATTTATTTATTTATTTATTTATACTAAGGGAGAAGCTTCAAGAATCGAACTTGACATTAGGTAACCTTTAATTAATAGAAGCTACCTTTTACCGATACTTCTTTAGGGATAATATCTGTAAAGCCTAATACACTTGTCTGTGTTGAAAGAGCTTTGGTAGAATAATATCTGAATGAGAAAAACGTTTATTTGGTACCCTTGATTTATTATCATTGGTAGTAAAGCGCCACCAACCCTCAGAGCTTCAATTACTTCTAACTGAAATTATATTTAATTCTCACTAATATACAAAGTATACCGAATTAAAACCTAATAAGACTGATAAACCTTATGACTCTTTAGTAAAGAAAACTTAAACTTATCAAAGGAATAATATACAAAGACTTTGCCTTTCATTTTAACCTTTATCCACTACTATAACACCACTTTATTATAATAATGTCACTCTTTTATTTACAGTCCAAAAAGTGATATTAGACCTGTGTTAATAGCTAGAACTACATCAAAGAACTGCACTCCCTATACTAAGTAGGGGCGAACCTTAACGAAGGAAGATTTCTATCAACTTATTCTTTTAAAACTACATAGTATTCACTTATTTTAAATCGGTAGCTCGATTACTTTATTCAAATGGGAACTAATTATTTATTTTTACATTTTGACTTTATACTAATGAAAGCTTTTAATACAGGAGTTAATTTTCTAACATTTGATTTGATATTTATTTATATAGTAACTCTATGTATTAAAGAGAAACCTCTTATCTTTTGTTCTTATTACTCGTTACCTTATTTACGTTACCTAAACAATTATATTAGAAAAAGATAACAAAGAGACGGACTTACATACATTTATCACCCCTACTTAATCAATAGATAATATCTAGTTAATACATTTAAGAATGTTATATTTATGTTTAAGTAATAATGTACTAACTCTATACTAAATAATAATTAAATAGACCGATATTTTCACATCAGCTGGTACCTTGAGGATTTGCACCTCATACCTTATTTTGAAGTATTTATAGGTTAACTAATTTAAGTACCTTAAAGATCTACTAATCACTTAATATTTTATATTACTTAGGCATTCAACTAATCAGCTTTATAGGAAATGATGGTAAAGGAATTTATACTTTTATACTTTATATATATAGGGTATACAGTAAATATATAAAACTAATCCTATAAAATATTTACTGATTCTAATTAATATTTTATTATCGTTTTTTAACACTCTGTATAAATACTTTATTCATTTATTTATTTATTTATTTATACTAAGGGAGAAGCTTCAAGAATCGAACTTGACATTAGGTAACCTTTAATTAATAGAAGCTACCTTTTACCGATACTTCTTTAGGGATAATATCTGTAAAGCCTAATACACTTGTCTGTGTTGAAAGAGCTTTGGTAGAATAATATCTGAATGAGAAAAACGTTTATTTGGTACCCTTGATTTATTATCATTGGTAGTAAAGCGCCACCAACCCTCAGAGCTTCAATTACTTCTAACTGAAATTATATTTAATTCTCACTAATATACAAAGTATACCGAATTAAAACCTAATAAGACTGATAAACCTTATGACTCTTTAGTAAAGAAAACTTAAACTTATCAAAGGAATAATATACAAAGACTTTGCCTTTCATTTTAACCTTTATCCACTACTATAACACCACTTTATTATAATAATGTCACTCTTTTATTTACAGTCCAAAAAGTGATATTAGACCTGTGTTAATAGCTAGAACTACATCAAAGAACTGCACTCCCTATACTAAGTAGGGGCGAACCTTAACGAAGGAAGATTTCTATCAACTTATTCTTTTAAAACTACATAGTATTCACTTATTTTAAATCGGTAGCTCGATTACTTTATTCAAATGGGAACTAATTATTTATTTTTACATTTTTGACTTTATACTAATGAAAGCTTTTAATACAGGAGTTAATTTTCTAACATTTGATTTGATATTTATTTATATAGTAACTCTATGTATTAAAGAGAAACCTCTTATCTTTTTGTTCTTATTACTCGTTACCTTATTTACGTTACCTAAACAATTATATTAGAAAAAGATAACAAAGAGACGGACTTACATACATTTATCACCCCCCTACTTAATCAATAGATAATATCTAGTTAATACATTTAAGAATGTTATATTTATGTTTAAGTAATAATGTACTAACTCTATACTAAATAATAATTAAATAGACCGATATTTTCACATCAGCTGGTACCTTGAGGATTTGCACCTCATACCTTATTTTGAAGTATTTATAGGTTAACTAATTTAAGTACCTTAAAGATCTACTAATCACTTAATATTTTATATTACTTAGGCATTCAACTAATCAGCTTTATAGGGAAATGATGGTAAAGGAATTTATACTTTTTATACTTTATATATATAGGGTATACAGTAAATATATAAAACTAATCCTATAAAATATTTACTGATTCTAATTAATATTTTATTATCGTTTTTAACACTCTGTATAAATACTTTATTCATTTATTTATTTATTTATTTATACTAAGGGAAGCTTCAAGAATCGAACTTGACATTAGGTAACCTTTAATTAATAGAAGCTACCTTTTACCGATACTTCTTTAGGGATAATATCTGTAAAGCCTAATACACTTGTCTGTGTTGAAAGAGCTTTGGTAGAATAATATCTGAATGAGAAAAACGTTTATTTGGTACCCTTGATTTATTATCATTGGTAGTAAAGCGCCACCAACCCTCAGAGCTTCAATTACTTCTAACTGAAATTATATTTAATTCTCACTAATATACAAAGTATACCGAATTAAAACCTAATAAGACTGATAAACCTTATGACTCTTTAGTAAAGAAAACTTAAACTTATCAAAGGAATAATATACAAAGACTTTGCCTTTCATTTTAACCTTTATCCACTACTATAACACCACTTTATTATAATAATGTCACTCTTTATTTACAGTCCAAAAGTGATATTAGACCTGTGTTAATAGCTAGAACTACATCAAAGAACTGCACTCCCTATACTAAGTAGGGGCGAACCTTAACGAAGGAAGATTTCTATCAACTTATTCTTTTAAAACTACATAGTATTCACTTATTTTAAATCGGTAGCTCGATTACTTTATTCAAATGGGAACTAATTATTTATTTTTACATTTTTGACTTTATACTAATGAAAGCTTTTAATACAGGAGTTAATTTTCTAACATTTGATTTGATATTTATTTATATAGTAACTCTATGTATTAAAGAGAAACCTCTTATCTTTTTGTTCTTATTACTCGTTACCTTATTTACGTTACCTAAACAATTATATTAGAAAAAGATAACAAAGAGACGGACTTACATACATTTATCACCCCCCTACTTAATCAATAGATAATATCTAGTTAATACATTTAAGAATGTTATATTTATGTTTAAGTAATAATGTACTAACTCTATACTAAATAATAATTAAATAGACCGATATTTTCACATCAGCTGGTACCTTGAGGATTTGCACCTCATACCTTATTTTGAAGTATTTATAGGTTAACTAATTTAAGTACCTTAAAGATCTACTAATCACTTAATATTTTATATTACTTAGGCATTCAACTAATCAGCTTTATAGGGAAATGATGGTAAAGGAATTTATACTTTTTATACTTTATATATATAGGGTATACAGTAAATATATAAAACTAATCCTATAAAATATTTACTGATTCTAATTAATATTTTATTATCGTTTTTTAACACTCTGTATAAATACTTTATTCATTTATTTATTTATTTATTTATACTAAGGGAGAAGCTTCAAGAATCGAACTTGACATTAGGTAACCTTTAATTAATAGAAGCTACCTTTTACCGATACTTCTTTAGGGATAATATCTGTAAAGCCTAATACACTTGTCTGTGTTGAAAGAGCTTTGGTAGAATAATATCTGAATGAGAAAAACGTTTATTTGGTACCCTTGATTTATTATCATTGGTAGTAAAGCGCCACCAACCCTCAGAGCTTCAATTACTTCTAACTGAAATTATATTTAATTCTCACTAATATACAAAGTATACCGAATTAAAACCTAATAAGACTGATAAACCTTATGACTCTTTAGTAAAGAAAACTTAAACTTATCAAAGGAATAATATACAAAGACTTTGCCTTTCATTTTAACCTTTATCCACTACTATAACACCACTTTATTATAATAATGTCACTCTTTATTTACAGTCCAAAAGTGATATTAGACCTGTGTTAATAGCTAGAACTACATCAAAGAACTGCACTCCCTATACTAAGTAGGGGCGAACCTTAACGAAGGAAGATTTCTATCAACTTATTCTTTTAAAACTACATAGTATTCACTTATTTTAAATCGGTAGCTCGATTACTTTATTCAAATGGGAACTAATTATTTATTTTTACATTTTTGACTTTATACTAATGAAAGCTTTTAATACAGGAGTTAATTTTCTAACATTTGATTTGATATTTATTTATATAGTAACTCTATGTATTAAAGAGAAACCTCTTATCTTTTTGTTCTTATTACTCGTTACCTTATTTACGTTACCTAAACAATTATATTAGAAAAAGATAACAAAGAGACGGACTTACATACATTTATCACCCCCCTACTTAATCAATAGATAATATCTAGTTAATACATTTAAGAATGTTATATTTATGTTTAAGTAATAATGTACTAACTCTATACTAAATAATAATTAAATAGACCGATATTTTCACATCAGCTGGTACCTTGAGGATTTGCACCTCATACCTTATTTTGAAGTATTTATAGGTTAACTAATTTAAGTACCTTAAAGATCTACTAATCACTTAATATTTTATATTACTTAGGCATTCAACTAATCAGCTTTATAGGGAAATGATGGTAAAGGAATTTATACTTTTTATACTTTATATATATAGGGTATACAGTAAATATATAAAACTAATCCTATAAAATATTTACTGATTCTAATTAATATTTTATTATCGTTTTTTTAACACTCTGTATAAATACTTTATTCATTTATTTATTTATTTATTTATACTAAGGGAGAAGCTTCAAGAATCGAACTTGACATTAGGTAACCTTTAATTAATAGAAGCTACCTTTTACCGATACTTCTTTAGGGATAATATCTGTAAAGCCTAATACACTTGTCTGTGTTGAAAGAGCTTTGGTAGAATAATATCTGAATGAGAAAAACGTTTATTTGGTACCCTTGATTTATTATCATTGGTAGTAAAGCGCCACCAACCCTCAGAGCTTCAATTACTTCTAACTGAAATTATATTTAATTCTCACTAATATACAAAGTATACCGAATTAAAACCTAATAAGACTGATAAACCTTATGACTCTTTAGTAAAGAAAACTTAAACTTATCAAAGGAATAATATACAAAGACTTTGCCTTTCATTTTAACCTTTATCCACTACTATAACACCACTTTATTATAATAATGTCACTCTTTTATTTACAGTCCAAAAAGTGATATTAGACCTGTGTTAATAGCTAGAACTACATCAAAGAACTGCACTCCTATACTAAGTAGGGGCGAACCTTAACGAAGGAAGATTTCTATCAACTTATTCTTTTAAAACTACATAGTATTCACTTATTTTAAATCGGTAGCTCGATTACTTTATTCAAATGGGAACTAATTATTTATTTTTACATTTTGACTTTATACTAATGAAAGCTTTTAATACAGGAGTTAATTTTCTAACATTTGATTTGATATTTATTTATATAGTAACTCTATGTATTAAAGAGAAACCTCTTATCTTTTTGTTCTTATTACTCGTTACCTTATTTACGTTACCTAAACAATTATATTAGAAAAGATAAAGAGACGGACTTACATACATTTATCACCCCCTACTTAATCAATAGATAATATCTAGTTAATACATTTAAGAATGTTATATTTATGTTTAAGTAATAATGTACTAACTCTATACTAAATAATATTAAATAGACCGATATTTTCACATCAGCTGGTACCTTGAGGATTTGCACCTCATACCTTATTTTGAAGTATTTATAGGTTAACTAATTTAAGTACCTTAAAGATCTACTAATCACTTAATATTTTATATTACTTAGGCATTCAACTAATCAGCTTTATAGGGAAATGATGGTAAAGGAATTTATACTTTTTATACTTTATATATATAGGTATACAGTAAATATATAAAACTAATCCTATAAAATATTTACTGATTCTAATTAATATTTTATTATCGTTTTTAACACTCTGTATAAATACTTTATTCATTTATTTATTTATTTATTTATACTAAGGAGAAGCTTCAAGAATCGAACTTGACATTAGGTAACCTTTAATTAATAGAAGCTACCTTTTACCGATACTTCTTTAGATAATATCTGTAAAGCCTAATACACTTGTCTGTGTTGAAAGAGCTTTGGTAGAATAATATCTGAATGAGAAAACGTTTATTTGGTACCCTTGATTTATTATCATTGG
>CADCWY010000036.1:0-14604 GCA_902806535.1 Hypoxylon rickii
GTATTCTTTATTGACATTTGTAGATGTTGTGGTTATTTTTATATATATCTGTATATTACTGAGGGTCTTAACTTGTATTATAGTAATATCCAAATAGTAATAAACTTGTTTATTATTAGGTTTATATTTTATATTTTCCTTTACTATGATGAATTACTTAATTCTTTATTTTATTGTGCTGATGGTTCAAATAAAGATTCAGAGGAAGATTCTGAAGAATCTTCCAAAGAAGGTTCAAAAGAAGATTCCAAAGGAGATGAATTATCTAATCTTGTCAAGGACATCTACGGGTTTCTAAGGAGATCAAAGAGATAAAAGAGCTAGTTGAGGTCGATAAGGCTGAAAAGCTCGCTAAAAGTTACCTGAAGAAGCTAGAAATCTTAATAGTCATGAAAATTTTTTAAAGAAAACTTTCAGGTGATATGAGTCATGATTCGTCGGATTTACTGATGGAGAAGGTAATTTTAATGTTAAACTTCCGGGTTAGAAGAAAAATACTTTTAAAAATTTGCAACTTACATTTCAAATAGGACTCCATAAAGATGAAATAAAACATTAGAATATATTAAAAATACTTTAAAGTGTGGACATATTTCTCAATCTAAAAATAGAATTAACTATTTTGTAAATGATATAAATTCTTTAGCAAACATTTTGTTACCTTTATTTGATAATGTAAATCTTAACAGTTCAAAATATCATTCTTATTTGTTATTTAAAAAGCTACATTATTAGTAGCAAATAAGCAGCATTTTTCAGAAAATGGTAAATTAGAAATTATTAATTTACAAAAGGAAATGCAAAATATGCATGGTGCATGGATACCTATTAGTTGTCCAAAAATCAGTATAACTAAATATTGATTAGCTGGATTTATAGATGCTGAAGCTACATTTTCAACTAATAAGTATGTGCCTAGATTTAAATTAGAGAATCACATAAAGAATTAAATTATATAGAAATATACGTAACTTCCTAGGTAAAGGTAATCTATTAATGGGTAAAGTTAGAAAGATAGACCTAATAGTAATCCTGTTATAATATTAGAAGTAAATAAAATCAAAGAATTAATAGATGTTTTAATACCATTAATGTATGATAATAACGATATTATATTAAAAACATTAAAGAAGAATGATTTTTTTGCTATGATTAAAATTGGTAGATTTATATTATAAAGGTTATCATACAACAGTAAAAAGGTAAACATATTTTTGATGCTATAAAACTAAATATTAATAAATATAGATTAACAACTAACAATGACTTAGTTCAGGATAAACAAGTTCTTTCGCCCTCCCTCCTCTCACTCCTTTCCGAAGGAGTGAGAGGAGGTATTTAGATATAGACAATTTATTAAATGAACTTTATTTATCAGAAAGTCCTTATATAGAAAAACATGGAGTTCGATACTATAGAAATACGAATAAATTTGTAAGTGAAGGAATTCGAATAACTGTTTTAAATAGTAGTGATAATAGTAGTAATAGTTATAATAGTTTAACTGAATGTGCTGAAAGTTTAAATATCAGTAGAAAAAAATTAGAATTATTAAATTCAGGTTTATCCTATAAAGGGTATACTTTTGTTTTAAACTAATCCAGCTGTCCTGTAACAAGGTAAGACTCATAGGAGGTTAGAATTTAAATATATATATATCAATAAAGTTAAAGCAAAAAGTTCTTATTTATCTTTAAGATAATTTGCTGCCAAGTATATATTGTATGATATAATATATAAAGGTTCAACGACTAGCTAATAAATATTAAGTTATTTTAATATTGACTTGATTCTTTATAATTACTTAAACTCAAGTTATATTTAAAAATAAAAGAATGGCGTTATACTTTACTTATTAATTAAAAGAAGAAATTCTTTTAAGCACTAATAAGAAGACATAGTCTATTCAAGAATGTGAATTCTTGTTAATAATTACGTACATGTCATGATAGGAACTGCTTTTTTGTCAGTAGCTTTATGAAGAATATTCTCTTACCATTTAACGGACAACCATCATTTGGGTTTTGAAGGGGTATTCTTTATTGACATTTTGTAGATGTTGTATGGTTATTTTTATATATATCTGTATATTACTGAGGGTCTTAACTTGTATTATTAGTAATATCCAAATAGTAATAAACTTGTTTATTATTAGGTTTATATTTTATATTTTCCTTTACTATGATGAATTACTTAATTCTTTATTTTATTGTGCTGATGGTTCAAATAAAGATTCAGAGGAAGATTCTGAAGAATCTTCCAAAGAAGGTTCAAAAGAAGATTCCAAAGGAGATGAATTATCTAATCTTGTCAAAGGACATCTACGGGTTTCTAAGGAGATCAAAGAGATAAAAAAGGAGCTAGTTGAGGTCGATAAGGCTGAAAAGCTCGCTAAAGTTACCTGAAGAAGCTAGAAATCTTAATAGTCATGAAAATTTTTAAAAACTTTCGGTGATATGAGTCATGATTCGTTAGATTTACTGATAATTTTAATGTTAAACTACCGGGTTAGAAGAAAATACTTTAAATTTGCAACTTACATTTCAAAATAGGACTCCATAAAGATGAAATAAAAACATTAGAATATATTAAAAATACTTTAAAGTGTGGACATATTTCTCAATCTAAAAATAGAATTAACTATTTTGTAAATGATATAAATTCTTTAGCAAACATTTTGTTACCTTTATTTGATAATGTAAAATCTAACAGTTCAAAATATCATTCTTATTTGTTATTTAAAAAGCTACATTATTAGTAGCAAATAAGCAGCATTTTTCAGAAAATGGTAAATTAGAAATTATTAATTTACAAAGGAAATACAAAGAATGCATGGTGCATGGATACCTATTAGTTGTCCAAAAATCAGTATAACTAAATATTGATTAGCTGGATTTATAGATGCTGAAGTATTTTCAACTAATAAGTATGTGCCTAGATTTAAATTAGAGAATCACATAAGAAATTAGGATTATATAGAAATATACGCTTCTAGGTAAAGGTAATCTATTAATGGGTAAAATTTAGAAAAGATAGACAATAATGTCCTGTTATAATATTAGAAGTAAATAAAATCAAAGAATTAATAGATGTTTTAATACCATTAATGTATGATAATAACGATATTATATTAAAAACATTAAAGAAGAATGATTTTTGCTATGATTAAAATTGGTAGATTTATATTATAAAGGTTATCATACAACAGTAAAAGGTAAACATATTTTTGATGCTATAAAACTAAATATTAATAAATATAGATTAACAACTAACAATGACTTAGTTCAGGATAAACAAGTTCTTTCGCCCTCCTCCTCTCTCCTTTCCGAAGGAGTGAGAGGAGGATTAGATATATAGACAATTTATTAAATGAACTTTATTTATCAGAAAGTCCTTATATAGAAAAACATGGAGTTCGATACTATAGAAATACGAATAAATTTGTAAGTGAAGGAATTCGAATAACTGTTTTAAATAGTAGTGATAATAGTAGTAATAGTTATAATAGTTTAACTGAATGTGCTGAAAGTTTAAATATCAGTAGAAAAAAAATTAGAGAATTATTAAATTCAGGTTTATCCTATAAAGGGTATACTTTTGTTTTAAACTAATCCAGCTGTCCTGTAACAAGGTAAGACTCATAGGAGGTTAGAATTTAAATATATATATATCAATAAAGTTAAAAGCAAAAGTTCTTATTTATCTTTAAGATAATTTGCTGCCAAGTATATATTGTATGATATAATATATAAAGGTTCAACGACTAGCTAATAAATATTAAGTTATTTTAATATTGACTTGATTCTTTATAATTACTTAAACTCAAGTTATATTTAAAAATAAAAGAATGGCGTTATACTTTACTTATTAATTAAAAGAAGAAATTCTTTTAAGCACTAATAAGAAGACATAGTCTATTCAAGAATGTGAATTCTTGTTAATAATTACGTACATGTCATGATAGGAACTGCTTTTTTGTCAGTAGCTTTATGAAGAATATTCTCTTACCATTTAACGGACAACCATCATTTGGGTTTTGAAGGGGGTATTCTTTATTGACATTTTGTAGATGTTGTATGGTTATTTTTATATATATCTGTATATTACTGAGGGTCTTAACTTGTATTATTAGTAATATCCAAATAGTAATAAACTTGTTTATTATTAGGTTTATATTTTATATTTTCCTTTACTATGATGAATTACTTAATTCTTTATTTTATTGTGCTGATGGTTCAAATAAAGATTCAGAGGAAGATTCTGAAGAATCTTCCAAAGAAGGTTCCAAAGAAGATTCCAAAGGAGATGAATTATCTAATCTTGTCAAAGGACATCTACGGGTTTCTAAGGAGATCAAAGAGATAAAAAGGAGCTAGTTGAGGTCGATAAGGCTGAAAAGCTCGCTAAAAGTTACCTGAAGAAGCTAGAAATCTTAATAGTCATGAAAATTTTTTAAAGAAAACTTTCGGTGATATGAGTCATGATTCGTCGGATTTACTGATGGAAAGGTAATTTTAATGTTAAACTTACCGGGTTAGAAGAAAATACTTTTAAAAATTTGCAACTTACATTTCAAATAGGACTCCATAAAGATGAAATAAAAACATTAGAATATATTAAAATACTTTAAAGTGTGGACATATTTCTCAATCTAAAAATAAATTAACTATTTTGTAAATGATATAAATTCTTTAGCAAACATTTTGTTACCTTTATTTGATAATGTAAATCTTAACAGTTCAAAATATCATTCTTATTTGTTATTTAAAAAAGCTACATTATTAGTAGCAAATAAGCAGCATTTTTCAGAAAATGGTAAATTAGAAATTATTAATTTACAAAAGGAAATGCAAAGTATGCATGGTGCATGGATACCTATTAGTTGTCCAAAAATCAGTATAACTAAATATTGATTAGCTGGATTTATAGATGCTGAAGCTACATTTTCAACTAATAAGTATGTGCCTAGATTTAAATTAGAGAATCACATAAGAGAATTAGAATTATATAGAAATATACGTAACTTCCTAGGTAAAGGTAATCTATTAATGGGTAAAGTTAGAAAAGATAGACCTAATAGTAATCCTGTTATAATATTAGAAGTAAATAAAATCAAAGAATTAATAGATGTTTTAATACCATTAATGTATGATAATAACGATATTATATTAAAAACATTAAAGAAGAATGATTTTTTGCTATGATTAAAATTGGTAGATTTATATTATAAAGGTTATCATACAACAGTAAAAGGTAAACATATTTTTGATGCTATAAAACTAAATATTAATAAATATAGATTAACAACTAACAATGACTTAGTTCAGGATAAACAAGTTCTTTCGCCCTCCCTCCTCTCACTCCTTTCCGAAGGAGTGAGAGGAGGTATTTTAGATATAGACAATTTATTAAATGAACTTTATTTATCAGAAAGTCCTTATATAGAAAAACATGGAGTTCGATACTATAGAAATACGAATAAATTTGTAAGTGAAGGAATTCGAATAACTGTTTTAAATAGTAGTGATAATAGTAGTAATAGTTATAATAGTTTAACTGAATGTGCTGAAAGTTTAAATATCAGTAGAAAAAAAATTAGAGAATTATTAAATTCAGGTTTATCCTATAAAGGGTATACTTTTGTTTTAAACTAATCCAGCTGTCCTGTAACAAGGTAAGACTCATAGGAGGTTAGAATTTAAATATATATATATCAATAAAGTTAAAAGCAAAAAGTTCTTATTTATCTTTAAGATAATTTGCTGCCAAGTATATATTGTATGATATAATATATAAAGGTTCAACGACTAGCTAATAAATATTAAGTTATTTTAATATTGACTTGATTCTTTATAATTACTTAAACTCAAGTTATATTTAAAAATAAAAGAATGGCGTTATACTTTACTTATTAATTAAAAGAAGAAATTCTTTTAAGCACTAATAAGAAGACATAGTCTATTCAAGAATGTGAATTCTTGTTAATAATTACGTACATGTCATGATAGGAACTGCTTTTTTGTCAGTAGCTTTATGAAGAATATTCTCTTACCATTTAACGGACAACCATCATTTGGGTTTTGAAGGGGGTATTCTTTATTGACATTTTGTAGATGTTGTATGGTTATTTTTATATATATCTGTATATTACTGAGGGTCTTAACTTGTATTATTAGTAATATCCAAATAGTAATAAACTTGTTTATTATTAGGTTTATATTTTATATTTTCCTTTACTATGATGAATTACTTAATTCTTTATTTTATTGTGCTGATGGTTCAAATAAAGATTCAGAGGAAGATTCTGAAGAATCTTCCAAAGAAGGTTCCAAAGAAGATTCCAAAGGAGATGAATTATCTAATCTTGTCAAAGGACATCTACGGGTTTCTAAGGAGATCAAAGAGATAAAAAAGGAGCTAGTTGAGGTCGATAAGGCTGAAAAGCTCGCTAAAAAGTTACCTGAAGAAGCTAGAAATCTTAATAGTCATGAAAATTTTTTAAAGAAAACTTTCGGTGATATGAGTCATGATGAGATTAGTAATCCTGTTATAATATTAGAAGTAAATAAAATCAAAGAATTAATAGATGTTTTAATACCATTAATGTATGATAATAACGATATTATATTAAAAACATTAAAGAAGAATGATTTTTGCTATGATTAAAATTGGTAGATTTATATTATAAAGGTTATCATACAACAGTAAAAGGTAAACATATTTTTGATGCTATAAAACTAAATATTAATAAATATAGATTAACAACTAACAATGACTTAGTTCAGGATAAACAAGTTCTTTCGTTCCCTCCTCTCACCTTTCCGAAGGAGTGAGAGGAGGTATTTTAGATATAGACAATTTATTAAATGAACTTTATTTATCAGAAAGTCCTTATATAGAAAAACATGGAGTTCGATACTATAGAAATACGAATAAATTTGTAAGTGAAGGAATTCGAATAACTGTTTTAAATAGTAGTGATAATAGTAGTAATAGTTATAATAGTTTAACTGAATGTGCTGAAAGTTTAAATATCAGTAGAAAAAAATTAGAGAATTATTAAATTCAGGTTTATCCTATAAAGGGTATACTTTTGTTTTAAACTAATCCAGCTGTCCTGTAACAAGGTAAGACTCATAGGAGGTTAGAATTTAAATATATATATATCAATAAAGTTAAAAGCAAAAAGTTCTTATTTATCTTTAAGATAATTTGCTGCCAAGTATATATTGTATGATATAATATATAAAGGTTCAACGACTAGCTAATAAATATTAAGTTATTTTAATATTGACTTGATTCTTTATAATTACTTAAACTCAAGTTATATTTAAAAATAAAAGAATGGCGTTATACTTTACTTATTAATTAAAAGAAGAAATTCTTTTAAGCACTAATAAGAAGACATAGTCTATTCAAGAATGTGAATTCTTGTTAATAATTACGTACATGTCATGATAGGAACTGCTTTTTGTCAGTAGCTTTATGAAGAATATTCTCTTACCATTTAACGGACAACCATCATTTGGGTTTTGAAGGGGTATTCTTTATTGACATTTTGTAGATGTTGTATGGTTATTTTTATATATATCTGTATATTACTGAGGGTCTTAACTTGTATTATTAGTAATATCCAAATAGTAATAAACTTGTTTATTATTAGGTTTATATTTTATATTTTCCTTTACTATGATGAATTACTTAATTCTTTATTTTATTGTGCTGATGGTTCAAATAAAGATTCAGAGGAAGATTCTGAAGAATCTTCCAAAGAAGGTTCAAAGAAGATTCCAAAGGAGATGAATTATCTAATCTTGTCAAAGGACATCTACGGGTTTCTAAGGAGATCAAAGAGATAAAAAGGAGCTAGTTGAGGTCGATAAGGCTGAAAAGCTCGCTAAAAGTTACCTGAAGAAGCTAGAAATCTTAATAGTCATGAAAATTTTTTAAAGAAAACTTTCGGTGATATGAGTCATGATGAGATTAGTAATCCTGTTATAATATTAGAAGTAAATAAAATCAAAGAATTAATAGATGTTTTAATACCATTAATGTATGATAATAACGATATTATATTAAAAACATTAAAGAAGAATGATTTTTGCTATGATTAAAATTGGTAGATTTATATTATAAAGGTTATCATACAACAGTAAAAGGTAAACATATTTTTGATGCTAAATATTAATAAATATAGATTAACAACTAACAATGACTTAGTTCAGGATAAACAAGTTCTTTCGCCCTCCCTCCTCTCACTCCTTTCCGAAGGAGTGAGAGGAGGTATTTTAGATATAGACAATTTATTAAATGAACTTTATTTATCAGAAAGTCCTTATATAGAAAAACATGGAGTTCGATACTATAGAAATACGAATAAATTTGTAAGTGAAGGAATTCGAATAACTGTTTTAAATAGTAGTGATAATAGTAGTAATAGTTATAATAGTTTAACTGAATGTGCTGAAAGTTTAAATATCAGTAGAAAAAAATTAGAGAATTATTAAATTCAGGTTTATCCTATAAAGGGTATACTTTTGTTTTAAACTAATCCAGCTGTCCTGTAACAAGGTAAGACTCATAGGAGGTTAGAATTTAAATATATATATATCAATAAAGTTAAAAGCAAAAAGTTCTTATTTATCTTTAAGATAATTTGCTGCCAAGTATATATTGTATGATATAATATATAAAGGTTCAACGACTAGCTAATAAATATTAAGTTATTTTAATATTGACTTGATTCTTTATAATTACTTAAACTCAAGTTATATTTAAAAATAAAAGAATGGCGTTATACTTTACTTATTAATTAAAAGAAGAAATTCTTTTAAGCACTAATAAGAAGACATAGTCTATTCAAGAATGTGAATTCTTGTTAATAATTACGTACATGTCATGATAGGAACTGCTTTTTGTCAGTAGCTTTATGAAGAATATTCTCTTACCATTTAACGGACAACCATCATTTGGGTTTTGAAGGGGTATTCTTTATTGACATTTTGTAGATGTTGTATGGTTATTTTTATATATATCTGTATATTACTGAGGGTCTTAACTTGTATTATTAGTAATATCCAAATAGTAATAAACTTGTTTATTATTAGGTTTATATTTTATATTTTCCTTTACTATGATGAATTACTTAATTCTTTATTTTATTGTGCTGATGGTTCAAATAAAGATTCAGAGGAAGATTCTGAAGAATCTTCCAAAGAAGGTTCCAAAGAAGATTCCAAAGGAGATGAATTATCTAATCTTGTCAAAGGACATCTACGGGTTTCTAAGGAGATCAAAGAGATAAAAAGGAGCTAGTTGAGGTCGATAAGGCTGAAAAGCTCGCTAAAAGTTACCTGAAGAAGCTAGAAATCTTAATAGTCATGAAAATTTTTTAAAGAAAACTTTCGGTGATATGAGTCATGATGAGATTAGTAATCCTGTTATAATATTAGAAGTAAATAAAATCAAAGAATTAATAGATGTTTTAATACCATTAATGTATGATAATAACGATATTATATTAAAAACATTAAAGAAGAATGATTTTTGCTATGATTAAAATTGGTAGATTTATATTATAAAGGTTATCATACAACAGTAAAAGGTAAACATATTTTTGATGCTATAAAACTAAATATTAATAAATATAGATTAACAACTAACAATGACTTAGTTCAGGATAAACAAGTTCTTTCCTCCTCCTCTCACTCCTTTCCGAAGGAGTGAGAGGAGGTATTTTAGATATAGACAATTTATTAAATGAACTTTATTTATCAGAAAGTCCTTATATAGAAAAACATGGAGTTCGATACTATAGAAATACGAATAAATTTGTAAGTGAAGGAATTCGAATAACTGTTTTAAATAGTAGTGATAATAGTAGTAATAGTTATAATAGTTTAACTGAATGTGCTGAAAGTTTAAATATCAGTAGAAAAAAATTAGAGAATTATTAAATTCAGGTTTATCCTATAAAGGGTATACTTTTGTTTTAAACTAATCCAGCTGTCCTGTAACAAGGTAAGACTCATAGGAGGTTAGAATTTAAATATATATATATCAATAAAGTTAAAAGCAAAAAGTTCTTATTTATCTTTAAGATAATTTGCTGCCAAGTATATATTGTATGATATAATATATAAAGGTTCAACGACTAGCTAATAAATATTAAGTTATTTTAATATTGACTTGATTCTTTATAATTACTTAAACTCAAGTTATATTTAAAAATAAAAGAATGGCGTTATACTTTACTTATTAATTAAAAGAAGAAATTCTTTTAAGCACTAATAAGAAGACATAGTCTATTCAAGAATGTGAATTCTTGTTAATAATTACGTACATGTCATGATAGGAACTGCTTTTTTGTCAGTAGCTTTATGAAGAATATTCTCTTACCATTTAACGGACAACCATCATTTGGGTTTTGAAGGGGTATTCTTTATTGACATTTTGTAGATGTTGTATGGTTATTTTTATATATATCTGTATATTACTGAGGGTCTTAACTTGTATTATTAGTAATATCCAAATAGTAATAAACTTGTTTATTATTAGGTTTATATTTTATATTTTCCTTTACTATGATGAATTACTTAATTCTTTATTTTATTGTGCTGATGGTTCAAATAAAGATTCAGAGGAAGATTCTGAAGAATCTTCCAAAGAAGGTTCCAAAGAAGATTCCAAAGGAGATGAATTATCTAATCTTGTCAAAGGACATCTACGGGTTTCTAAGGAGATCAAAGAGATAAAAAGGAGCTAGTTGAGGTCGATAAGGCTGAAAAGCTCGCTAAAAGTTACCTGAAGAAGCTAGAAATCTTAATAGTCATGAAAATTTTTAAAGAAAACTTTCGGTGATATGAGTCATGATGAGATTAGTAATCCTGTTATAATATTAGAAGTAAATAAAATCAAAGAATTAATAGATGTTTTAATACCATTAATGTATGATAATAACGATATTATATTAAAAACATTAAAGAAGAATGATTTTTGCTATGATTAAAATTGGTAGATTTATATTATAAAGGTTATCATACAACAGTAAAAGGTAAACATATTTTTGATGCTATAAAACTAAATATTAATAAATATAGATTAACAACTAACAATGACTTAGTTCAGGATAAACAAGTTCTTTCGCCCTCCCTCCTCTCACTCCTTTCCGAAGGAGTGAGAGGAGGTATTTTAGATATAGACAATTTATTAAATGAACTTTATTTATCAGAAAGTCCTTATATAGAAAAACATGGAGTTCGATACTATAGAAATACGAATAAATTTGTAAGTGAAGGAATTCGAATAACTGTTTTAAATAGTAGTGATAATAGTAGTAATAGTTATAATAGTTTAACTGAATGTGCTGAAAGTTTAAATATCAGTAGAAAAAAAATTAGAGAATTATTAAATTCAGGTTTATCCTATAAAGGGTATACTTTTGTTTTAAACTAATCCAGCTGTCCTGTAACAAGGTAAGACTCATAGGAGGTTAGAATTTAAATATATATATATCAATAAAGTTAAAAGCAAAAAGTTCTTATTTATCTTTAAGATAATTTGCTGCCAAGTATATATTGTATGATATAATATATAAAGGTTCAACGACTAGCTAATAAATATTAAGTTATTTTAATATTGACTTGATTCTTTATAATTACTTAAACTCAAGTTATATTTAAAAATAAAAGAATGGCGTTATACTTTACTTATTAATTAAAAGAAGAAATTCTTTTAAGCACTAATAAGAAGACATAGTCTATTCAAGAATGTGAATTCTTGTTAATAATTACGTACATGTCATGATAGGAACTGCTTTTTTGTCAGTAGCTTTATGAAGAATATTCTCTTACCATTTAACGGACAACCATCATTTGGGTTTTGAAGGGGGTATTCTTTATTGACATTTTGTAGATGTTGTATGGTTATTTTTATATATATCTGTATATTACTGAGGGTCTTAACTTGTATTATTAGTAATATCCAAATAGTAATAAACTTGTTTATTATTAGGTTTATATTTTATATTTTCCTTTACTATGATGAATTACTTAATTCTTTATTTTATTGTGCTGATGGTTCAAATAAAGATTCAGAGGAAGATTCTGAAGAATCTTCCAAAGAAGGTTCCAAAGAAGATTCCAAAGGAGATGAATTATCTAATCTTGTCAAAGGACATCTACGGGTTTCTAAGGAGATCAAAGAGATAAAAAAGGAGCTAGTTGAGGTCGATAAGGCTGAAAAGCTCGCTAAAAAGTTACCTGAAGAAGCTAGAAATCTTAATAGTCATGAAAATTTTTTAAAGAAAACTTTCGGTGATATGAGTCATGATGAGATTAGTAATCCTGTTATAATATTAGAAGTAAATAAAATCAAAGAATTAATAGATGTTTTAATACCATTAATGTATGATAATAACGATATTATATTAAAAACATTAAAGAAGAATGATTTTTGCTATGATTAAAATTGGTAGATTTATATTATAAAGGTTATCATACAACAGTAAAAGGTAAACATATTTTTGATGCTATAAAACTAAATATTAATAAATATAGATTAACAACTAACAATGACTTAGTTCAGGATAAACAAGTTCTTTCGCCCTCCCTCCTCTCACTCCTTTCCGAAGGAGTGAGAGGAGGTATTTTAGATATAGACAATTTATTAAATGAACTTTATTTATCAGAAAGTCCTTATATAGAAAAACATGGAGTTCGATACTATAGAAATACGAATAAATTTGTAAGTGAAGGAATTCGAATAACTGTTTTAAATAGTAGTGATAATAGTAGTAATAGTTATAATAGTTTAACTGAATGTGCTGAAAGTTTAAATATCAGTAGAAAAAAAATTAGAGAATTATTAAATTCAGGTTTATCCTATAAAGGGTATACTTTTGTTTTAAACT
Organism: Hypoxylon rickii; assembly: GCA_902806535.1. Classification (NCBI taxonomy): domain Eukaryota; kingdom Fungi; phylum Ascomycota; class Sordariomycetes; order Xylariales; family Hypoxylaceae; genus Hypoxylon; species Hypoxylon rickii. Next base: position 12,911 of record CADCWY010000036.1, read on the forward strand.
AATCCAGCTGTCCTGTAACAAGGTAAGACTCATAGGAGGTTAGAATTTAAATATATATATATCAATAAAGTTAAAAGCAAAAAGTTCTTATTTATCTTTAAGATAATTTGCTGCCAAGTATATATTGTATGATATAATATATAAAGGTTCAACGACTAGCTAATAAATATTAAGTTATTTTAATATTGACTTGATTCTTTATAATTACTTAAACTCAAGTTATATTTAAAAATAAAAGAATGGCGTTATACTTTACTTATTAATTAAAAGAAGAAATTCTTTTAAGCACTAATAAGAAGACATAGTCTATTCAAGAATGTGAATTCTTGTTAATAATTACGTACATGTCATGATAGGAACTGCTTTTTTGTCAGTAGCTTTATGAAGAATATTCTCTTACCATTTAACGGACAACCATCATTTGGGTTTTGAAGGGGGTATTCTTTATTGACATTTTGTAGATGTTGTATGGTTATTTTTATATATATCTGTATATTACTGAGGGTCTTAACTTGTATTATTAGTAATATCCAAATAGTAATAAACTTGTTTATTATTAGGTTTATATTTTATATTTTCCTTTACTATGATGAATTACTTAATTCTTTATTTTATTGTGCTGATGGTTCAAATAAAGATTCAGAGGAAGATTCTGAAGAATCTTCCAAAGAAGGTTCCAAAGAAGATTCCAAAGGAGATGAATTATCTAATCTTGTCAAAGGACATCTACGGGTTTCTAAGGAGATCAAAGAGATAAAAAGAGCTAGTTGAGGTCGATAAGGCTGAAAAGCTCGCTAAAAGTTACCTGAAGAAGCTAGAAATCTTAATAGTCATGAAAATTTTTTAAAGAAAACTTTCGGTGATATGAGTCATGATGAGATTAGTAATCCTGTTATAATATTAGAAGTAAATAAAATCAAAGAATTAATAGATGTTTTAATACCATTAATGTATGATAATAACGATATTATATTAAAAACATTAAAGAAGAATGATTTTTGCTATGATTAAAATTGGTAGATTTATATTATAAAGGTTATCATACAACAGTAAAAGGTAAACATATTTTTGATGCTATAAAACTAAATATTAATAAATATAGATTAACAACTAACAATGACTTAGTTCAGGATAAACAAGTTCTTTTCCCTCCTCTCACCCTTTCCGAAGGAGTGAGAGGAGGTATTTTAGATATAGACAATTTATTAAATGAACTTTATTTATCAGAAAGTCCTTATATAGAAAAACATGGAGTTCGATACTATAGAAATACGAATAAATTTGTAAGTGAAGGAATTCGAATAACTGTTTTAAATAGTAGTGATAATAGTAGTAATAGTTATAATAGTTTAACTGAATGTGCTGAAAGTTTAAATATCAGTAGAAAAATTAGAGAAATTATTAAATTCAGGTTTATCCTATAAAGGGTATACTTTTGTTTTAAACTAATCCAGCTGTCCTGTAACAAGGTAAGACTCATAGGAGGTTAGAATTTAAATATATATATATCAATAAAGTTAAAAAGCAAAAAGTTCTTATTTATCTTTAAGATAATTTGCTGCCAAGTATATATTGTATGATATAATATATAAAGGTTCAACGACTAGCTAATAAATATTAAGTTATTTTAATATTGACTTGATTCTTTATAATTACTTAAACTCGTTATATTTAAAAATAAAAGAATGGCGTTA
>CADCWY010000053.1:0-19158 GCA_902806535.1 Hypoxylon rickii
AGACTCCACAATGTGTTGACAACTTGTAGAAAGGAAGGTGTGCTGTCTGAATAATCCTTCCTGAATTTTGTAATAGATGGAAGGCAAAAAAGGAAAGACTCAGATATCTTAATCCCACTCCGCTCTCCTTCTCTGCCGTCTTTCTTATCAGATATTCCATGTGTTCCTTGAGATGGTGAGCTTTCGTAATACGTAGGAGCCTGTCTTGAGTTTTACTCAAATCGGTATCATTTTGTCTTGATCGAGATGAATCATGGTTGCTTCCATAGGAATTGGTAGGCTAATATCTGAAGGATATAATAGTGGTCTAATTATATGGTGATGGTCGGTTTGAATAGGTTCAAGTTTATCAATATGGGGAAGGGTCGTAGAGACTTTGATTTGAGAAGGGGTCATCGAAGAAGTAGTAGCCATGGTTATAGGTTGAATAAGTTGTGATAAGGCAACAGTTGATTGATTTTGAAGGTGATGGTATTGGTATTGTGACGATGATGAAGGAAAATGAGAAGAAGGGTGAAGATGGGGATGATTTAGGACTCTTATATATTTTTTTACCATACGATCACATGTTAATTTTGTTTGATTACTAAGCAAGAGTCGAGCTATCTGTGTTCTCTGAGGTTCTTTCCCATTCCATAGTAGGTTTCGATGACTCATAGTGTCGACATATGAGTCATAGTTCACTCATATGAGCTCATAATTAATCTAGATGATGACTAGATGATCAGTCCATAAGACTAGATGATCAACCCGGATGACTTGATGATCAGCTCAGATGACTCGGTTATCAGTCCACATGATTCGATGATTAGTTCACATGATTCCATTTTGATCTAACTGAGACAAAGATAAGAATATAGGGTAAATGATTGGCTAGAGATTGAAGAGTGGCAAGATAGAGACTCTAGAACTCAAAGTTCTCCTAGTAGTGACTTCATCTGAGATGACGTGTCAAGGTGGCGAAGCAAGATGACGTGTCAATATGAATAAGTAGGATGACGTGTTAATGTAGAGAAATGACTGTTGTCTGGGGATATTCATGAGTTGTGTCTTCAGTCTTCTGAGCTCGTATTCGATTGCGCCGTATCCCCCTCCCCTTTTCGGGGGTAAGAAGAAGGATCTTCATTTTCTATTGGAGGATATCGATCACAATACCAATACTGGATGTTCATTGTGTGACAAGTATGAAATGAACGATAGAGTAATAAATATAAAGGTCAAAGGTGAATGTGACTCATGTCTCAAGGATGACGTGTAGATATCACCTTGTGATCTAGTATTATTCATGTGGCAAAATACCATAGAGGATATTTACTGGAGATCTCGATTGAAGAAATATGGGCATCGTTAGCTCGATAAACATAAACCTGTTTTATGAGTGGAGATTCTAATAATATGACTCAATGATCGTTCTTTCCTATTCCTCCATAAATTTCTATGACTCATATGACTCACTATTGATATATATGATTTCATGATTGATCTAAATGACATCATGATCAGCTCGATTCCACTTGATATTGGTCATATGATTTCAACTGTAATAAGAGATAAGGAGGTCATAATATGATTGGCTAGAATAGTGGATTAAAAATGACTCTATAATCGTGGTGAACATATGAATCAACGTAATTCAAAATGAAAGAGGGGATAAGGAAACTACCAATTAGATTGCTAGATATTTATCGTATGACTCTTGAACGATGTGGCGATAGTTGATTATGTCGATCTTTGAGCGGTTTATGTAATATGATTTTTAGATTGATGGAATATGGTGTAAGATGAACAATAGATTTTTCCATGTGATTTGTTTATGCTTATCTATTGGTAATATCGTTCCCCTCCTTGTATCCTTCGGACAGGAGGGCCCCTATGGGGGTACGGATAAGAAAATCTTGGCTTACCTAGATCCTAGATAAGAATACGTAAGATGGTGTCGTAATAATTCTTCAATTTAAAGCATAACCTTTTGGATTTAATTTCTCCGTTTCAAATGCTATTTAAGTTTCCAGTTCTCCCAGCTTCGCTGAAGAACTCCAAGCAAATATTCTTATCCTCTATCAAGCTACTATTTTGGCTAGCCACTAGTCCACGAGTCTTCTAAAATCCATCATATTCGATTAGTTATTCTTTTCATGGATTACCATACTATACGATATACTGGTGGTTGGGAGTATTCACCCGTTTCTACTTCATCTCAAACTCCTAGATTGGATGGTCTCCCCACTAGCTCTGAGACGTTAGTTTCTGCCTATAGTAAAATCAGGACAAAACTAGTACTTCTCTTTCTCAATTTAAAAGAAGAAGCCTATCAACTATTCTCCTGCGAAGACTTTCAGAACCCCTCGGCCCCGCCATAGCTCTCTCTAATCCCTAATCCCCCCTTCCTGGGGAGCAGGGGAGAGTGAGATATAGCAGCAGAGAGCGCAGGAAATATTGAATATACTGATCAGTCAGGAGATACTGAATTGAATACTGGGTGTAAGTTCTATCCTTATATTAGTATTCCTATTATTGATTCACCATTAGTGGAATCTTCTTCTATCCCTGATACTGAACTTCTCGACTATACTACTTCGAGAACTCTATCAGAAGATATACCTGTGTCTGATAAGGCTAAATCGGTGAAACCTTCAAAAATTAGGGTAAAAAGTTTACAGGTAAGTTTTATTGTCGTATTAATATTCTTTTATTAATTTATTATTAGCGAGATCTCACGTCCATCATGATGGATATTGTTGGCGTCTAGGGCCTAAAAATCTGACGGAAAAATCTGCTCTAAATCTAAAACGTAATGAGATACGAAATAAGATTTCTTCTGAACCAGTTCAGAAGAAATGTACAGATATCGTCTTGAAAAGCGTCATATACCCGAACGCTTTTGGAAGAACTGATAAAGTTGTTAGGGAACATTTTAAGGATATTACCCTGGAGGGTAATACGACGGCTATGGTTTCGTCGGATATTATGTCTTGAAACAAATTTATACGGATGATATAGCGGAAGAGGATGAACAAAAATTACGGAATTCAGTATTAATTTTAAACATATTAGTTATACATAGTAGCTTAATTTAGGTGAGGCAATATTTACTTAAAATTCCCTTTTTAAAGTTATGCTGCAATACTAGTGTTAACGGTCAAATATATTTGTTTAGTATAAGACCGTCGGTGGAAAACCATCGCTACAGACTGGTTCACTGGTCGGTGCCTCAAAAGTATAACTAAATATTTTCCCTTATTTAAATTATATATAATTGTTTAAAAAAATAAAGTTCTATTCTTAAAAATATATTCTGCACAATTTAAAGAAGTCTCATTTTACTATACTAAAAAATTCAACATAACTTAATCTGTCTTAAAGTGTTGCTGACGATAAAATTCCGGAGATTCACCAGGAATAATCATTCGAAAATATCTCAGTTCCTTCTCGTCCATTGCTTCAACATGCTCAAATCCAACTTTTTTAGTAAATTTTCACTTGCTTTGCCCTTTCAATAAAAGCAAGTACTAGCTCTTTGGCCCTTTGTGGGGGGAGCACCTATGCCATAGGTGTAGGCTGGTTTGGTTGGTGTAACTATAGTACCCGAACGCACATTGAATCTTTCAACATGACGGGGAGACTCCACCAAAATTGCATGAAGGCCTTTACAGCTTCGGTACCGTACCCTTGACCCCAGAACTCTTTTCTGAGTTTATAACTGAGTAAAGGCCAATTTTTCTGTATCGATAGATCGCATTCCCCGATAAGTTTTCCTTCTTTGTCTTCTGGAATCTTCATGAAGATTCCGTAACGTAGACGGATTATCCCAGGGTCTCAGCAGTGTTAAGGTCTGCATGTTGAACCTTATATCGTAACTGGGCGGGATCCGCCCACATAACTAAGGCGGATGCTTCGGGTTCGCTGTAAAGAGCGTGGTATCCATCTATATCTTTGAGGAGAAAGGGTCGAAGTATAAGGCGAAGTAATAATAGGGTTGACCATACTTTCTAATAGAGGCATAGTCGTTATCACCGCAGAATACTCCGTTGAGGTAGTAGTAGACATCGTGATCAAGAGAAACTAAAAGTATTGAGGAGGTGATAAAGTTTTATGGGGATCAAAATAGTATGAATTCGTCGATGGTGTGAAGTTACTTGTGATTGTGAAGAAAGAGAAAACTCGGAAGATTCTACATCTTTATATATTTGGTTTTATCTAGATTACAGGTGAATTTTGTTTGATTTCTAAGCAAGGTACAAGGTACCTTGTAATCTAATAAATTTTTTTGGCGCAAGCTATGATGATTTGTTCTAAATCAATATCACTCCGAGGATCATCAAGTGAAAAGATCATAAGATCAAAAATGAAATAGATAGGGAGATTAAAAATGATAGGTTAAGAGATCTCATGTGATGCAAGATGACAAGAAGGATGACGCGTCGTGAGCAGATAAGGTAGGTGTGATTAATGCTTACGATAAGAATGACGCGTCATCACTTATTAAGGTAGATTAATTGTAATAAAATTAATGACATATGATAGTAGATCTTTCAAGATAGGGTGGTGGATTGCGTGGCGAAGAAGACAAGTGGCAATAATGAAGTGTATGAAATATGACAAGGTTGATCTCATATTAGATAGTAAGGAAATACCCTTAATAATTTTATTGGGTAAATTTACAGTAGGAGTCTTGGCAATGTGGGTATAAAGATAAACCTGTTTTTCAAGTAAATATTCTTATACTCTATCGATAGACTTTTTCTAACTACTAGTCTACGACTCTTTTTATAAGTCAATATTACTTGATTCTTCCAATTATGGATTACCGTTATGAGAAAGCGTCCTGGTACCGAATAGGTTTGAGTAAACTGGATAAGGTTATTAGAGAACATTTAAGGATAATACCCTGGAGGGTAATGCTACAGCTATGGTTTCGTCGTATATTTTGTCTTGGAAAGAAATTTGTCACCAGGATATACCAAAAATAAAAACAGAAAATGAGGAATACAGTGTTAATTTTAAATATATTAGTTATACATAGTAGTATAATTAAGGTGAGGTAATATTTACTTAAACTCCCCTTTTTTATTTTACTGCAATGCTAGTGAGAACGGTCAAATATATTTGTTTAGTGTAAGACCGTCAGTGGAGTAAACCATCGCTACAGACTGGTTCACTGGTGGGTGTCTGAAATGATGCTTAATGTACAGTCGGGGTCTTTTCTTATATTTTTATTTTTTTTTAATTGAAATACAAGATTATTGTATTAAATTGTAGTTTATTTTTAATAAATATAAAATACAGGGTTTGCTTATTTTAAACATGAAAAGCTAAACAATATAGCTAGAATAAGTAAATTTAAGACTTGGCTACGTTATTACTAACTTAATTAGTGCTATACCTTGAATTGGACAAGATATTGTTGAGTCAATAAAATTACAGTTTTGGCTATTAGTATGATTTTTTTATTCAATATTACCTACTATAGGTAATGTACATAAAAAGCCTTTGAAAGAAAATGAATAAATTATTAGATAAAAAAGATTATCTTACCTTACCAATATCTTTTTTAGCATTTTTAGTAGGATTAATAGATGGAGATGGTTATATTCAAATTACCAGAACAACTAAAGGATTTATAACAATTAAGTTAATAATTTCATTACATTTAGAAGATATTTCTACTTTAGAATATATTCATTCTACTTTAAAATTGGGTAAGATAAATGTATATAAAGATTTAAGAAGTCCAAGTTGTAAATTAGTAATAAATAGAACTGAATTACAGGAAATATTATTTCCTTTATTAATACATAATAATATATTCTTTTTAACTGAAACTAGAATTAATCAATTTAATCTAGCTATGCATACCCTTAAAAATGATATAAAAATGTACGATGAAATACCATCAAGAGACAATATTGAAGATGTATTTAAATTACCGGCAGATGCAAAGGGTTACACATTACTACATTTCTTTAAAAATTGAATTGTAGGGTTCACGTGCTCAGAAGGTTCTTTTTTTATTAAAAGCAATAATGATGGTTGTTTTCAGTTAAAACAAAGAATACATACAAATTTGTTTGAAGCATTTAAATTAGTGTTTAACACTACTAGAAAGATAGACACAACTAATAATTTTAATCAGTTTGGTGTTAGTTCTAAATCTGATATTCAAACAGTTATAAATTTATTTTCTTTTGAAGGCTTACATCCATTAATTGGGTTAAAGTACATTCAATATATAAAATGATTAAATAATTTACAAAATTTTACACGTTATAGTAAACTACATTACCCAAAACTGTAAAGGGGCTCCTTAAAAATATTGAATTTTTAGTGGCAAATGGGGAAAATTACAAGGACATTTAATAACCTTACCTCCTAGTTATTAAATTATTTGTAGCGGAACTTAATTCGGTTAATCTAAAAGGATTAAGAGCGTTCAACGACTAATGAGTGAGTTAAACCAACAATAAGCTCAACACGACAACCCCAGGATTTTAACGTTAGTTATATAGTAACGCATTATAAAAAATTCAAGATATAGTCTAATTACATCTGAAAGGATATAAAGTATAAATTAAAAATTATACAAAACTACATGTCATATGAGGAGGTTTTAGCGTAAATAACGCTACTTTAAATAGATTCTTCGCGTTACATTTTGTATTGCCATTTGTATTGGCTGCATTAGCTTTAATGCACCTTATAGCGCTCCATGACACTGCAGGGTCAAGTAACCCTTTAGGTGTATCAGGTAATTATGACAGATTACCATTTGCTCCTTATTTTTTATTTAAAGATTTAATAACAATCTTTATGTTTATATTTGTTTTGAGCTTATTTGTGTTCTTTATGCCTAATTATCTAGGTGATTCTGAGAATTACATTATGGCAAATCCAATGCAGACACCGCCTGCCATTGTTCCTGAATGATAAAGTAAAATAGGTGTCATTCATAAAAATCTCGCTATTTGCTGGAAACTCTTATAAGGTATAAGACAATCAGCAGGAAACTTATATTTAACAATTATTATGATTCTTCAGAGACTATACGTGAGACAAATTTTTATATTAATTAAAATATAATTATAAAATAAATTTGAAGATATAGTCCGACCATATTAGTAATAATATGAAATTAACATATTTTTAATGGTCATAATCCTTTTTTATTTTTTAGTATTAGTTTAATATTATTTGCTGTTCGTTCTACAAAAGGAATTGGACGTTTATCCAAATCTGAAAGAGCTTCAATAAATATCCCAGACGATATTAAAGAAATATTAATAGGTATTTTACTTGGTGACGCCCACATATCTAGAAGATCCTCTAGTTCTAATTCTAGATTGATATATGCTCAAACAGCTGTAAAACATAAAGAATCTTTTTATTATGTTTTTAGCTTTTTTTCACCTTTTTGTGTTAAAGATTATATACCTCAATCTAAAATTGTTAGAGACAATAGGACTAAGAAAATATATAGTGCTATATCTTTTACTACTATGCAACTTCCTTGTTTTAATGAATTTCAAGAAATGTTTTATAATTTAAATGTAAAGAAAGTTCCAAATAATATTTATAAGTTATTAACTGCTAGAAGTTTAGCTTTTTGAATCCAGGATGATGGATCTAAGCACGGTGACGGTTTACATATAAGTGTTTATGGTTTTAATAGTGCTGATGTTGATAAATTAATGTTTACTTTACAAGATAAATTTCAATTAAAATGTTCTATTCATTATAACAGGGATAACAAACCTCGTATTTATATATTTAAAGAATCTATGGATACTTTAATAAGTTTGGTTAGACCATACTTCATAAAAGAAATGTTATATAAATTAGGGTTATAAAGTGTTATTTATAGTAAATTATGATAAATTAAAAAAATTTTTTTTGATCTACTTCCTTTCTATGCTATATTAAGATCTATACCTAATAAATTATTAGGTGTTATTGCAATGTTTAGTGCCATCTTAGCTATAATGTTGCTTCCTATTACAGACCTCGGAAGATCAAAAGGTTTACAATTTAGACCCTTGAACAAAATAGCTTTTTATATTTTCGTTGCTAACTTCCTAGTTTTAATGCAATTAGGAGCTAAACATGTTGAATCGCCGTTTATAGAATTTGGGCAAATAAGTACAGTATTATACTTTGCACATTTTATCTTAATAGTTCCTGTATTAAGTCTACTAGAAAATACTTTAATAGATTTATCTCTTTCAGATAAAATTTTAAAGTCTTGTATAAATTTAGAGTCTAATACTAATTTAGAGTCTAATGTTGTAAAACAAATTAGAACTTTTTTTATTCAATTTTTAATATGAATGTTTATTATTGTTACTTTTTTTATTTCTATAGCTTTTGCTGAAGGCCCCGATTCTGACGGTTCTGATGACCAAGGGGGGGTATAGCAATGAGGAAGATAACTCAAACCAAGAAAATAATTCTAATCAAGAGAATAATTCTAATCAAGATAGCGATGATGATCGTAGGAGTGAAATTAGTTCGTCTGATGATTTGTGATCAGGAGATCCCCGAGAGTTAAAAACTAAAACCATAGAGAGTTTTATAGAAAATATCGAGGATCTTGTATATGATTTAGATGACGATAAGGATGTGGAAGCATGAAACCAACGTAAGTCAGATTTAGAAGAAGAATTGTCTAGAAGAAAGAAATAATATATTTTTCAGATAAATATACATAGCATTTCATTTTCTGCGGAGCACGGAGCGCGGAGCGTTTTACTAAAAATTAATTTATTTTAATAAATTAATAAAGATTATGATGTAGTTGGTCTACACTTTGATTGCAGATCTTAAGTTAGAGGTTCGATTCCTCCATAATCTTGTGTATTAATCTATCTTTAGGTGTGGTTATTTTTTGGTTTTTCAGTTATAGCTGTGCGCAAGTATCTATTACATTTAAATGTTTCGGGTGGCGAAGTTACCTTGCCTACGATAGGAGTTATTCATAATAATGCTTTAAAAAAAAGGGAATAAAACTTTAAGATTAGATAAACCAGAATATATTTCAATTTCTTCATCTTTTTTAGTAGGATTGATAGGTGGGATGGATATACTCAAATAAGTAAAACATCAAAAGGATTTAAAACAATAAAATTAACTATATCACTACATATAGAATATATTTCTACTTTATAATATATTCATTCTGTTTTAAAGTTAGGTCAGATAAATATTTCTAAAGATTTAATATCCTACTTGTAGATTAGTTATTAATAGAACTGATCTACAAGAAGTATTGTTTCCATTGCTTGTATATAATAACATTTTTTTTTCTAATACTAGAGTAGATGAATTTAATTTAGCTATGTATATATTAAGAAATGATATAAAATTGTATAGTCATATTCCTTCTATGTAATATTAAGATCTATACCTAATAAATTATTAGGTGTTATTGCAATGTTTAGTGCCATCTTAGCTATAATGTTGCTTCCTATTACAGACCTCGGAAGATCAAAAGGTTTACAATTTAGACCCTTGAACAAAATAGCTTTTTATATTTTCGTTGCTAACTTCCTAGTTTTAATGCAATTAGGAGCTAAACATGTTGAATCGCCGTTTATAGAATTTGGGCAAATAAGTACAGTATTATACTTTGCACATTTTATCTTAATAGTTCCTGTATTAAGTCTACTAGAAAATACTTTAATAGATTTATCTCTTTCAGATAAAATTTTAAAGTCTTGTATAAATTTAGAGTCTAATACTAATTTAGAGTCTAATGTTGTAAAACAAATTAGAACTTTTTTTATTCAATTTTTAATATGAATGTTTATTATTGTTACTTTTTTTATTTCTATAGCTTTTGCTGAAGGCCCCGATTCTGACGGTTCTGATGACCAAGGGGGGTATAGCAATGAGGAAGATAACTCAAACCAAGAAAATAATTCTAATCAAGAGAATAATTCTAATCAAGATAGCGATGATGATCGTAGGAGTGAAATTAGTTCGTCTGATGATTTGTGATCAGGAGATCCCCGAGAGTTAAAAACTAAAACCATAGAGAGTTTTATAGAAAATATCGAGGATCTTGTATATGATTTAGATGACGATAAGGATGTGGAAGCATGAAACCAACGTAAGTCAGATTTAGAAGAAGAATTGTCTAGAAGAAAGAAATAATATATTTTTCAGATAAATATACATAGCATTTCATTTTCTGCGGAGCACGGAGCGCGGAGCGTTTTACTAAAAATTAATTTATTTTAATAAATTAATAAAGATTATGATGTAGTTGGTCTACACTTTGATTGCAGATCTTAAGTTAGAGGTTCGATTCCTCCATAATCTTGTGTATTAATCTATCTTTAGGTGTGGTTATTTTTTTTTGGTTTTTTCAGTTATAGCTGTGCGCAAGTATCTATTACATTTAAATGTTTCGGGTGGCGAAGTTACCTTGCCTACGATAGGAGTTATTCATAATAATGCTTTAAAAAAAAGGGAATAAAACTTTAAGATTAGATAAACCAGAATATATTTCAATTTCTTCATCTTTTTTAGTAGGATTGATAGGTGGGATGGATATACTCAAATAAGTAAAACATCAAAAGGATTTAAAACAATAAAATTAACTATATCACTACATATAGAATATATTTCTACTTTATAATATATTCATTCTGTTTTAAAGTTAGGTCAGATAAATATTTCTAAAGATTTAATATCCTACTTGTAGATTAGTTATTAATAGAACTGATCTACAAGAAGTATTGTTTCCATTGCTTGTATATAATAACATTTTTTTTTTCTAATACTAGAGTAGATGAATTTAATTTAGCTATGTATATATTAAGAAATGATATAAAATTGTATAGTCATATTCCTTCTATGTAATATTAAGATCTATACCTAATAAATTATTAGGTGTTATTGCAATGTTTAGTGCCATCTTAGCTATAATGTTGCTTCCTATTACAGACCTCGGAAGATCAAAAGGTTTACAATTTAGACCCTTGAACAAAATAGCTTTTTATATTTTCGTTGCTAACTTCCTAGTTTTAATGCAATTAGGAGCTAAACATGTTGAATCGCCGTTTATAGAATTTGGGCAAATAAGTACAGTATTATACTTTGCACATTTTATCTTAATAGTTCCTGTATTAAGTCTACTAGAAAATACTTTAATAGATTTATCTCTTTCAGATAAAATTTTAAAGTCTTGTATAAATTTAGAGTCTAATACTAATTTAGAGTCTAATGTTGTAAAACAAATTAGAACTTTTTTTATTCAATTTTTAATATGAATGTTTATTATTGTTACTTTTTTTATTTCTATAGCTTTTGCTGAAGGCCCCGATTCTGACGGTTCTGATGACCAAGGGGGGTATAGCAATGAGGAAGATAACTCAAACCAAGAAAATAATTCTAATCAAGAGAATAATTCTAATCAAGATAGCGATGATGATCGTAGGAGTGAAATTAGTTCGTCTGATGATTTGTGATCAGGAGATCCCCGAGAGTTAAAAACTAAAACCATAGAGAGTTTTATAGAAAATATCGAGGATCTTGTATATGATTTAGATGACGATAAGGATGTGGAAGCATGAAACCAACGTAAGTCAGATTTAGAAGAAGAATTGTCTAGAAGAAAGAAATAATATATTTTTCAGATAAATATACATAGCATTTCATTTTCTGCGGAGCACGGAGCGCGGAGCGTTTTACTAAAAATTAATTTATTTTAATAAATTAATAAAGATTATGATGTAGTTGGTCTACACTTTGATTGCAGATCTTAAGTTAGAGGTTCGATTCCTCCATAATCTTGTGTATTAATCTATCTTTAGGTGTGGTTATTTTTTTTGGTTTTTTCAGTTATAGCTGTGCGCAAGTATCTATTACATTTAAATGTTTCGGGTGGCGAAGTTACCTTGCCTACGATAGGAGTTATTCATAATAATGCTTTAAAAAAAAGGGAATAAAACTTTAAGATTAGATAAACCAGAATATATTTCAATTTCTTCATCTTTTTTAGTAGGATTGATAGGTGGGATGGATATACTCAAATAAGTAAAACATCAAAAGGATTTAAAACAATAAAATTAACTATATCACTACATATAGAATATATTTCTACTTTATAATATATTCATTCTGTTTTAAAGTTAGGTCAGATAAATATTTCTAAAGATTTAATATCCTACTTGTAGATTAGTTATTAATAGAACTGATCTACAAGAAGTATTGTTTCCATTGCTTGTATATAATAACATTTTTTTTTCTAATACTAGAGTAGATGAATTTAATTTAGCTATGTATATATTAAGAAATGATATAAAATTGTATAGTCATATTCCTTCTATGTAATATTAAGATCTATACCTAATAAATTATTAGGTGTTATTGCAATGTTTAGTGCCATCTTAGCTATAATGTTGCTTCCTATTACAGACCTCGGAAGATCAAAAGGTTTACAATTTAGACCCTTGAACAAAATAGCTTTTTATATTTTCGTTGCTAACTTCCTAGTTTTAATGCAATTAGGAGCTAAACATGTTGAATCGCCGTTTATAGAATTTGGGCAAATAAGTACAGTATTATACTTTGCACATTTTATCTTAATAGTTCCTGTATTAAGTCTACTAGAAAATACTTTAATAGATTTATCTCTTTCAGATAAAATTTTAAAGTCTTGTATAAATTTAGAGTCTAATACTAATTTAGAGTCTAATGTTGTAAAACAAATTAGAACTTTTTTTATTCAATTTTTAATATGAATGTTTATTATTGTTACTTTTTTTATTTCTATAGCTTTTGCTGAAGGCCCCGATTCTGACGGTTCTGATGACCAAGGGGGGTATAGCAATGAGGAAGATAACTCAAACCAAGAAAATAATTCTAATCAAGAGAATAATTCTAATCAAGATAGCGATGATGATCGTAGGAGTGAAATTAGTTCGTCTGATGATTTGTGATCAGGAGATCCCCGAGAGTTAAAAACTAAAACCATAGAGAGTTTTATAGAAAATATCGAGGATCTTGTATATGATTTAGATGACGATAAGGATGTGGAAGCATGAAACCAACGTAAGTCAGATTTAGAAGAAGAATTGTCTAGAAGAAAGAAATAATATATTTTTCAGATAAATATACATAGCATTTCATTTTCTGCGGAGCACGGAGCGCGGAGCGTTTTACTAAAAATTAATTTATTTTAATAAATTAATAAAGATTATGATGTAGTTGGTCTACACTTTGATTGCAGATCTTAAGTTAGAGGTTCGATTCCTCCATAATCTTGTGTATTAATCTATCTTTAGGTGTGGTTATTTTTTTGGTTTTTCAGTTATAGCTGTGCGCAAGTATCTATTACATTTAAATGTTTCGGGTGGCGAAGTTACCTTGCCTACGATAGGAGTTATTCATAATAATGCTTTAAAAAAGGGAATAAAACTTTAAGATTAGATAAACCAGAATATATTTCAATTTCTTCATCTTTTTAGTAGGATTGATAGGTGGGATGGATATACTCAAATAAGTAAAACATCAAAAGGATTTAAAACAATAAAATTAACTATATCACTACATATAGAATATATTTCTACTTTATAATATATTCATTCTGTTTTAAAGTTAGGTCAGATAAATATTTCTAAAGATTTAATATCCTACTTGTAGATTAGTTATTAATAGAACTGATCTACAAGAAGTATTGTTTCCATTGCTTGTATATAATAACATTTTTTTTTCTAATACTAGAGTAGATGAATTTAATTTAGCTATGTATATATTAAGAAATGATATAAAATTGTATAGTCATATTCCTTCTATGTAATATTAAGATCTATACCTAATAAATTATTAGGTGTTATTGCAATGTTTAGTGCCATCTTAGCTATAATGTTGCTTCCTATTACAGACCTCGGAAGATCAAAAGGTTTACAATTTAGACCCTTGAACAAAATAGCTTTTTATATTTTCGTTGCTAACTTCCTAGTTTTAATGCAATTAGGAGCTAAACATGTTGAATCGCCGTTTATAGAATTTGGGCAAATAAGTACAGTATTATACTTTGCACATTTTATCTTAATAGTTCCTGTATTAAGTCTACTAGAAAATACTTTAATAGATTTATCTCTTTCAGATAAAATTTTAAAGTCTTGTATAAATTTAGAGTCTAATACTAATTTAGAGTCTAATGTTGTAAAACAAATTAGAACTTTTTTTTATTCAATTTTTAATATGAATGTTTATTATTGTTACTTTTTTTATTTCTATAGCTTTTGCTGAAGGCCCCGATTCTGACGGTTCTGATGACCAAGGGGGGTATAGCAATGAGGAAGATAACTCAAACCAAGAAAATAATTCTAATCAAGAGAATAATTCTAATCAAGATAGCGATGATGATCGTAGGAGTGAAATTAGTTCGTCTGATGATTTGTGATCAGGAGATCCCCGAGAGTTAAAAACTAAAACCATAGAGAGTTTTATAGAAAATATCGAGGATCTTGTATATGATTTAGATGACGATAAGGATGTGGAAGCATGAAACCAACGTAAGTCAGATTTAGAAGAAGAATTGTCTAGAAGAAAGAAATAATATATTTTTCAGATAAATATACATAGCATTTCATTTTCTGCGGAGCACGGAGCGCGGAGCGTTTTTACTAAAAAATTAATTTATTTTAATAAATTAATAAAGATTATGATGTAGTTGGTCTACACTTTGATTGCAGATCTTAAGTTAGAGGTTCGATTCCTCCATAATCTTGTGTATTAATCTATCTTTAGGTGTGGTTATTTTTTTTGGTTTTTTCAGTTATAGCTGTGCGCAAGTATCTATTACATTTAAATGTTTCGGGTGGCGAAGTTACCTTGCCTACGATAGGAGTTATTCATAATAATGCTTTAAAAAAAAGGGAATAAAACTTTAAGATTAGATAAACCAGAATATATTTCAATTTCTTCATCTTTTTTAGTAGGATTGATAGGTGGGATGGATATACTCAAATAAGTAAAACATCAAAAGGATTTAAAACAATAAAATTAACTATATCACTACATATAGAATATATTTCTACTTTATAATATATTCATTCTGTTTTAAAGTTAGGTCAGATAAATATTTCTAAAGATTTAATATCCTACTTGTAGATTAGTTATTAATAGAACTGATCTACAAGAAGTATTGTTTCCATTGCTTGTATATAATAACATTTTTTTTTCTAATACTAGAGTAGATGAATTTAATTTAGCTATGTATATATTAAGAAATGATATAAAATTGTATAGTCATATTCCTTCTATGTAATATTAAGATCTATACCTAATAAATTATTAGGTGTTATTGCAATGTTTAGTGCCATCTTAGCTATAATGTTGCTTCCTATTACAGACCTCGGAAGATCAAAAGGTTTACAATTTAGACCCTTGAACAAAATAGCTTTTTATATTTTCGTTGCTAACTTCCTAGTTTTAATGCAATTAGGAGCTAAACATGTTGAATCGCCGTTTATAGAATTTGGGCAAATAAGTACAGTATTATACTTTGCACATTTTATCTTAATAGTTCCTGTATTAAGTCTACTAGAAAATACTTTAATAGATTTATCTCTTTCAGATAAAATTTTAAAGTCTTGTATAAATTTAGAGTCTAATACTAATTTAGAGTCTAATGTTGTAAAACAAATTAGAACTTTTTTTATTCAATTTTTAATATGAATGTTTATTATTGTTACTTTTTTTATTTCTATAGCTTTTGCTGAAGGCCCCGATTCTGACGGTTCTGATGACCAAGGGGGGTATAGCAATGAGGAAGATAACTCAAACCAAGAAAATAATTCTAATCAAGAGAATAATTCTAATCAAGATAGCGATGATGATCGTAGGAGTGAAATTAGTTCGTCTGATGATTTGTGATCAGGAGATCCCCGAGAGTTAAAAACTAAAACCATAGAGAGTTTTATAGAAAATATCGAGGATCTTGTATATGATTTAGATGACGATAAGGATGTGGAAGCATGAAACCAACGTAAGTCAGATTTAGAAGAAGAATTGTCTAGAAGAAAGAAATAATATATTTTTCAGATAAATATACATAGCATTTCATTTTCTGCGGAGCACGGAGCGCGGAGCGTTTTACTAAAAATTAATTTATTTTAATAAATTAATAAAGATTATGATGTAGTTGGTCTACACTTTGATTGCAGATCTTAAGTTAGAGGTTCGATTCCTCCATAATCTTGTGTATTAATCTATCTTTAGGTGTGGTTATTTTTTTGGTTTTTCAGTTATAGCTGTGCGCAAGTATCTATTACATTTAAATGTCGGGTGGCGAAGTTACCTTGCCTACGATAGGAGTTATTCATAATAATGCTTTAAAAAGGGAATAAAACTTTAAGATTAGATAAACCAGAATATATTTCAATTTCTTCATCTTTTTAGTAGGATTGATAGGTGGGATGGATATACTCAAATAAGTAAAACATCAAAAGGATTTAAAACAATAAAATTAACTATATCACTACATATAGAATATATTTCTACTTTATAATATATTCATTCTGTTTTAAAGTTAGGTCAGATAAATATTTCTAAAGATTTAATATCCTACTTGTAGATTAGTTATTAATAGAACTGATCTACAAAAGTATTGTTTCCATTGCTTGTATATAATAACATTTTTTTTCTAATACTAGAGTAGATGAATTTAATTTAGCTATGTATATATTAAGAAATGATATAAAATTGTATAGTCATATTCCTTCTATGTAATATTAAGATCTATACCTAATAAATTATTAGGTGTTATTGCAATGTTTAGTGCCATCTTAGCTATAATGTTGCTTCCTATTACAGACCTCGGAAGATCAAAAGGTTTACAATTTAGACCCTTGAACAAAATAGCTTTTATATTTTCGTTGCTAACTTCCTAGTTTTAATGCAATTAGGAGCTAAACATGTTGAATCGCCGTTTTATAGAATTTGGGCAAATAAGTACAGTATTATACTTTGCACATTTTATCTTAATAGTTCCTGTATTAAGTCTACTAGAAAATACTTTAATAGATTTATCTCTTTCAGATAAAATTTTAAAAGTCTTGTATAAATTTAGAGTCTAATACTAATTTAGAGTCTAATGTTGTAAAACAAATTAGAACTTTTTATTCAATTTTAATATGAATGTTTATTATTTACTTTTTTATTTCTATAGCTTTTATGAAGGCCCATTCTGACGGTTCTGATGACCAAGGGGGTATAGCAATGAGGAAGATAACTCAAACCAAAAATAATTCTAATCAAGAATAATTCTAATCAAGATAGCATTGATGATCGTAGGAGGATGAAATTAGTTCGTCATTGATTTGTGATCAGGAGATCCCCGAGAGTTAAAAACTAAAACCATAGAGAGTTTTATAGAAAATATCGAGGATCTTGTATATGATTTAGATGACGATAAGGATGTGGAAGCATGAAACCAACGTAAGTCAGATTTAGAAGGAATCTAGAAGAAAGAAATAATATATTTTTCAGATAAATATACATAGCATTTCATTTTCTGGGAGCACGGAGCGCGGAGCGTTTTTACTAAAAATTAATTTATTTTAATAAATTAATAAAGATTATGATGTAGTTGGTCTACACTTTGATTGCAGATCTTAAGTTAGAGGTTCGATTCCTCCATAATCTTGTGTATTAATCTATCTTTAGGTGTGGTTATTTTTTTGGTTTTTTCAGTTATAGCTGTGCGCAAGTATCTATTACATTTAAATGTTTCGAATGGCGAAGTTACCTTGCCTACGATAGGAGTTATTCATAATAATGCTTTAAAAAAGGAATAAAACTTTAAGATTAGATAAACCAGAATATATTTCAATTTCTTCATCTTTTTAGTAGATTGATAGGTGGGATGGATATACTCAAATAAGTAAAACATCAAAGGATTTAAAACAATAAAATTAACTATATCACTACATATAGAATATATTTCTACTTTATAATATATTCATTCTGTTTTAAAGTTAGGTCAGATAAATATTTCTAAGATTTAATATCCTACTTGTAGATTAGTTATTAATAGAACTGATCTACAAGAGTATTGTTTCCATTGCTATATAATAACATTTTTTTTTCTAATACTAGAGTAGATGAATTTAATTTAGCTATGTATATATTAAGAAATGATATAAAATTGTATAGTCATATTCCTTCTATGTAATATTAAGATCTATACCTAATAAATTATTAGGTGTTATTGCAATGTTTAGTGCCATCTTAGCTATAATGTTGCTTCCTATTACAGACCTCGGAAGATCAAAGGTTTACAATTTAGACCCTTGAACAAAATAGCTTTTTATATTTTCGTTGCTAACTTCCTAGTTTTAATGCAATTAGGAGCTAAACATGTTGAATCGCCGTTTATAGAATTTGGGCAAATAAGTACAGTATTATACTTTGCACATTTTATCTTAATAGTTCCTGTATTAAGTCTACTAGAAAATACTTTAATAGATTTATCTCTTTCAGATAAAATTTAAAGTCTTGTATAAATTTAGAGTCTAATACTAATTTAGAGTCTAATGTTGTAAAACAAATTAGAACTTTTTTATTCAATTTTTAATATGAATGTTTATTATTGTTACTTTTTTTATTTCTATAGCTTTGCTGAAGGCCCCGATTCTGACGGTTCTGATGACCAAGGGGGTATAGCAATGAGGAAGATAACTCAAACCAAGAAAATAATTCTAATCAAGAGAATAATTCTAATCAAGATAGCGATGATGATCGTAGGAGTGAAATTAGTTCGTCTGATGATTTGTGATCAGGAGATCCCCGAGTTAAAACTAAAACCATAGAGAGTTTTATAGAAAATATCGAGGATCTTGTATATGATTTAGATGACGATAAGGATGTGGAAGCATGAAACCAACGTAAGTCAGATTTAGAAGAAGAATTGTCTAGAAGAAAGAAATAATATATTTTTCAGATAAATATACATAGCATTTCATTTTCTGCGGAGCACAGACGCATGAGCGTTTTACTAAAAATTAATTTATTTTAATAAATTAATAAAGATTATGATGTAGTTGGTCTACACTTTGATTGCAGATCTTAAGTTAGAGGTTCGATTCCTCCATAATCTTGTGTATTAATCTATCTTTAGGTGTGGTTATTTTTTTGGTTTTTCAGTTATAG
>CADCWY010000054.1:0-23076 GCA_902806535.1 Hypoxylon rickii
TTTAATGCAATTAGAGCTAAACATGTTGAATCGCCGTTTATAGAATTTGGGCAAATAAGTACAGTATTATACTTTGCATTTTATCTTAATAGTTCCTGTATTAAGTCTACTAGAAAATACTTTAATAGATTTATCTTTTCAGATAAAATTTTAAAGTCTTGTATAAATTTAGAGTCTAATACTAATTTAGAGTCTAATGTTGTAAAACAAATTAGAACTTTTTATTCAATTTTAATATGAATGTTTATTATTATTACTTTTATTTCTATAGCTTTGAAGGCCCAATTCTGACGGTTCTGATGACCAGGGGTATAGCAATGAGGAAGATAACTCAAACCAAAAAATAATTCTAATCAAGAGAATAATTCTAATCAAGATAGCGATGATCGTAGGAGTGAAATTAGTTCGTCTGATGATTTGTGATCAGGAGATCCCCGAGAGTTAAAACTAAAACCATAGAGAGTTTTATAGAAAATATCGAGGATCTTGTATATGATTTAGATGACGATAAGGATGTGGAAGCATGAAACCAACGTAAGTCAGATTTAGAAGAAGAATTGTCTAGAAGAAAGAAATAATATATTTTTCAGATAAATATACATAGCATTTCATTTTCTGCGGAGCACAGGCGCAGAGCGTTTACTAAAAATTAATTTATTTTAATAAATTAATAAAGATTATGATGTGGTTGGTCTACACTTTGATTGCAGATCTTAAGTTAGAGTTCGATTCCTCCATAATCTTGTGTATTAATCTATCTTTAGGTGTGGTTATTTTTGGTTTTCAGTTATAGCTGTGCGCAAGTATCTATTACATTTAAGGTGGCGAAGTTACCTTGCCTACGATAGGAGTTATTCATAATAATGCTTTAAAAAAGGGAATAAAACTTTAAGATTAGATAAACCAGAATATATTTCAATTTCTTCATCTTTTTTGTAGGATTGATAGGTGGGATGGATATACTCAAATAAGTAAAACATCAAAAGGATTTAAAACAATAAAATTAACTATATCACTACATATAGAATATATTTCTACTTTATAATATATTCATTCTGTTTTAAAGTTAGGTCAGATAAATATTTCTAAAGATTTAATATCCTACTTGTAGATTAGTTATTAATAGAACTGATCTACAAGAAGTATTGTTTCCATTGCTTGTATATAATAACATTTTTTTTTCTAATACTAGAGTAGATGAATTTAATTTAGCTATGTATATATTAAGAAATGATATAAAATTGTATAGTCATATTCCTTCTATGTAATATTAAGATCTATACCTAATAAATTATTAGGTGTTATTGCAATGTTTAGTGCCATCTTAGCTATAATGTTGCTTCCTATTACAGATATAGGTAGATCAAAAGGTTTGCAATTTAGATCTTTAAGTAAGGCAGTTTTCTTTGTAGCCAATTTCTTAGTATTAATGCAATTAGGTGCTAAACATGTTGAAAGCCCATTTATAGAATTTGGACAAATAAGTACTATTTTATATTTTGCACATTTTGTATTTATAGTTCCTTTTGTAAGTCTAGTAGAAAATACTTTAATAGATTTAAAGACTTTTAAAGTAAGTATAATTAAACCTTCTTTAGGTAAAGTATCTAAAGGTTAAAGATATTTTCACGCAACCAAATCTCTTTCAATTTATGGAGGTATAGATATCCCAACGTTCACGGATGCTTGTATTAATTTTTATACAGTTGGTAAAACATGTTACTACTAAGCTATAGCAGAGTACGCTAACTTAAAGTATACTTGATTCAACATGGACATACCGATCCTTTTTCATTTAATACTGATAATGCTATATCAGAAAGTGTTAAGAAAGAGCTGCAAAAATTCGATAATGTAATGAAACACGTAAATGATGCTCAAGCCGAAGAAAACGGTAAAGCTATGTTACGTGGTTTACATAGAAAGATGTAACTAATGTTAATAGAACTAGTCTAACTCCATCTATAACAGAAATGCATGCAGTTAAATCTGCATGAAATTCAATAAATGGAAGATAGTTATATACATACGTTGCATAATATTCACCTTTTTATTCGAGCTTACTCTACTTCGTAAGAGAGGATACGTAAAGCATATTAATTAGAGCTAAAATCATATTTTTACTTTCATAAGTGGAAGATAAATAGATGATTTATTATGGAGCAGATACTATAGATGAGGCTATATACGGTATAAATTTATTAAAATTTATGGATCTTTACCTTTCTAGGCTATTTTAAGATCTATTCTAATAAATTATTAGGAATTATTGTTATATTTAGTGCTATATTAGTCATTATGTTATTCCCGGTATTACAGACCTAGGTATATATAAAGGTTTATAAGTCATACCGCTGGCAAAATACTTTAATCGATTTTAATTTTAATACTATACATAAATAGTAAAATTAAGATAATATACAAAAATATACAGTTTGATTAATATTATCTAAGGTTGCTACAGTAACTATTTAAAATAATCGATTAATTCTGTATATGATACTACTTAACGGTATTGTAGCCGTATTATTATATTGTATTATATAATATAGAGTTATAAGGCAAGAAATTAATTTTATCTAATACTCATTATGGATTTTTGCTGCTATAGAATATATTAGACAAAAATCATTTAAGTGATATAAGTAATTAATATAATTGAATAATTAATTTCTCAGTTTATCTGATAATGGTGCATATGCTACGTTAATGTAATTACTTTTAATTACATCCTAATTTCTTTTAATTATTGATAAATTAAAATTTTTACTTTCAATACCTAATTATTCATAATGATAGTTGGACGATTATAAAATTGAGCAAATGACTAATTTTAGTATTGAATTTATAAGTAATTATAAAATTTAGCTATTTAGTGCTTTATTAAGTTTTGGGTGATAGGTTTTAATTAGAAAATAATTTATAGTTTAAGATCGTAAGTTTATTGACTTAAAAATAAATTATAAATATAAAATATTTATAAAGATTATGAAGTAGTTGGTCTACACTTTGACTGCAGATCTTATGTTAGGGTTCGATTCCTCCATAATCTAGTGTAATATTCGTAGAATTATCTAGCTTCTTTTTTTTCAATCTTTAAATTATAATATAATTCTAGTTTTAAATTTATTTTATTATATATGAAGGAAATTTATTTTTATTATAGATGAAGGATGCTATGCCTGAATACATCGTTCAAGATCAAGAAGATAGGCAGATACGTGACCACAATGTAACAAATAATTTAAAATCTTCTATTAGTATTTGGTTAGAACGGTGATTCTTGTCAACAAATGCAAAGGATAGGGACATTGTATTTAATGTTTGCACTATTTTCAGGGGTTATTAGGTACAGCGTTTTCTGTACTCATAAGAATGGAACTTAGCGGTCCTGGTGTACAATATATTGCTGATAATCAATTATACAACAGTATCATAACAGCTCATGCTATACTAATGATATTTTATGGTCAAAATTTTTTGTATATTTAATTATAAGTGGAACCATCTCTAAACTTAGAGGTAAATAACGATAATAATAATAATATTTTTAATAATAGGTAACGATAATAATAATGACGATAATAAAATTATAAATATCCTAAGTATGTTAAGGTTTTAGTAAATGATCCTTTTAATAATAGAGATATTATATTAAAAGTTACTAAAAGCAAAGAGGTGTCTACTCAATCACCGGTGGATATACTTCGAAAATGGTGGGCTTTAAATCTAATCATATTAATTGTTTTAGTTTAGGTCTTAAAAAACACAACGTAAATATTCTACAACGGCTGGAATATTAAATAAGAACAGGTGTCATCTTTTCTAAACTTCAATGCTTATTTTCACCGGTTTATAGATGCTGAAGGTTGTTTCGGGTTTAGAATTCGAAAAACAATAAATAAGTAGGCCTTCAATTTCGGTAATTCCTATTTTTTATAAACTTGCATGTTAAAGATCTTTCAATATTATTGGATATTAAAGGTTTTTCAAAGTTGGTAATATTAGTTATAATAAAGCTCTGCCTTATACCAAGTAAATTCTATTGAGGGATTTAGTAAACGTAATTCTTCCTCATTTTATATTATTTCCTTTGATATCTAAAAGGCGGATTTTCTTTTATTCAAATGGTAAAATTAGAGATTAAAGTTGGTATGAACAAAGCAGAAAATAAATTTATACGGGTCCACGTAGATAAAGAGATTAATTTATTACAAACATAGAGGCTAAGTATTATGGTTGTTATGCAACCAATGCGCAAGGTAGGGCGCAATATAGCCTCTTTATTTCTTTATTTCTTCTCCTTCATTTTATTGCCATTTGCCAAAGTTTATGTTTATTGTTATTAGGAACCGTTCCACCTGAAATATATTAAACAAATCAATTATTTCTTATTAAACCTGAATAAATATAATTCCCTGTCAGAATAAATAATAGAAATTTTTGTGCTTTGCGCGGCAGCTTCGCAGCCGCCGAGTATATAAAACGTAATATATCTTTATTTAGGATATATTTATCATCATTTATTATTATTTTTAAAATCTGTATATTTGTATTATTAATGCAATTTGAATAAAAAGGCATGGCCGGGTGAGGTAGAAATATCTTACTTTCTTTTCACTGTATGCGGGAATATCTTTAGAGCTTTTGATACTAGTATTGCAGACTTTCGGAACTTATCGGTATACGAAAAGCAGCAGGATACAGTAACAATTCAAAAGATTAGATTATCCGCAGAAACTACTAAAAAGTTTTTAGGTCAGCTGATTAACTGAACAGAACGATTGAAAAGGCGGCTGCTTTTAATTATTTAGTTTTATAATAACCTTTATATAACATTTAAGTTATTCTTTAATAATTTCCTACGGTTTTACCGTGAAGACGTTAACTTTATATTTATGTAGGTCATTCTATTAATTTATATAATAGAATAAATTCTTATTTTATGCCCTCTATACTTAAAACTAAAGCACTAGAGTTCTACGTTATTTAAATAAGTACGGTTTTAGTAATATTAAGTTAACTATTTTTATTATGGATGATAAATCTAGTTTAGAACAAGTAGTAGCATTAGAACAAGAATTTATTGATAATTTGAAACCAAACCTTAAGTAGACTTAGTTGCTAGTAGTTCAGGTTATCATACACCTATGAGTCAAGAAATACAGATAGACTTCGTAAACAAAGAGGTACACCTGTATATGTTTATAGTGCGGAAGATTTTCTTTATGTATATATTTGAATCAAAACAACATATGTACGATTCAAGGTATTCATCATACTTTTAAATGATTGTCTAAATTTAGGACCTTATACCTAGACACTTTCTTTTCTTTAGATTTAATAGAGAATCTACTAAAACTAACCTACTTGGTTTAGATTTAATTCAGAGTTTAGTTAAGGATAAACGAGATGTATATAATATTAAGCATCCGGGAGCCAAAGCTATTTTGAGAGTTTAAAGATGATTCTAGTAAAAATCTAAATTTAATTCTCTAAATAGTTTAGCTAACCACCTAAGGTGATCGTCAAGTTATTAGAGAATACCTAAAAGGTAATAAATCAGGTTATTATCGGGGTAAATGAGAATTTTCATACAAAATTAAAAAAGGCATGGCCGGGTGAGGTAGAAATATCTTACTTTCTTTTCGCTATATGCTGGAATCCCTTTAGAGCTTTTGGAACTAGTACTGCAGACTTTATTTTTGTATAAAAGCGGCAGAATACAGTAACATTTCAAGGATTAGGTAATCAGCCGGAAGCCCAAAATAAAAGGGCTCATTGTAGCATTAAACACTTTTTATTTAGTAGGATCCTCAGAGACTACACGCGAAATACCTAGTAAATACATTTTAAGATATTAATGAAAATTAATGATAAAAATCTTTAGATGAACACATGCCTGCTTTTAAAGATTTTTAGGTTTTTAGATTTTAACTTTCTTAGTTTTGATTTAAAAATTTTTTGATATATTATTGGCTAATGGTGCTTCTGACGCTTCAGAAGAAGAAGTGGAAGCAAAAAAAGCTAAACTAAGAGAGGAATTCCAAATTAGAGGAGAATCGTCAGGAACGTGAGCTTGAAAATGAGCTACATAGTCGAGAAGGAGACAACGATGACCCAAATGAAAGGAAACACTGGAGAGGATATCGAAGCTTGAGATGAATTAATAAACAAAGGTATGAAAACCATAGTGGAAATAATTAACTGATTAGATAAATAATTCATTCAAATTTTATTTATTGTTTAAACTTATTTAATTTCTACTTGATAGTGTCCATCTTTAAGATTACTGTGTTTTTTAATTCAGGGGTAAATCTATGTTGTACTTTGCGTACTATATATTTAGTAAAAGATATAGTCAAACATTAATGAAAATTAATTATATTTTAATTATATTTAGGCGTGAGGTGTAATTCTGCCTAAACCCCATGCCTGCTTTAATCGGAGGTTTCGGTAATTTCTTATTGCCACTTTTTAGTAGGTGGTCCTGATATGGCAAACAAGGATCACTTTCTTTTTCCGCCGTTTTTTATTTTTTATTAAAAATCCTTTTCAAACTTTAGATAAATTGAGATTAAATGTTTATTTTTAGTAGCTGTGCATACAGGTTTTAATAATCGAAAGAATTTAGGTCCTATCTGCAGGTTTGTTTGAAGGGACGGGCATATTTGGATTCAAAACAAAAAGGTACTAAGAAACATAATCCAAGATTTTGTATTACTTTTGGTTTAAAAATGAGCCTTTATGTAAGAAATTATTGGATATTATAGGATCAGGAGGGTTTATTAGGTATAAACATTCTAATGCTTGAAGGCTTGTGTTTTAGTTATTTCACCTGTTGTTGGTTTAAAAAAAATTGTAAATTTAATTAACGGTGAGCTAAGAACACCTGCTGGGGCGTGGGATACCCTCTATCGCGGGTGAAAACTATCAAACTCCGGGGACTTCTTAAAGCTTACGGTACTAAGCCAAATGCGAAAGTATTTGTGTGGCTGAATAATTACTCAGGTATAGTAACAAGTCGTAAGATGATGGAAACTGAAATAGGTTATCGCGGATCTAAATCAATAGTATGTTTAACATTATTTCATCCAAGTCAAATAAAACATATTATTGTAAAAGAGCAACGAGTAGACGGTAGTTACTTGGATATTTCTAGCTATTTAAACGTAATTTCTAGCTACAAATACGAATTTCCAGGTTAAGGTGTACTCTAATGGGTTCGAAAGAAACTATCGAGTTAAATCCCTTCTAATCAACTAAATAACGTGAGATTCTACTCTTCAATAAGTAAGATGGAGACTCAGACTAAGATTAATCCTTGATTCTTAACAGGTTTTGCAGAAGGGAAGCTTGTTTTATAGTGAATATTTATAAAAGTAGTGCTCATAAAAAGCGGTTGGGGAGCTCGTGCAACCTTTCATATAGGACTACATAATAAGGATATATCTATTCTTAATGATATTAAAGATTATTTTGGAGTGGGTAGTGTAGCTATAAAAACTAAGGGTTGTGTTTTTCCGTCCAAGCTATTAAAGATTTGGATGTTATATTAAATCATTTGATAGTTATCCCTTAATTACTAAAAGTACGCTGACTATCTTTTAAAATTGGCTATAAATTTAATAAAAGAGAAAGCTCATTTAATTCGAAGGGTTACGTAAACTTGTAGCAATTAGAGCATCTCTTAATTGAGGTCTTCCTACTGATTTAAATGCTGCCTTTTTGGGGATTCCCTACCCTAGACCTGAAGTTTCGGATATTACAATTAAAGACCCAGAATGGCTAGCTGGATTTGCTAGTGCTGAGGGATGCTTTCTTGTAAAGATTACTAAAGCTATTACTCATATTTCAGGTTACCAAGTAAGTTTAATTTTTAAACTTACTCAACATTCTAGAGATGAACTATTGGTAAGATTTTTAGTTAATTAGGATGTGGAACAATTTCTTTATATGGTTCTGCTATAGAATATAGAGTAACTAGATTTAGTGATTTAACTGACAAAATTATTCCTTTATTTCAAAAATTTCCAATACAAGGAGTAAAGTTTTAGATTACAATGATTTTGTAAAAGTTCTAGAATTAATGAAGAACAAATTACATTTAACTCCTGCAGGGTTAGAACAAATTAAATTAATCAAATCAAATATGAATAAAGGAAGAGTAGTTAGAATTAAAGTTGTATGAGTTATTCATATACTGGAGTTGATCCTTGTTTAGTTGAATGATAAATCTAATTGCCGTGCCAAGTCAAATAAAACATATTATTGTAAAGAGCAACGAGTAGACGGTAGTTACTTGGATATTTCTAGCTATTTAAACGTAATTTCTAGCTACAAATACGAAATTTCAGGTTAAGGTGTACTCTAATGGGTTCCGAAAGAAACTATCGAGTTAGAATCCCTTCTAATCAACTAAATAACGTGAGATTCTACTCTTCAATAAGTAAGATGGAGACTCAGACTAAGATTAATCCTTGATTCTTAACAGGTTTTGCAGAAGGGGAAGCTTGTTTTATAGTGAATATTTATAAAAGTAGTGCTCATAAAAGCGGTTGGGGAGCTCGTGCAACCTTTCATATAGGACTACATAATAAGGATATATCTATTCTTAATGATATTAAAGATTATTTTGGAGTGGGTAGTGTAGCTATAAAAACTAAGGGTTGTGTTTTTTCCGTCCAAGCTATTAAAGATTTGGATGTTATATTAAATCATTTTGATAGTTATCCCTTAATTACTAAAAAGTACGCTGACTATCTTTTATTTAAATTGGCTATAAATTTAATAAAAGAGAAAGCTCATTTAAATTCCGAAGGGTTACGTAAACTTGTAGCAATTAGAGCATCTCTTAATTGAGGTCTTCCTACTGATTTAAATGCTGCCTTTTTGGGGATTGTTCCCTACCCTAGACCTGAAGTTTCGGATATTACAATTAAAGACCCAGAATGGCTAGCTGGATTTGCTAGTGCTGAGGGATGCTTTCTTGTAAAGATTACTAAAGCTATTACTCATATTTCAGGTTACCAAGTAAGTTTAATTTTTAAACTTACTCAACATTCTAGAGATGAACTATTGGTAAGATTTTTAGTTAATTACTTAGGATGTGGAACAATTTCTTTATATGGTTCTGCTATAGAATATAGAGTAACTAGATTTAGTGATTTAACTGACAAAATTATTCCTTTATTTCAAAAATTTCCAATACAAGGAGTAAAGTTTTTAGATTACAATGATTTTGTAAAAGTTCTAGAATTAATGAAGAACAAATTACATTTAACTCCTGCAGGGTTAGAACAAATTAAATTAATCAAATCAAATATGAATAAAGGAAGAGAGTAGTTAGAATTAAAGTTGTATGAGTTATTCATATACTGGAGTTGATCCTTGTTTAGTTGAATGATAAATCTAATTGCCGTGAAAATTCATCAACTACATAGTTTAATCGATTGATTAAATTTAAATCATAATACTCAATTAGAAAAATTGCCTTTGAATAAAGGTAGTTTAGATAATAACCCTTGACTTAGTGGATTTGTGGATGCAGATGGAAGTTTTTCTGTACAATATACTAAAACAGAGGACGGTGCAAAAGAGAAAAATCTCTTGTAGAATGAGAATTGAACAAAGAGTATTAGATCCTATAACAAATGATAGTTATTCTGATATATTGAATCAAATATGTACATTTCTAAATTGTAATTTGTTGACTAGAACCCAAAAATCTACGAATAATACTTTTTATACTTTAGCTGCAACTAGTAAGGTATCTTCAGCTATTTTAATTAAATATTTTAGTAAATATCCGTTATTTACAAGTAAGTTTTAGACTATAAAGACTGGGAACAGGTAGCTTACTTAATTATTAATAATCAACATTTAACTGAGGAAGGAATAAATACAGTAGAACTTGTAAGAAGTCGTATGAATACAAAAAGAACTGAATTTAATTGAGATCATTTACAAAATTTTAGTTAAATACGCTTATGGATATTTCCGGCGGCGAGCATAAAAAATTAAATTATCTGCATCTTTTTTCTTATAAGAAAAAGTGACTGAAGTGTTGAAAAATTTTATAATTAAATAAAAAACGGAAACTTTACTCCGTATCCAGAGGATAGGAAAAGAAATTTAAGGAAATGCCGTTATAAAGTGTAAATTTTATAATTATTATTTTGCTATAAGCATGGAACCCCTCGAAATAGAGTTTTACTCAGTTAACAGATGTATTGACACCTAATTGAACTGTTATAATGCGGTTATAAAGTATACAATTTACTGAATTAGTCGTAAAACTAATACATACATGGGGGCATTATGCTGGAAACCAACGAGTATTTTATACTTTAGTAGGATCCTCAGAGACTTTAATAAACTAATTAGCTAGTAAATTGATTTATTAAGAATGTATAAATTTTTATACATTAATACGCAAAACTCCAATTTTACTAACTAAACTAGATAGTTAGGTAAAAAATTGGATGAAGACATAGTCCGTTTAGGTAAGAAATTACTTAATTATAAAGATTCCCTAGACTTAATAATATAAGTTTCTGATTATTAATACCTAGTTTGCTATTATTAGTTTTCTCTGCTGTAATCGAGGGTGGAGCTGGTACTTTCCTGTGCTTGAGTAGTAAGTAATTACTATAATTGAATTTCACTGTATGCTGGAAACTCCTAAAGTTCTAGGTACTATGTAATAAAATCAGTAAAATCCTAGAAATGCAATAATGGACAATCAGCAGGAAACCAAAGTAATAAACCATATTATAAGTAGGATCCTCAGAGACTATACGTGAAACACTTGTCTTAACCTTAAGACGGTGAAGATATAGTCCTTGTACATATGAAAGTATGTACATCATATTAATCTGGATTTTATTTATAGGTAGGAATTTGAAATAAAATGTCCGAACCTTCCCTTGATTTTAATTCCGCACCTCCGGCGACTAATGATTCAGCTAGAAAGACCCTAGGGGCTATCTAGCAGGGTTAATAGAAGGTGATGGGTCTATAATAGTACCTAAAACTATTAGAAATCAAAAGGGTAGATTATTATATCCTGTAGTGAAAATCACTTTGTAAAGAAAGATTTACCGTTAGCTTTAAAAATTAAGGAAGTTATTAACGGTGGAACAATGGAGCATCCTAAGAATTCGGATTATTTTAATCTCTTATTCCAAGATGTTAATTCAATACAATCGATAGCTGTACTACTTAACGGGCAGATGAGAACACCTAAAATAGAAGCTTTACATAGACTAATTGATTGATTAAATGCTAGATCTAATAATACTGTTAAACTATCAAGGTTGGAATTGGATAGTAGTCCATTAAGTAGTAATGCTTGATTAGCTGGATTTATAGAATCCGATGGTAATTTTTATTGTGGATTTGATTTAAATTCTGATGGTATAGCAAAAATTGTAAAGTGCTATATGAGAATTTCTCAAAAATCTTACAGATTAAACAGTGAAATACCCGAAAATAAAACACTAATCTTAACATAATGGAAGAAATAAGAGAATTTCTTAATGTAAAAACGTTACTGAAATTAAAAGAGTTAAGGAGAATTATGTAGAGTTAGCTTATGAAGTAAGAACTACTAGAAAAGAATCTTGCGATCTTTTAATAGATTACAACAAATTACCCACTATTTAGTTCTAAACATCAAGATTTCTTAGATTGAAAAAGCACATGAAATTAGATTATCTAAAAGTTATAAATCTATTGAGGGTACCTCAAAGTTAACGTCCCTAAAAATAGCATGAACACTAAAAGAACTCAATTTGATTGAGATTCATTAAACAGATTTTACTGTTAAATGTAATCAGGATTAGTAATAACGAGGTTTGCTTTTCTTTGTAAAGCAATAAGTCTCTTAGCTTTATAGAATTGTAAAGTTAATATAATTTGACAGGATGAACACTTAAGGATAAGGTGTTGCCTTGAGGTAACTCAAGGGCAATAAAACTCTACTCGATGCATAAAACTCTTGATATCTTTAATGATAGAGTTAATTACTACTCGTTAATTTTATTTTAACCGTTAAAATGTACTTAATTTACCTTGTTTTATTTATTGAATCAGGTTCAAGACAATATGCCTGGGAAAAATTAGCAGTTATGCTTAATTCCCATCAGAGACTAAACGTAGAGCATCCTAATAATATTCATGATCATTCTAGATGAATCAATAAATCTAAATATTATGAAAATAAAGATAATTTTCATCAATGGTTAGTAGGTTTTACAGACGGCGATGGAAGTTTTACTATCTATAGATCAAAAGAAGGTAAATGAACTCTTTTCTTTAAATTGACTCAAAGTACATATAATTTAAGATTGTTACACTTTATAAAAGCTCAATTAGGAGTTGGTTCAGTAAGCGTTGATTTAAAAATTTATATGCTGATTTTAGAATTAGAGATAGAAAAACCATTGGATCTATTATTTTACCTATATTTGACAAATATCCTTTATTAACAAGTAAATATTACTCTTATTCTAAATTTAAAGAAGCTTATCTTATTTTAGAAAACAGTAGTTTAACTACTCAAGAGAAAGATATATTATTATTGGACATAGTTAATAGACAAATGCCCGATAATTACATTTCACCCGCTTGAGAAGTAGTTAATTATGAAGTTAATAACACTAATGAGGCTAAATTAGTAATGAGTAAATATTGATTAATTGGTTTTACAGAAGCTGAAGGTAGTTTTACTTAGTAAGTAAAGGATCAAATCGTATAGTTCATGCTTTTGAAATTACTCAAAATTAGATGTTATTATTTTAAAAGCTATTTCTTTAATACTAGGTATTAATTTATTAAAAAAGAACATATTACACAGTAGTTACAACAAATTCTCGTTCTATAGTAAACATAATATCATACTTTCATAATTGTATTAAAGGGATGAAGGCTGTAGAGTTTAGAATTTGAGCTAGAAGCTATGTAAAACATAAAGGAAAACATGAAAAATTAGAAAAATAAGAGAAATTGTAAGAAACCTTAGATCAGCTAGATTAGATAAAAATTTTAAAATACTAACCATCATAACCATTAATGTTTATTATTAGGATGAAGGCATAGTCCAACCCATCATGTGAATGATGGATATAGCGATAGTAATTATTATAGCTTTAGTTTATTATTTAATATAAGGGGTGGGTATTAAGGGAGGAAATAATAAGCTAAACAAATTATAATAGAAATATGAGGCTATCAATATATATGTTATCCCCCATTGTCTGGCGTACAAAGTCATAGTGGGCCTAGTGTTGATTTAGCTATATTTGCTCTTCATTTGTCGGGTGTTAGCTCTTTACTTGGAGCAATCAATTTCGGCTTGTGGTTGCCGCTATTATTAACCCATGAATAATTTATTATATTATTTATATTGTTTACTATATTGTTTACTATATCACTGTTTTCTCTTCTTTGTTGATTAAACATGAAAGTTTCACTATGCTAGCTAAATCTAATGATTCAGACATAGAATCCAATGAAGATAACGGTGGCGAACCCTCCGGAGAGAATGACGAAGAAAATGAGATAGATAATAAGAGCAAAATGACAATGAAGAAAATGAATTAGAGCCTGAAGAAGATCCTAAAAAACCTGGTAATAATTCAGGAAAAAAGCAGGATTGGGGTTTTATTTTAGGAAGAAAAGGTAAAGATGTTTTTGTTCATCAATTAGCTAATACTCAAGTTAACCGTAATAAACCTGTAACTTTAAAGGTATTAAATGAAATATTAGCATATTCTAATATTTTAGTAAGCGAAGATACTTTAAATTCCTTATTAGCTATACCTAGATTAGTCTTTTATGATTTACATAAACAAGAAACCTTGGATTTAATTTACGAGAAATTGGGAACACCGCATAGTAAAATCCAACCTCAAGGTATATATATTTTACTTATTTAAGTACTGGTCAAAAATATGCGGGTTCATCCTCCCAATTAGCTTTTAGATTAAAAGGTTACTTAAATCAAACTCATAAAAGCACTGGAAAACTCATACCTTTAATGAAAGAAGTAGGTTTATCTAAATTTAAATTAGAAGTAATATGCTTACCTTATTATCCTGAATTCAAATCAGAAATAATATTAGAGCAATACTTTTTACTAGATCCTTCCTTTAATTTAAATACTATAAGAGTTTCAAATAACCCTAGTGGATCTAATTCTAAAGCTTTATTTATGTATAATAGAGATCAATCGATACTTTATTACTATACTACACAACAAAAAGATTTTATCTCTAAACTTAGTATAAGTCATTTTACATTTACTAAACACCTTACAAAGGGTACTTATTACTTAGGTAAATATTTATTTACGAGAGAAAGTAATAATACTGCTAGACAGTCTCATATGACTTTACCTGAAATAGCTTTAATGTTAGAAAGAGACAGAGTTAAATTTAATAGGGAAAAGCCTGTTAATAGTTTAAGTAAAGCTATTGTATTAATAGACGTACAGAGTAAGGAGGAACTTGTCTTTGAAAGTTTAGGACAATGTATTAATTTCTTAAAAAGTAAAGGATTTTCTGCTTCTCAAAAGACTTTAGTAAAACGTTTAAATTCAGATCTATCATATAAAGGTTATATTTGTAAAACTGTAAATAATAAATAAATAAAGATTAATATTTTTCTTTTTCGCGCCTCGCGCTCCGTATCCCCTATCCTTCGGATTAGAAGCACCCTGTAAGGGGACGAGGGATTAGGGAAGTGTAGAGTAAATATTCTGGGGTTAATAATATATTAGCTATAAAAAATGAGATTGATATAAAATTAAAACTGTATGCTGGAAGGGCTTAGTGTTTATAAGTACTAAGAAGATAAATTCTAGTAAAATCTTATAGGCTTATGCATAATCAGCAGGAAACCAATCATCAAAGTATTTACAATACATTTGTGTAGTAGGATCCTCAGAGACTATACGTTTTACACCAGATCGAGCTTTCGATTTGTTGAAGAGATAGTCCACAAAATTTACAATGTAATTTTATGGCTACGCATCCTATCCTAGGATTAGTCGGTTAATAAGATTCTATCATTATATTGTGTCATAACAACTATAGCTAACATGAGAACTCCAGGTATAAGATTACACAAATTGGCTCTATTTGGATGAGCTGTTGTTATTACTGCTGTACTATTATTACTATCTCTCCTGTATTAGCCGGTAAATTAATTCTGCCGGCTCTAAATTTGGCTGTTTTCTGGGAACCGTTGTATGAAAATATATCGCAATCAGCAGGTAATCTATTAAGTTTGAACTTTTAGAGAACCTCAGAGACTATACGCCAAAATATTTTTGTTGTAGTTTAGTACTTTTACCTTTCCTTTATGTACAACTCTTAGATCCATTCATACTAATAACCATAGTCAAAATATAAATAAATCTCTTTTAGTTATTATTTCACCGGACTTCTTGAAGGTGATGGTACAATAGTAACACCCAAAACTTTAAGAAGCCCTAAGGGTAAATTAAATTATCCTGCTTGGTGATCTAGAAAATCATCTCTGTGTGGGAAAACTATCAAACTCCGGGGACACCCTAAAACTATTGATACTAAACCAAATATGAAAATATTTGTGTGGCTGAACTAATTACTCAGGTATAGTAATAAATCAATAGATGAAGGAAACTGAAATGGGCAATCGTGGATCTAAATCAAATATGTAGAAATATTTGTAAAAGAGCAACGAGTAGACGGTAGTTGATTATTAAATCTTAATGCGTTTAATAGTTTAAGGTGTACTCTAATAGGCTTCGAAAGAAGTTTTTTAGGTTAATAGGCACGTTATCCTATAAATTCTCAAGTCAAAAATCTTTCTAAACATATAAACAATAATAAAAATTTGTTTCTACCCTAACTAATTTACAACCTGTTAGTATTAATCCTTGATTTATTACAGGGTTTGCAGACGGAGAATCTAGCTTTATTATCGGTCTTGTTAGAGATGATAAATATAAAACTGGTTGAAGTGTAAAACCTAAATTTCAAATATCTCTTCATAAGAAAGATCTCGGTTTGTTATTACAAATCCAAAATTATTTCGAGTAGGTAAAATTTATAGTAATAAAGCAGAATCAGCTCAATACCGTGTCGAGTCTGTTAAACAATTAGAAATTCTTATTAATCATTTTGATTCCTATGGCTTAATCACTCAGAAATGGTCAGATTACCAGTTATTTAAAAAGGGATTGAATTATTAAAAATAAAGAACACTTAACCGGGAAGGTATAAATAAATTAATTGCTATCAAAGCATCCTTAAATTTAGGACTTTCAGATGAATTAAAACAGCTTTCCCGGAAGTTGTTCCTGTAAATAGACCTATAGTTTCTAATCAAAATATTCCTGATCCTATGTGAATTGCAGGTTTTACTAGTGCTGAAGGGTGTTTTTAGTCAATATTAAACAGTCAAAAACAATTTCTTTAGGTTATCAAACAATTTTAAGATTTCAAATTACTCAACATATTCGAGATAGATTTTTGTTAATTAATATTATAAATTTTTAGATTGTGGTCATTTACATGAAGGTGAAAATGTTCAATTCTTAGATATTGTTGTACACAAGTTAAGTGATATTTATGGTAAAATAATTCCTTTCTTTATTAAATATCCTATTTTAGGTGTTAAAAGTAACGATTTTTCTAATTTTATCCAAGTCGCTGATTTAATGAAAGACAAAAGTCATTTAAATCAAGAGGGACTAGATCAAATACGTAAAATAAAAGCAGGAATGAATAAAGGAAGAAAAATATAAAGTAGATTCTTAAAGGCGGAGCCTTACGGCTTTGCTTTTAGTTTCGAGGGAGTGGTAAGGGTGGGGATATTTTTTTCTAACATTATGAATTTTTAAGAGGCCAGGTTGCTTAGTTCAACTTGGTAGGGTAGCTTAGAGATATCTTAATATTTTTAAGTGTGCATGATAAATTTGACCAGCCATGTCTATACAAATAGTTTTCATTTAAAAGATTTACCTTTAGCTCTACTTGTTCAAAAGAGTTAGGTCTAGGTTCATTATCTCGAAAAAGGGGTTAATGCTTATATATTAACTATAAATAACTATGAAGGTATATTATTAGTTATTTCACTAATAAATGGAAATATGAGAACACCTAAAATACATAGTCTTAATACATTAATCGATTTTTTAAATAAAACTAAAGGAACCAGTATTGAAAAACATCCTGTATCTACAGAGTCTTTAGATTCCAATCCGTGGCTGTCAGGGTTTATAGAAGCAGACGCTTCTTTTCAAGTAAGAACTACTCTTTCAGGTAAATATCCTAAACTTGAATGTAAATTAGAAATATCTCAAAGACGAGAAGATCACAAAGGGTATGATAATTCAGATTTCTTAAGTTATATTGCGGAGTTTTTAGAAACGGAAGTTAAAAATAAGATCGGATAAACCAAAACCTGAGTAGAGTTAGAACTACTAACCTTAAAAGGTAATATTAAAGCTAAAAATTATCTTTACAATTTCCTCTATTTGGAACTAAACATTTAGATTCATTAGATTGAATAGAAGTAGTAGACATGTTTGACAGAAAGGAGCACAATACAGATGAAGGAAAGGAAAAATAGTAAAGATCAAATCAGGTATGAACAATTTCAGAACAAATTTTACTTGAGATCATTTACAAAACTTCTACAACTTAAAAATATAAGATATGGTCCGATCAAGCACGAGAGTGTTTGCGTATCTACACTAAGTTTTAATAACTTTTAAGCTTAAAGAGTAATACTTTAAGCTATGGGATTTCATCCAGTAGGTCAACAAATTTAATGGGAATAACTATGGTCTTAACTGACCGAAATTTTAATACATCATTCTTTGAAACAGCTGGTGGAGGTGACCCTATTTTATTCCAACATCTTTCTACGGCCCTGTTTTTATTTTTATTTATTATTGCGGTACTTATTTTAATTATCAACCTACTTTAGAGACATTACATACTTTAATATCCGCGCAGTTACTGTATAAAGGAGATAAAGAAGATATGTTTAAAAATATTATCAATTAAATGCCAGATGCGTAGCCGTAAAAATACAGATGCAGGGAAAAATAAACAACCGAGCCCTGAGTTCCTAAACTGGTTAATTGGGTTTAGTGAAGGAGACGGTAGTTTTATTAAATCAACAAGAGGTGATCTTTATTTTGTAATTAGTCAAGATACCAGAGATAAACAAGTCTTAGAGTATATTCAAAAAGAACTTAACCTTGGGAAAGTTATATCTCAAGGAAAAACTACTTCACGATTTGTAGTTCAAGATAAATTAGGTTTGTATTTGATTGCTTTAATTTTTAATGGTAATCTTAGAACTCCGGATAAGCTGGAGTCTTTTAATAAATTTTATATGCGCTTAACATAAGTATTAAAAGTCTAGAGGTCGTGCCTTAAGTAAGTTGAAAGAATTTGGGTTAGATACAAGTGTTTATGAATATATAGAACCTATTAAAACCCCAAAACTATAACCTTAGATGATACATGATTACTAGGGTTTATAGACGCAGAGGGTGTTTAGGATTTTCCTCACTGCGTGAGGAAAACCGGTATTATCGCCTTTGTTTCGATTTAACTCAAAAGGGTTGATAATAAAAAGTGGTTTTAGACAGACTTTTGAACTTTTCAAAGTAGGGATTATAAATAGACATTACCATGACAATATTTGATATTTTAGAGTAAGTGGTTTATATGATACTTTAGCTGTTATTAATTATTTGGAAAATTCAGATTTTACATTATTAACTAAAAAGCTTCTAGTTATTTATTATGAAAACAAATACGTAATTCTATAAACCAAGAAGAACATTTAGATCCTGTACAAAGACAAAAATTGATAAGTCTGTCTAAAACTGTAAATAAGTATTCTTAATAAGATTAATTTAAACAATTGGAAAACGGAAGCAGTAGTCCGTTAAGTGGAGGCTTTAGCACTACCTCGTTATGTTAATAAGGAAAGACCATTACTTCGTATTTCGTACTACTAAATGGGATGCTTTGAGTTAAAAATCGCGTACTGAGTTAGGCACGTCAGTTTATTTTTTTCAACGTAGGCGCGCTACGTAAGGTTACAGGTATAAAATTCTTTTTCGTCAGGGGTGAAGTTGGGTTGGGGACGTAAAATAAAAGCATTTATCCTTTTCCTATTATATACTTTGAAAGGTAGTGAAGCTAAATCTTAACTAAATCATTAGATGATTCTAATGTATCAATATATAATAATATAGCAGGTGTTGATTTATGAAATATATTTATAAATTTGTTGGATATTATAATATCAAAGACTATATTATTATATTCTTTTTGGCACAGCTGGGTTACCCTCTGTAAATAAAAAGAAGCTACTGTTTAGTTGTAATCTCTTAATATAAGTAACTGGTAGAAGGAATTATATTATAATAGTTTCTCGGTTCTATATCTAGACGGAAATAACTATTTATCATAAAGGATTATTTACCTAGAAGGTAAGTATGAATATAAATTACATATAATCCATATATTCATATAGCTATGTTGG
The DNA here is from genome assembly GCA_902806535.1 of Hypoxylon rickii. NCBI lineage: Eukaryota > Fungi > Ascomycota > Sordariomycetes > Xylariales > Hypoxylaceae > Hypoxylon > Hypoxylon rickii. Next base: position 19,561 of record CADCWY010000054.1, read on the forward strand.
TGTTAACGGTTAAAACCGCTTTACCGCGACAAGACCGTCGGTTATCTACTTACCGCTACAGACTGGTTCACCAATGGGTGGCTGAAACGCTGCTTAATGTACAGTCGGATTCCTCTGGTAAGTTATTCCAGGTTAGTTTCTTTTTCTTGAAGGAGCAAGCTACTCTTTTTTGTGTGTACGAAGTTAGCTCCTCCTAATCCCTAAACTTTTTATACCGTAGGGTAATCCCGCACCCTCCTGGTGATCGATAGGATAGATAAGAGTAAAAATAAAACCCATTTTTTTAGGAAATTAAGCTTATAATTAGGTATAATAAAAATAATTATATAGTACGGAATTGTAAGAAGTTTATTAAAAATAGTTTTATTAGTTTTGTTTACAAAGTTTTTCATAACTTGCATATCTTCAGGATTAGATAGTACAATTCAAAAATCTTTTGAGTTTTCTTCTTTTACTCTAAATTTAAAGAATATTATCCAGATTTAAAGGAACCTGATAGTAGATTTTAGAATGACTAATAGGTTTTCAGAAGGGAAGGTTCTTTTATTCTAGCTAAAAGAGGTGACTTATCTTTTGTTGTTACTCAATCTAGTTCAGATATAGAAGTATTAAATTACATTAAAGATAATTTAGGTTTTGGTAGAGTGATTAAACAATCTATTAAACAAAATACGCATAGATTTGTTATACAAGATTTTAAAATATTTATTTAATTTGTTTACTCTTTAATGGGAACATGGTATTTCCTACAAGGAAAGCGAGATTTTTAACTTTTTATCTACTTTTAATGAAAGGTTAATAAGAAAGAATCTTAATACTATAATTCCTTTAGATAATTGTGTAACACCTACTTTAGAAGATGGTTGACTATCTGGTATAAGTGACGGAGAAGGTTCTTTTACTTGTTCATTACTTTCTAATAGTTCTGCTTTTAGATTTAGATTTATATTAACTCAAAAGTGGGAAGCCAATAAATATGTTTTTGAATATATATTGAGATTATTAAATAAACATTCAATTGAGGGTTCTGTAGTGGGTCATCATGCAGATAATGTATGAGAACTTAGGATAAATGGACTAAAAAATTGTAAAGGTTTATTTCTTTATTTTGATAATTATAATCTTATGTCTAAAAGAAAGATAGTTATTTGAAGTGAAAATCACTTTATAATAGATTAGTCAATAAAGATCATTTAAATAATGATACTAGATTAGAATTAATTAATTTAGCTAAACAAATTAATAAAACGATATAATTTATATAAATTAGGAAAAATGGGTAAGATTTAGCAACTAAAAGCTATTAGAATTGTCTAAGGCAGATGTAAAATAAAAATAAGACCTTAGATGATAAATACTATTAAGTATATCTTAACTCTAGTTCTTGCTATATTATTTATTGTGCAATTCTTAGAAAGAAACAATAAAATGCTTGAGCAATATTGGTGTGACTATTATAATAAATATAGTCTAACGGTCAAAAATTTTCCCAATTAAATTAAGACCGTCGGTTATCTACTTACCGCTACAGACTGGTTCACCAATGGGTGGCTGAAACGCTGCTTAATGTACAGTCGGATTCCTCTGGTAAGTTATTCCAGGTTAGTTTCCTTTTTCTCTTGAAGGAGCAAGCTACTCATTTTTGTGTGTACGAAGTTAGCTCCTCCTAATCCCTAAACTTTTTTATACCGTAGGGTAATCCCGCACCCTCCTGGTGATCGGGATAGGGATAGATAAGAGTAAAAATAAAAACCCATTTTTTTAGGAAATTAAGCTTATAATTAGGTATAATAAAAATAATTATATAGTACGGAATTGTAAGAAGTTTATTAAAAATAGTTTTATTAGTTTTGTTTACAAAGTTTTTCATAACTTGCATATCTTCAGGATTAGATAGTACAATTCAAAAATCTTTTGAGTTTTCTTCTTTTTACTCTAAATTTAAAGAATATTATCCAGATTTAAAGGAACCTGATAGTAGATTTTAGAATGACTAATAGGTTTTTCAGAAGGGAAGGTTCTTTTATTCTAGCTAAAAGAGGTGACTTATCTTTTGTTGTTACTCAATCTAGTTCAGATATAGAAGTATTAAATTACATTAAAGATAATTTAGGTTTTGGTAGAGTGATTAAACAATCTATTAAACAAAATACGCATAGATTTGTTATACAAGATTTTAAAAATATTTATTTAATTTGTTTACTCTTTAATGGGAACATGGTATTTCCTACAAGGAAAGCGAGATTTTTAACTTTTATCTACTTTTAATGAAAGGTTAATAAGAAAGAATCTTAATACTATAATTCCTTTAGATAATTGTGTAACACCTACTTTAGAAGATGGTTGACTATCTGGTATAAGTGACGGAGAAGGTTCTTTTACTTGTTCATTACTTTCTAATAGTTCTGCTTTTAGATTTAGATTTATATTAACTCAAAAGTGGGAAGCCAATAAATATGTTTTTGAATATATATTGAGATTATTAAATAAACATTCAATTGAGGGTTCTGTAGTGGGTCATCATGCAGATAATGTATGAGAACTTAGGATAAATGGACTAAAAATTGTAAAGGTTTATTTCTTTATTTTGATAATTATAATCTTATGTCTAAAAAGAAAGATAGTTATTTGAAGTGAAAATCACTTTATAATAGATTAGTCAATAAAGATCATTTAAATAATGATACTAGATTAGAATTAATTAATTTAGCTAAACAAATTAATAAAACGATATAATTTATATAAATTAGGAAAAATGGGTAAGATTTAGCAACTAAAAGCTATTAGAATTGTCTAAGGCAGATGTAAAATAAAAATAAGACCTTAGATGATAAATACTATTAAGTATATCTTAACTCTAGTTCTTGCTATATTATTTATTGTGCAATTCTTAGAAAGAAACAATAAAATGCTTGAGCAATATTGGTGTGACTATTATAATAAATATAGTCTAACGGTCAAAAATTTTCCCAATTAAATTAAGACCGTCGGTTATCTACTTACCGCTACAGACTGGTTCACCAATGGTGGCTGAAACGCTGCTTAATGTACAGTCGGACTCTCTGCAGTTATTCCAGGTTAGTTTCCTTTCCTTTTTTCTCTTGAAGGAGCAAGCTACTCATTTTTTGTGTGTACGAAGTTAGCTCCTCTAATCCCTAAACTTTTTATACCGTAGGGTAATCCCGCACCTCCTGGTGATCGATAGGGATAGATAAGAGTAAAAAATAAAACCCATTTTTTTAGGAAATTAAGCTTATAATTAGGTATAATAAAATAATTATATAGTACGGAATTGTAAGAAGTTTATTAAAATAGTTTTATTAGTTTTGTTTACAAAGTTTTTCATAACTTGCATATCTTCAGATTAGATAGGTACAATTCAAAAATCTTTTTGAGTTTTCTTCTTTTTACTCTAAATTTAAAGAATATCCAGATTTAAAGGAACCTGATAGTAGATTTTTTAGAATGACTAGCTAGGTTTTTCAGAAGGGAAGGTTCTTTTATTCTAGCTAAAAG
>CADCWY010000055.1:0-27710 GCA_902806535.1 Hypoxylon rickii
TAAATTTAATAAAAGCTCATTAAATTCCGAAGGGTTACGTAAACTTGTAGCAATTAGAGCATCTCTTAATTGAGTCTTCCTACTGATTTAAATGCTGCCTTTTTGGGGATTGTTCCCTACCCTAGACCTGAAGTTTCGGATATTACAATTAAAGACCCAGAATGGCTAGCTGGATTTGCTAGTGAGGGATGCTTTCTTAAAGATTACTTCAAAGCTATTACTCATATTTCAGGTTACCAAGTAAGTTTAATTTTTAAACTTACTCAACATTCTAGAGATGAACTATTGGTAAGATTTTTAGTTAATTACTTAGGATGTGGAACAATTTCTTTATATGGTTCTGCTATAGAATATAGAGTAACTAGATTTAGTGATTTAACTGACAAAATTATTCCTTTATTTCAAAAATTTCCAATACAAGGGTAAAGTTTTAGATTACAATGATTTTGTAAGTTCTAGAATTAATGAAGAACAAATTACATTTAACTCCTGCAGGGTTAGAACAAATTAAATTAATCAAATCAAATATGAATAAAGGAAGAGTAGTTAGAATTAAAGTTGTATGAGTTATTCATATACTGGAGTTGATCCTTGTTTAGTTGAATGATAAATCTAATTGCCGTGAAAATTCATCAACTACATAGTTTAATCGATTGATTAAATTTAAATCATAATACTCAATTAGAAAAATTGCCTTTGAATAAAAGGTAGTTTGATATAACTGTACAATATACTAAAACAGAGGACGGTGCAAAAAAGAAAAAATCTCTTGTAGAATGAGAATTGAACAAAGAGTATTAGATCCTATAACAAATGATAGTTATTCTGATATATTGAATCAAATATGTACATTTCTAAATTGTAATTTGTTGACTAGAACCCAAAAATCTACGAATAATACTTTTATACTTTAGCTGCAACTAGTAAGGTATCTTCAGCTATTTTAATTAAATATTTTAGTAAATATCCGTTATTTACAAGTAAGTTTTAGACTATAAAGACTGGGAACAGGTAGCTTACTTAATTATTAATAATCAACATTTAACTGAGGAAGGAATAAATACAGTAGAACTTGTAAGAAGTCGTATGAATACAAAAGAACTGAATTTAATTGAGATCATTTACAAAATTTTAGTTAAACATGGATATTTCCGGCGGCGGCTGCATAGAAAAAAAATTAAATTATCTGCATCTTTTTTCTTATGAAAAAGTGACTGAAGTGTTGAAAAATTTTATAATTAAATAAAAAAAACGGAAACTTTACTCCGTATCCAGAGGATAGGAAAAGAAATTTAAGGAAATGCCGTTATAAAGTGTAAATTTTATAATTATTATTTTGCTATAAGCATGGAACCCCTCGAAATAGAGTTTTACTCAGTTAACAGATGTATTGACACCTAATTGAACTGTTATAATGCGGTTATAAAGTATACAATTTACTGAATTAGTCGTAAAACTAATACATACATGGGGGCATTATGCTGGAAACCAACGAGTATTTTATACTTTAGTAGGATCCTCAGAGACTTTAATAAACTAATTAGCTAGTAAATTGATTTATTAAGAATGTATAAATTTTTATACATTAATACGCAAAACTCAATTTTACTAACTAAACTAGATAGTTAGGTAAAAAATTGGATGAAGACATAGTCCGTTTAGGTAAGAAATTACTTAATTATAAAGATTCCCTAGACTTAATAATATAAGTTTCTGATTATTAATACCTAGTTTGCTATTATTAGTTTTCTCTGCTGTAATCGAGGGTGGAGCTGGTACTTTCCTGTGCTTGAGTAGTAAGTAATTACTATAATTGAATTTCACTGTATGCTGGAAACTCCTAAAGTTCTAGGTACTATGTAATAAAATCAGTAAAAATCCTAGAAATGCAATAATGGACAATCAGCAGGAAACCAAAGTAATAAACCATATTATAAGTAGGATCCTCAGAGACTATACGTGAAACACTTGTCTTAACCTTAAGACGGTGAAGATATAGTCCTTGTACATATGAAAGTATGTACATCATATTAATCTGGATTTTATTTATAGGTAGGAATTTGAAATAAAATGTCCGAACCTTCCTTGATTTTAATTCCGCACCTCCGGCGACTAATGATTCAGCTAAATTAGCTTTAAAAATTAAAGGAAGTTATTAACGGTGGAACAATGGAGCATCCTAAGAATTCGGATTATTTTAATCTCTTATTCCAAGATGTTAATTCAATACAATCGATAGCTGTACTACTTAACGGGCAGATGAGAACACCTAAAATAGAAGCTTTACATAGACTAATTGATTGATTAAATGCTAGATCTAATAATACTGTTAAACTATCAAGGTTGGAATTGGATAGTAGTCCATTAAGTAGTAATGCTTGATTAGCTGGATTTATAGAATCCGATGGTAATTTTATTGTGGATTTGATTTAAATTCTGATGGTATAGCAAAATTGTAAAGTGCTATATGAGAATTTCTCAAAAAATCTTACAGATTAAACAGTGAAATACCCGAAAATAAAAACACTAATCTTAACATAATGGAAGAAATAAGAGAATTTCTTAATGTAAAAACGTTACTGAAATTAAAAGAGTTAAGGAGAATTATGTAGAGTTAGCTTATGAAGTAAGAACTACTAGAAAAGAATCTTGCGATCTTTTAATAGATTACTTAACAAATTACCCACTATTTAGTTCTAAACATCAAGATTTCTTAGATTGAAAAAAAGCACATGAAATTAGATTATCTAAAAGTTATAAATCTATTGAGGGTACCTCAAAGTTAACGTCCCTAAAAAATAGCATGAACACTAAAAGAACTCAATTTGATTGAGATTCATTAAACAGATTTTACTGTTAAATGTAATCAGGATTAGTAATAACGAGGTTTGCTTTTCTTTGTAAAGCAATAAGTCTCTTAGCTTTATAGAATTGTAAAGTTAATATAATTTGACAGGATGAACACTTAAGGATAAGGTGTTGCCTTGAGGTAACTCAAGGGCAATAAAACTCTACTCGATGCATAAAACTCTTGATATCTTTAATGATAGAGTTAATTACTACTCGTTAATTTTTATTTTAACCGTTAAAATGTACTTAATTTACCTTGTTTTATTTATTGAATCAGGTTCAAGACAATATGCCTGGGAAAAATTAGCAGTTATGCTTAATTCCCATCAGAGACTAAACGTAGAGCATCCTAATAATATTCATGATCATTCTAGATGAATCAATAAATCTAAATATTATGAAAATAAAGATAATTTTCATCAATGGTTAGTAGGTTTTACAGACGGCGATGGAAGTTTTACTATCTATAGATCAAAAGAAGGTAAATGAACTCTTTTCTTTAAATTGACTCAAAGTACATATAATTTAAGATTGTTACACTTTATAAAAGCTCAATTAGGAGTTGGTTCAGTAAGCGTTGATTTAAAAATTTATATGCTGATTTTAGAATTAGAGATAGAAAAACCATTGGATCTATTATTTTACCTATATTTGACAAATATCCTTTATTAACAAGTAAATATTACTCTTATTCTAAATTTAAAGAAGCTTATCTTATTTTAGAAAACAGTAGTTTAACTACTCAAGAGAAAGATATATTATTATTGGACATAGTTAATAGACAAATGCCCGATAATTACATTTCACCCGCGAGAAGTAGTTAATTATGAAGTTAATAACACTAATGAGGCTAAATTAGTAATGAGTAAATATTGATTAATTGGAAAGGCTAGTTTTTACTTAGTAAGTAAAGGATCAAATCGTATAGTTCATGCTTTTGAAATTACTCAAAAATTAGATGTTATTATTTTAAAAGCTATTTCTTTAATACTAGGTATTAATTTATTAAAAAAGAACATATTACACAGTAGTTACAACAAATTCTCGTTCTATAGTAAACATAATATCATACTTTCATAATTGTATTAAAGGGATGAAGGCTGTAGAGTTTAGAATTTGAGCTAGAAGCTATGTAAAACATAAAGGAAAACATGAAAAATTAGAAAAATAAGAGAATTGTAAGAAACCTTAGATCAGCTAGATTAGATAAAAATTTTAAAAATACTAACCATCATAACCATTAATGTTTATTATTAGGATGAAGGCATAGTCCAACCCATCATGTGAATGATGGATATAGCGATAGTAATTATTATAGCTTTAGTTTATTATTTAATATAAGGGGTGGGTATTAAGGGAAATAATAAGCTAAACAAATTATAATAGAAATATGAGGCTATCAATATATATGTTATCCCCCATTGTCTGGCGTACAAAGTCATAGTGGGCCTAGTGTTGATTTAGCTATATTTGCTCTTCATTTGTCGGGTGTTAGCTCTTTACTTGGAGCAATCAATTTCGGCTTGTGGTTGCCGCTATTATTAACCCCATGAATAATTTATTATATTATTTATATTGTTTACTATATTGTTTACTATATCACTGTTTTCTCTTCTTTGTTGATTAAACATGAAAGTTTCACTATGCTAGCTAAATCTAATGATTCAGACATAGAATCCAATGAAGATAACGGTGGCGAACCCTCCGGAGAGAATGACGAAGAAAATGAGATAGATAATAAGAGCAAAAATGACAATGAAGAAAATGAATTAGAGCCTGAAGAAGATCCTAAAAAACCTGGTAATAATTCAGGAAAAAAGCAGGATTGGGGTTTTATTTTAGGAAGAAAAGGTAAAGATGTTTTTGTTCATCAATTAGCTAATACTCAAGTTAACCGTAATAAACCTGTAACTTTAAAGGTATTAAATGAAATATTAGCATATTCTAATATTTTAGTAAGCGAAGATACTTTAAATTCCTTATTAGCTATACCTAGATTAGTCTTTTATGATTTACATAAACAAGAAACCTTGGATTTAATTTACGAGAAATTGGGAACACCGCATAGTAAAATCCAACCTCAAGGTATATATATTTTTTACTTATTTAAGTACTGGTCAAAATATGCGGGTTCATCCTCCCAATTAGCTTTTAGATTAAAAGGTTACTTAAATCAAACTCATAAAAGCACTGGAAAACTCATACCTTTAATGAAAGAAGTAGGTTTATCTAAATTTAAATTAGAAGTAATATGCTTACCTTATTATCCTGAATTCAAATCAGAAATAATATTAGAGCAATACTTTTACTAGATCCTTCCTTTAATTTAAATACTATAAGAGTTTCAAATAACCTAGTGGATCTAATTCTAAAGCTTTATTTATGTATAATAGAGATCAATCGATACTTTATTACTATACTACACAACAAAAGATTTTATCTCTAAACTTAGTATAAGTCATTTTACATTTACTAAACACCTTACAAAGGGTACTTATTACTTAGGTAAATATTTATTTACGAGAGAAAGTAATAATACTGCTAGACAGTCTCATATGACTTTACCTGAAATAGCTTTAATGTTAGAAAGAGACAGAGTTAAATTTAATAGGGGAAAAGCCTGTTAATAGTTTAAGTAAAGCTATTGTATTAATAGACGTACAGAGTAAGGAGGAACTTGTCTTTGAAAGTTTAGGACAATGTATTAATTTCTTAAAAAGTAAAGGATTTTCTGCTTCTCAAAAGACTTTAGTAAAACGTTTAAATTCAGATCTATCATATAAAGGTTATATTTGTAAAACTGTAAATAATAAATAAATAAAGATTAATATTTTTCTTTTTCGCGCTCCGCGCTCCGTATCCCCCCCCCCTATCCTTCGGATTAGAAGCACCCCTGTAAGGGGACGAGGGATTAGGGGAAGTGTAGAGTAAATATTCTGGGGTTAATAATATATTAGCTATAAAAAAAATGAGATTGATATAAAATTAAAACTGTATGCTGGAAGGGCTTAGTGTTTATAAGTACTAAGAAGATAAATTCTAGTAAAAATCTTATAGGCTTATGCATAATCAGCAGGAAACCAATCATCAAAGTATTTACAATACATTTGTGTAGTAGGATCCTCAGAGACTATACGTTTTACACCAGATCGAGCTTTCGATTTGCTGAAGAGATAGTCCACAAAATTTACAATGTAATTTTATGGCTACGCATCCTATCCTAGGATTAGTCGGTTAATAAGATTCTATCATTATATTGTGTCATAACAACTATAGCTAACATGAGAACTCCAGGTATAAGATTACACAAATTGGCTCTATTTGGATGAGCTGTTGTTATTACTGCTGTACTATTATTACTATCTCTCCCTGTATTAGCCGGTAAATTAATTCTGCCGGCTCTAAATTTGGCTGTTTTCTGGGAACCGTTGTATGAAAATATATCGCAATCAGCAGGTAATCTATTAAGTTTGAACTTTTTAGAGAACCTCAGAGACTATACGCCAAAATATTTTTGTTGTAGTTTAGTACTTTTACCTTTCCTTTATGTACAACTCTTAGATCCATTCATACTAATAACCATAGTCAAAATATAAATAAATCTCTTTTAGTTATTATTTCACCGGACTTCTTGAAGGTGATGGTACAATAGTAACACCCAAAACTTTAAGAAGCCCTAAGGGTAAATTAAATTATCCTGCTTGGTGATCTAGAAAATCATCTCTGTGTGGGAAAAACTATCAAACTCCGGGGACACCCTAAAACTATTGATACTAAACCAAATATGAAAATATTTGTGTGGCTGAACTAATTACTCAGGTATAGTAATAAATCAATAGATGAAGGAAACTGAAATGGGCAATCGTGGATCTAAATCAAATATGTAGAAATATTTGTAAAAGAGCAACGAGTAGACGGTAGTTGATTATTAAATCTTAATGCGTTTAATAGTTTAAGGTGTACTCTAATAGGCTTCGAAAGAAGTTTTTTTTAGGTTAATAGGCACGTTATCCTATAAATTCTCAAGTCAAAAATCTTTCTAAACATATAAACAATAATAAAAAATTTGTTTCTACCCTAACTAATTTACAACCTGTTAGTATTAATCCTTGATTTATTACAGGGTTTGCAGACGGAGAATCTAGCTTTATTATCGGTCTTGTTAGAGATGATAAATATAAAACTGGTTGAAGTGTAAAACCTAAATTTCAAATATCTCTTCATAAGAAAGATCTCGGTTTGTTATTACAAATCCAAAATTATTTCGGAGTAGGTAAAATTTATAGTAATAAAGCAGAATCAGCTCAATACCGTGTCGAGTCTGTTAAACAATTAGAAATTCTTATTAATCATTTTGATTCCTATGGCTTAATCACTCAGAAATGGTCAGATTACCAGTTATTTAAAAAAGGGATTGAATTATTAAAAAATAAAGAACACTTAACCGGGAAGGTATAAATAAATTAATTGCTATCAAAGCATCCTTAAATTTAGGACTTTCAGATGAATTAAAAACAGCTTTCCCGGAAGTTGTTCCTGTAAATAGACCTATAGTTTCTAATCAAAATATTCCTGATCCTATGTGAATTGCAGGTTTTACTAGTGCTGAAGGGTGTTTTTTAGTCAATATTAAACAGTCAAAAACAATTTCTTTAGGTTATCAAACAATTTTAAGATTTCAAATTACTCAACATATTCGAGATAGATTTTTGTTAATTAATATTATAAATTTTTTAGATTGTGGTCATTTACATGAAGGTGAAAATGTTCAATTCTTAGATATTGTTGTACACAAGTTAAGTGATATTTATGGTAAAATAATTCCTTTCTTTATTAAATATCCTATTTTAGGTGTTAAAAGTAACGATTTTTCTAATTTTATCCAAGTCGCTGATTTAATGAAAGACAAAAGTCATTTAAATCAAGAGGGACTAGATCAAATACGTAAAATAAAAGCAGGAATGAATAAAGGAAGAAAAATATAAAGTAGATTCTTAAAGGCGGAGCCTTACGGCTTTGCTTTTAGTTTCGAGGGAGTGGTAAGGGTGGGGATATTTTTTTTCTAACATTATGAATTTTTAAGAGGCCAGGTTGCTTAGTTCAACTTGGTAGGGTAGCTTAGAGATATCTTAATATTTTTAAGTGTGCATGATAAATTTGACCAGCCATGTCTATACAAATAGTTTTTCATTTAAAAGATTTACCTTTAGCTCTACTTGTTCAAAAAGAGTTAGGTCTAGGTTCATTATCTCGAAAAAAAGGGGTTAATGCTTATATATTAACTATAAATAACTATGAAGGTATATTATTAGTTATTTCACTAATAAATGGAAATATGAGAACACCTAAAATACATAGTCTTAATACATTAATCGATTTTTTTAAATAAAACTAAAGGAACCAGTATTGAAAAACATCCTGTATCTACAGAGTCTTTAGATTCCAATCCGTGGCTGTCAGGGTTTATAGAAGCAGACGCTTCTTTTCAAGTAAGAACTACTCTTTCAGGTAAATATCCTAAACTTGAATGTAAATTAGAAATATCTCAAAGACGAGAAGATCACAAAGGGTATGATAATTCAGATTTCTTAAGTTATATTGCGGAGTTTTTAGAAACGGAAGTTAAAAATAAGATCGGATAAACCAAAACCTGAGTATAGAGTTAGAACTACTAACCTTAAAGGTAATATTAAAGCTAAAAATTATCTTTTACAATTTCCTCTATTTGGAACTAAACATTTAGATTCATTAGATTGAATAGAAGTAGTAGACATGTTTGACAGAAAGGAGCACAATACAGATGAAGGAAAGGAAAAAATAGTAAAGATCAAATCAGGTATGAACAATTTCAGAACAAATTTTACTTGAGATCATTTACAAAACTTCTACAACTTAAAAATATAAGATATGGTCCGATCAAGCACACGAGAGTGTTTGCGTATCTACACTAAGTTTTAATAACTTTTTAAGCTTAAAGAGTAATACTTTAAGCTATGGGATTTCATCCAGTAGGTCAACAAATTTAATGGGAATAACTATGGTCTTAACTGACCGAAATTTTAATACATCATTCTTTGAAACAGCTGGTGGAGGTGACCCTATTTTATTCCAACATCTTTTCTACGGCCCTGTTTTTATTTTTATTTATTATTGCGGTACTTATTTTAATTATCAACCTACTTTAGAGACATTACATACTTTAATATCCGCGCAGTTACTGTATAAAGGAGATAAAGAAGATATGTTTAAAAAATATTATCAATTAAATGCCAGATGCGTAGCCGTAAAAAATACAGATGCAGGAAAAAATAAACAACCGAGCCCTGAGTTCCTAAACTGGTTAATTGGGTTTAGTGAAGGAGACGGTAGTTTTATTAAATCAACAAGAGGTGATCTTTATTTTGTAATTAGTCAAGATACCAGAGATAAACAAGTCTTAGAGTATATTCAAAAAGAACTTAACCTTGGGAAAGTTATATCTCAAGGAAAAACTACTTCACGATTTGTAGTTCAAGATAAATTAGGTTTGTATTTGATTGCTTTAATTTTTAATGGTAATCTTAGAACTCCGGATAAGCTGGAGTCTTTTAATAAATTTTTATATGCGCTTAACATAAGTATTAAAAAGTCTAGAGGTCGTGCCTTAAGTAAGTTGAAAGAATTTGGGTTAGATACAAGTGTTTATGAATATATAGAACCTATTAAAACCCCCAAAACTATAACCTTAGATGATACATGATTACTAGGGTTTATAGACGCAGAGGGGTGTTTTCATGTAGGATTTTCCTCACTGCGTGAGGAAAACCGGTATTATCGCCTTTGTTTCGATTTAACTCAAAAAGGGGTTGATAATAAAAAAGTGGTTTTAGACAGACTTTTTGAACTTTTCAAAGTAGGGATTATAAATAGACATTACCATGACAATATTTGATATTTTAGAGTAAGTGGTTTATATGATACTTTAGCTGTTATTAATTATTTGGAAAATTCAGATTTTACATTATTAACTCAAAAAAAGCTTCTAGTTATTTATTATGAAAACAAATACGTAATTCTATAAACCAAGAAGAACATTTAGATCCTGTACAAAGACAAAAATTGATAAGTCTGTCTAAAACTGTAAATAAGTATTCTTAATAAGATTAATTTAAACAATTGGAAAAACGGAAGCAGTAGTCCGTTAAGTGGAGGCTTTAGCACTACCTCGTTATGTTAATAAGGAAAGACCATTACTTCGTATTTCGTACTACTAAATGGGATGCTTTGAGTTAAAAAAATCGCGTACTGAGTTAGGCACGTCAGTTTATTTTTTTTTCAACGTAGGCGCGCTACGTAAGGTTACAGGTATAAAATTCTTTTTCGTCAAGGGGTGAAGTTGGGTTGGGGACGTAAAATAAAAGCATTTATCCTTTTCCTATTATATACTTTGAAAGGTAGTGAAGCTAAATCTTAACTAAATCATTAGATGATTCTAATGTATCAATATATAATAATATAGCAGGTGTTGATTTATGAAATATATTTATAAATTTGTTGGATATTATAATATCAAAGACTATATTATTATATTCTTTTAGCACAGCTGGGTTACCCTCTGTAAATAAAAAGAAGCTACTGTTTAGTTGTAATCTCTTAATATAAGTAACTGGTAGAAGGAATTATATTATAATAGTTTCTCGGTTCTATATCTAGACGGAAATAACTATTTATCATAAAGGATTATTTACCTAGAAGGTAAGTATGAATATAAATTACATATAATCCATATATTCATATAGCTATGTTGGTGTTAACGGTTAAAACCGCTTTACCGCGACAAGACCGTCGGTTATCTACTTACCGCTACAGACTGGTTCACCAATGGGTGGCTGAAACGCTGCTTAATGTACAGTCGGATTCCTCTGGTAAGTTATTCCAGGTTAGTTTCCTTTTTTCTCTTGAAGGAGCAAGCTACTCATTTTTTGTGTGTACGAAGTTAGCTCCTCCTAATCCCTAAACTTTTTTTATACCGTAGGGTAATCCCGCACCCTCCTGGTGATCGGGATAGGGATAGATAAGAGTAAAAATAAAAACCCATTTTTTAGGAAATTAAGCTTATAATTAGGTATAATAAAAATAATTATATAGTACGGAATTGTAAGAAGTTTATTAAAAATAGTTTTATTAGTTTTGTTTACAAAGTTTTTCATAACTTGCATATCTTCAGGATTAGATAGTACAATTCAAAAATCTTTTGAGTTTTCTTCTTTTTACTCTAAATTTAAAGAATATTATCCAGATTTAAAGGAACCTGATAGTAGATTTTAGAATGACTAATAGGTTTTTCAGAAGGGAAGGTTCTTTTATTCTAGCTAAAAGAGGTGACTTATCTTTTGTTGTTACTCAATCTAGTTCAGATATAGAAGTATTAAATTACATTAAAGATAATTTAGGTTTTGGTAGAGTGATTAAACAATCTATTAAACAAAATACGCATAGATTTGTTATACAAGATTTTAAAAATATTTATTTAATTTGTTTACTCTTTAATGGGAACATGGTATTTCCTACAAGGAAAGCGAGATTTTTAACTTTTTTATCTACTTTTAATGAAAGGTTAATAAGAAAGAATCTTAATACTATAATTCCTTTAGATAATTGTGTAACACCTACTTTAGAAGATGGTTGACTATCTGGTATAAGTGACGGAGAAGGTTCTTTTACTTGTTCATTACTTTCTAATAGTTCTGCTTTTAGATTTAGATTTATATTAACTCAAAAGTGGGAAGCCAATAAATATGTTTTTGAATATATATTGAGATTATTAAATAAACATTCAATTGAGGGTTCTGTAGTGGGTCATCATGCAGATAATGTATGAGAACTTAGGATAAATGGACTAAAAAATTGTAAAGGTTTATTTCTTTATTTTGATAATTATAATCTTATGTCTAAAAAGAAAGATAGTTATTTGAAGTGAAAATCACTTTATAATAGATTAGTCAATAAAGATCATTTAAATAATGATACTAGATTAGAATTAATTAATTTAGCTAAACAAATTAATAAAACGATATAATTTATATAAATTAGGAAAAATGGGTAAGATTTAGCAACTAAAAGCTATTAGAATTGTCTAAGGCAGATGTAAAATAAAAATAAGACCTTAGATGATAAATACTATTAAGTATATCTTAACTCTAGTTCTTGCTATATTATTTATTGTGCAATTCTTAGAAAGAAACAATAAAATGCTTGAGCAATATTGGTGTGACTATTATAATAAATATAGTCTAACGGTCAAAAATTTTCCCAATTAAATTAAGACCGTCGGTTATCTACTTACCGCTACAGACTGGTTCACCAATGGGTGGCTGAAACGCTGCTTAATGTACAGTCGGATTCCTCTGGTAAGTTATTCCAGGTTAGTTTCCTTTTTCTCTTGAAGGAGCAAGCTACTCATTTTTGTGTGTACGAAGTTAGCTCCTCCTAATCCCTAAACTTTTTTATACCGTAGGGTAATCCCGCACCCTCCTGGTGATCGGGATAGGGATAGATAAGAGTAAAAATAAAAACCCATTTTTTTTAGGAAATTAAGCTTATAATTAGGGTATAATAAAAATAATTATATAGTACGGAATTGTAAGAAGTTTATTAAAAATAGTTTTATTAGTTTTGTTTACAAAGTTTTTCATAACTTGCATATCTTCAGGATTAGATAGTACAATTCAAAAATCTTTTGAGTTTTCTTCTTTTTACTCTAAATTTAAAGAATATTATCCAGATTTAAAGGAACCTGATAGTAGATTTTTAGAATGACTAATAGGTTTTTCAGAAGGGGAAGGTTCTTTTATTCTAGCTAAAAGAGGTGACTTATCTTTTGTTGTTACTCAATCTAGTTCAGATATAGAAGTATTAAATTACATTAAAGATAATTTAGGTTTTGGTAGAGTGATTAAACAATCTATTAAACAAAATACGCATAGATTTGTTATACAAGATTTTAAAAATATTTATTTAATTTGTTTACTCTTTAATGGGAACATGGTATTTCCTACAAGGAAAGCGAGATTTTTAACTTTTTTATCTACTTTTAATGAAAGGTTAATAAGAAAGAATCTTAATACTATAATTCCTTTAGATAATTGTGTAACACCTACTTTAGAAGATGGTTGACTATCTGGTATAAGTGACGGAGAAGGTTCTTTTACTTGTTCATTACTTTCTAATAGTTCTGCTTTTAGATTTAGATTTATATTAACTCAAAAGTGGGAAGCCAATAAATATGTTTTTGAATATATATTGAGATTATTAAATAAACATTCAATTGAGGGTTCTGTAGTGGGTCATCATGCAGATAATGTATGAGAACTTAGGATAAATGGACTAAAAAATTGTAAAGGTTTATTTCTTTATTTTGATAATTATAATCTTATGTCTAAAAAGAAAGATAGTTATTTGAAGTGAAAATCACTTTATAATAGATTAGTCAATAAAGATCATTTAAATAATGATACTAGATTAGAATTAATTAATTTAGCTAAACAAATTAATAAAACGATATAATTTATATAAATTAGGAAAAATGGGTAAGATTTAGCAACTAAAAGCTATTAGAATTGTCTAAGGCAGATGTAAAATAAAAATAAGACCTTAGATGATAAATACTATTAAGTATATCTTAACTCTAGTTCTTGCTATATTATTTATTGTGCAATTCTTAGAAAGAAACAATAAAATGCTTGAGCAATATTGGTGTGACTATTATAATAAATATAGTCTAACGGTCAAAAATTTTCCCAATTAAATTAAGACCGTCGGTTATCTACTTACCGCTACAGACTGGTTCACCAATGGGTGGCTGAAACGCTGCTTAATGTACAGTCGGATTCCTCTGGTAAGTTATTCCAGGTTAGTTTCCTTTTTCTCTTGAAGGAGCAAGCTACTCATTTTTGTGTGTACGAAGTTAGCTCCTCCTAATCCCTAAACTTTTTTATACCGTAGGGTAATCCCGCACCCTCCTGGTGATCGGGATAGGGATAGATAAGAGTAAAAATAAAAACCCATTTTTTTTAGGAAATTAAGCTTATAATTAGGGTATAATAAAAATAATTATATAGTACGGAATTGTAAGAAGTTTATTAAAAATAGTTTTATTAGTTTTGTTTACAAAGTTTTTCATAACTTGCATATCTTCAGGATTAGATAGTACAATTCAAAAATCTTTTGAGTTTTCTTCTTTTTACTCTAAATTTAAAGAATATTATCCAGATTTAAAGGAACCTGATAGTAGATTTTTAGAATGACTAATAGGTTTTTCAGAAGGGGAAGGTTCTTTTATTCTAGCTAAAAGAGGTGACTTATCTTTTGTTGTTACTCAATCTAGTTCAGATATAGAAGTATTAAATTACATTAAAGATAATTTAGGTTTTGGTAGAGTGATTAAACAATCTATTAAACAAAATACGCATAGATTTGTTATACAAGATTTTAAAAATATTTATTTAATTTGTTTACTCTTTAATGGGAACATGGTATTTCCTACAAGGAAAGCGAGATTTTTAACTTTTTTATCTACTTTTAATGAAAGGTTAATAAGAAAGAATCTTAATACTATAATTCCTTTAGATAATTGTGTAACACCTACTTTAGAAGATGGTTGACTATCTGGTATAAGTGACGGAGAAGGTTCTTTTACTTGTTCATTACTTTCTAATAGTTCTGCTTTTAGATTTAGATTTATATTAACTCAAAAGTGGGAAGCCAATAAATATGTTTTTGAATATATATTGAGATTATTAAATAAACATTCAATTGAGGGTTCTGTAGTGGGTCATCATGCAGATAATGTATGAGAACTTAGGATAAATGGACTAAAAAATTGTAAAGGTTTATTTCTTTATTTTGATAATTATAATCTTATGTCTAAAAAGAAAGATAGTTATTTGAAGTGAAAATCACTTTATAATAGATTAGTCAATAAAGATCATTTAAATAATGATACTAGATTAGAATTAATTAATTTAGCTAAACAAATTAATAAAACGATATAATTTATATAAATTAGGAAAAATGGGTAAGATTTAGCAACTAAAAGCTATTAGAATTGTCTAAGGCAGATGTAAAATAAAAATAAGACCTTAGATGATAAATACTATTAAGTATATCTTAACTCTAGTTCTTGCTATATTATTTATTGTGCAATTCTTAGAAAGAAACAATAAAATGCTTGAGCAATATTGGTGTGACTATTATAATAAATATAGTCTAACGGTCAAAAATTTTCCCAATTAAATTAAGACCGTCGGTTATCTACTTACCGCTACAGACTGGTTCACCAATGGGTGGCTGAAACGCTGCTTAATGTACAGTCGGATTCCTCTGGTAAGTTATTCCAGGTTAGTTTCCTTTTTTCTCTTGAAGGAGCAAGCTACTCATTTTTTGTGTGTACGAAGTTAGCTCCTCCTAATCCCTAAACTTTTTTTATACCGTAGGGTAATCCCGCACCCTCCTGGTGATCGGGATAGGGATAGATAAGAGTAAAAATAAAAACCCATTTTTTTTAGGAAATTAAGCTTATAATTAGGGTATAATAAAAATAATTATATAGTACGGAATTGTAAGAAGTTTATTAAAAATAGTTTTATTAGTTTTGTTTACAAAGTTTTTCATAACTTGCATATCTTCAGGATTAGATAGTACAATTCAAAAATCTTTTGAGTTTTCTTCTTTTTACTCTAAATTTAAAGAATATTATCCAGATTTAAAGGAACCTGATAGTAGATTTTTAGAATGACTAATAGGTTTTTCAGAAGGGGAAGGTTCTTTTATTCTAGCTAAAAGAGGTGACTTATCTTTTGTTGTTACTCAATCTAGTTCAGATATAGAAGTATTAAATTACATTAAAGATAATTTAGGTTTTGGTAGAGTGATTAAACAATCTATTAAACAAAATACGCATAGATTTGTTATACAAGATTTTAAAAATATTTATTTAATTTGTTTACTCTTTAATGGGAACATGGTATTTCCTACAAGGAAAGCGAGATTTTTAACTTTTTTATCTACTTTTAATGAAAGGTTAATAAGAAAGAATCTTAATACTATAATTCCTTTAGATAATTGTGTAACACCTACTTTAGAAGATGGTTGACTATCTGGTATAAGTGACGGAGAAGGTTCTTTTACTTGTTCATTACTTTCTAATAGTTCTGCTTTTAGATTTAGATTTATATTAACTCAAAAGTGGGAAGCCAATAAATATGTTTTTGAATATATATTGAGATTATTAAATAAACATTCAATTGAGGGTTCTGTAGTGGGTCATCATGCAGATAATGTATGAGAACTTAGGATAAATGGACTAAAAAATTGTAAAGGTTTATTTCTTTATTTTGATAATTATAATCTTATGTCTAAAAAGAAAGATAGTTATTTGAAGTGAAAATCACTTTATAATAGATTAGTCAATAAAGATCATTTAAATAATGATACTAGATTAGAATTAATTAATTTAGCTAAACAAATTAATAAAACGATATAATTTATATAAATTAGGAAAAATGGGTAAGATTTAGCAACTAAAAGCTATTAGAATTGTCTAAGGCAGATGTAAAATAAAAATAAGACCTTAGATGATAAATACTATTAAGTATATCTTAACTCTAGTTCTTGCTATATTATTTATTGTGCAATTCTTAGAAAGAAACAATAAAATGCTTGAGCAATATTGGTGTGACTATTATAATAAATATAGTCTAACGGTCAAAAATTTTCCCAATTAAATTAAGACCGTCGGTTATCTACTTACCGCTACAGACTGGTTCACCAATGGGTGGCTGAAACGCTGCTTAATGTACAGTCGGATTCCTCTGGTAAGTTATTCCAGGTTAGTTTCCTTTTTCTCTTGAAGGAGCAAGCTACTCATTTTTGTGTGTACGAAGTTAGCTCCTCCTAATCCCTAAACTTTTTTATACCGTAGGGTAATCCCGCACCCTCCTGGTGATCGGGATAGGGATAGATAAGAGTAAAAATAAAAACCCATTTTTTTTAGGAAATTAAGCTTATAATTAGGGTATAATAAAAATAATTATATAGTACGGAATTGTAAGAAGTTTATTAAAAATAGTTTTATTAGTTTTGTTTACAAAGTTTTTCATAACTTGCATATCTTCAGGATTAGATAGTACAATTCAAAAATCTTTTGAGTTTTCTTCTTTTTACTCTAAATTTAAAGAATATTATCCAGATTTAAAGGAACCTGATAGTAGATTTTTAGAATGACTAATAGGTTTTTCAGAAGGGGAAGGTTCTTTTATTCTAGCTAAAAGAGGTGACTTATCTTTTGTTGTTACTCAATCTAGTTCAGATATAGAAGTATTAAATTACATTAAAGATAATTTAGGTTTTGGTAGAGTGATTAAACAATCTATTAAACAAAATACGCATAGATTTGTTATACAAGATTTTAAAAATATTTATTTAATTTGTTTACTCTTTAATGGGAACATGGTATTTCCTACAAGGAAAGCGAGATTTTTAACTTTTTTATCTACTTTTAATGAAAGGTTAATAAGAAAGAATCTTAATACTATAATTCCTTTAGATAATTGTGTAACACCTACTTTAGAAGATGGTTGACTATCTGGTATAAGTGACGGAGAAGGTTCTTTTACTTGTTCATTACTTTCTAATAGTTCTGCTTTTAGATTTAGATTTATATTAACTCAAAAGTGGGAAGCCAATAAATATGTTTTTGAATATATATTGAGATTATTAAATAAACATTCAATTGAGGGTTCTGTAGTGGGTCATCATGCAGATAATGTATGAGAACTTAGGATAAATGGACTAAAAAATTGTAAAGGTTTATTTCTTTATTTTGATAATTATAATCTTATGTCTAAAAAGAAAGATAGTTATTTGAAGTGAAAATCACTTTATAATAGATTAGTCAATAAAGATCATTTAAATAATGATACTAGATTAGAATTAATTAATTTAGCTAAACAAATTAATAAAACGATATAATTTATATAAATTAGGAAAAATGGGTAAGATTTAGCAACTAAAAGCTATTAGAATTGTCTAAGGCAGATGTAAAATAAAAATAAGACCTTAGATGATAAATACTATTAAGTATATCTTAACTCTAGTTCTTGCTATATTATTTATTGTGCAATTCTTAGAAAGAAACAATAAAATGCTTGAGCAATATTGGTGTGACTATTATAATAAATATAGTCTAACGGTCAAAAATTTTCCCAATTAAATTAAGACCGTCGGTTATCTACTTACCGCTACAGACTGGTTCACCAATGGGTGGCTGAAACGCTGCTTAATGTACAGTCGGATTCCTCTGGTAAGTTATTCCAGGTTAGTTTCCTTTTTCTCTTGAAGGAGCAAGCTACTCATTTTTGTGTGTACGAAGTTAGCTCCTCCTAATCCCTAAACTTTTTTATACCGTAGGGTAATCCCGCACCCTCCTGGTGATCGGGATAGGGATAGATAAGAGTAAAAATAAAAACCCATTTTTTTTAGGAAATTAAGCTTATAATTAGGGTATAATAAAAATAATTATATAGTACGGAATTGTAAGAAGTTTATTAAAAATAGTTTTATTAGTTTTGTTTACAAAGTTTTTCATAACTTGCATATCTTCAGGATTAGATAGTACAATTCAAAAATCTTTTGAGTTTTCTTCTTTTTACTCTAAATTTAAAGAATATTATCCAGATTTAAAGGAACCTGATAGTAGATTTTTAGAATGACTAATAGGTTTTTCAGAAGGGGAAGGTTCTTTTATTCTAGCTAAAAGAGGTGACTTATCTTTTGTTGTTACTCAATCTAGTTCAGATATAGAAGTATTAAATTACATTAAAGATAATTTAGGTTTTGGTAGAGTGATTAAACAATCTATTAAACAAAATACGCATAGATTTGTTATACAAGATTTTAAAAATATTTATTTAATTTGTTTACTCTTTAATGGGAACATGGTATTTCCTACAAGGAAAGCGAGATTTTTAACTTTTTTATCTACTTTTAATGAAAGGTTAATAAGAAAGAATCTTAATACTATAATTCCTTTAGATAATTGTGTAACACCTACTTTAGAAGATGGTTGACTATCTGGTATAAGTGACGGAGAAGGTTCTTTTACTTGTTCATTACTTTCTAATAGTTCTGCTTTTAGATTTAGATTTATATTAACTCAAAAGTGGGAAGCCAATAAATATGTTTTTGAATATATATTGAGATTATTAAATAAACATTCAATTGAGGGTTCTGTAGTGGGTCATCATGCAGATAATGTATGAGAACTTAGGATAAATGGACTAAAAAATTGTAAAGGTTTATTTCTTTATTTTGATAATTATAATCTTATGTCTAAAAAGAAAGATAGTTATTTGAAGTGAAAATCACTTTATAATAGATTAGTCAATAAAGATCATTTAAATAATGATACTAGATTAGAATTAATTAATTTAGCTAAACAAATTAATAAAACGATATAATTTATATAAATTAGGAAAAATGGGTAAGATTTAGCAACTAAAAGCTATTAGAATTGTCTAAGGCAGATGTAAAATAAAAATAAGACCTTAGATGATAAATACTATTAAGTATATCTTAACTCTAGTTCTTGCTATATTATTTATTGTGCAATTCTTAGAAAGAAACAATAAAATGCTTGAGCAATATTGGTGTGACTATTATAATAAATATAGTCTAACGGTCAAAAATTTTCCCAATTAAATTAAGACCGTCGGTTATCTACTTACCGCTACAGACTGGTTCACCAATGGGTGGCTGAAACGCTGCTTAATGTACAGTCGGATTCCTCTGGTAAGTTATTCCAGGTTAGTTTCCTTTTTTCTCTTGAAGGAGCAAGCTACTCATTTTTTGTGTGTACGAAGTTAGCTCCTCCTAATCCCTAAACTTTTTTTATACCGTAGGGTAATCCCGCACCCTCCTGGTGATCGGGATAGGGATAGATAAGAGTAAAAATAAAAACCCATTTTTTTTAGGAAATTAAGCTTATAATTAGGGTATAATAAAAATAATTATATAGTACGGAATTGTAAGAAGTTTATTAAAAATAGTTTTATTAGTTTTGTTTACAAAGTTTTTCATAACTTGCATATCTTCAGGATTAGATAGTACAATTCAAAAATCTTTTGAGTTTTCTTCTTTTTACTCTAAATTTAAAGAATATTATCCAGATTTAAAGGAACCTGATAGTAGATTTTTAGAATGACTAATAGGTTTTTCAGAAGGGGAAGGTTCTTTTATTCTAGCTAAAAGAGGTGACTTATCTTTTGTTGTTACTCAATCTAGTTCAGATATAGAAGTATTAAATTACATTAAAGATAATTTAGGTTTTGGTAGAGTGATTAAACAATCTATTAAACAAAATACGCATAGATTTGTTATACAAGATTTTAAAAATATTTATTTAATTTGTTTACTCTTTAATGGGAACATGGTATTTCCTACAAGGAAAGCGAGATTTTTAACTTTTTTATCTACTTTTAATGAAAGGTTAATAAGAAAGAATCTTAATACTATAATTCCTTTAGATAATTGTGTAACACCTACTTTAGAAGATGGTTGACTATCTGGTATAAGTGACGGAGAAGGTTCTTTTACTTGTTCATTACTTTCTAATAGTTCTGCTTTTAGATTTAGATTTATATTAACTCAAAAGTGGGAAGCCAATAAATATGTTTTTGAATATATATTGAGATTATTAAATAAACATTCAATTGAGGGTTCTGTAGTGGGTCATCATGCAGATAATGTATGAGAACTTAGGATAAATGGACTAAAAAATTGTAAAGGTTTATTTCTTTATTTTGATAATTATAATCTTATGTCTAAAAAGAAAGATAGTTATTTGAAGTGAAAATCACTTTATAATAGATTAGTCAATAAAGATCATTTAAATAATGATACTAGATTAGAATTAATTAATTTAGCTAAACAAATTAATAAAACGATATAATTTATATAAATTAGGAAAAATGGGTAAGATTTAGCAACTAAAAGCTATTAGAATTGTCTAAGGCAGATGTAAAATAAAAATAAGACCTTAGATGATAAATACTATTAAGTATATCTTAACTCTAGTTCTTGCTATATTATTTATTGTGCAATTCTTAGAAAGAAACAATAAAATGCTTGAGCAATATTGGTGTGACTATTATAATAAATATAGTCTAACGGTCAAAAATTTTCCCAATTAAATTAAGACCGTCGGTTATCTACTTACCGCTACAGACTGGTTCACCAATGGGTGGCTGAAACGCTGCTTAATGTACAGTCGGATTCCTCTGGTAAGTTATTCCAGGTTAGTTTCCTTTTTCTCTTGAAGGAGCAAGCTACTCATTTTTTGTGTGTACGAAGTTAGCTCCTCCTAATCCCTAAACTTTTTTTATACCGTAGGGTAATCCCGCACCCTCCTGGTGATCGGGATAGGGATAGATAAGAGTAAAAATAAAAACCCATTTTTTTTAGGAAATTAAGCTTATAATTAGGGTATAATAAAAATAATTATATAGTACGGAATTGTAAGAAGTTTATTAAAAATAGTTTTATTAGTTTTGTTTACAAAGTTTTTCATAACTTGCATATCTTCAGGATTAGATAGTACAATTCAAAAATCTTTTGAGTTTTCTTCTTTTTACTCTAAATTTAAAGAATATTATCCAGATTTAAAGGAACCTGATAGTAGATTTTTAGAATGACTAATAGGTTTTTCAGAAGGGGAAGGTTCTTTTATTCTAGCTAAAAGAGGTGACTTATCTTTTGTTGTTACTCAATCTAGTTCAGATATAGAAGTATTAAATTACATTAAAGATAATTTAGGTTTTGGTAGAGTGATTAAACAATCTATTAAACAAAATACGCATAGATTTGTTATACAAGATTTTAAAAATATTTATTTAATTTGTTTACTCTTTAATGGGAACATGGTATTTCCTACAAGGAAAGCGAGATTTTTAACTTTTTTATCTACTTTTAATGAAAGGTTAATAAGAAAGAATCTTAATACTATAATTCCTTTAGATAATTGTGTAACACCTACTTTAGAAGATGGTTGACTATCTGGTATAAGTGACGGAGAAGGTTCTTTTACTTGTTCATTACTTTCTAATAGTTCTGCTTTTAGATTTAGATTTATATTAACTCAAAAGTGGGAAGCCAATAAATATGTTTTTGAATATATATTGAGATTATTAAATAAACATTCAATTGAGGGTTCTGTAGTGGGTCATCATGCAGATAATGTATGAGAACTTAGGATAAATGGACTAAAAAATTGTAAAGGTTTATTTCTTTATTTTGATAATTATAATCTTATGTCTAAAAAGAAAGATAGTTATTTGAAGTGAAAATCACTTTATAATAGATTAGTCAATAAAGATCATTTAAATAATGATACTAGATTAGAATTAATTAATTTAGCTAAACAAATTAATAAAACGATATAATTTATATAAATTAGGAAAAATGGGTAAGATTTAGCAACTAAAAGCTATTAGAATTGTCTAAGGCAGATGTAAAATAAAAATAAGACCTTAGATGATAAATACTATTAAGTATATCTTAACTCTAGTTCTTGCTATATTATTTATTGTGCAATTCTTAGAAAGAAACAATAAAATGCTTGAGCAATATTGGTGTGACTATTATAATAAATATAGTCTAACGGTCAAAAATTTTCCCAATTAAATTAAGACCGTCGGTTATCTACTTACCGCTACAGACTGGTTCACCAATGGGTGGCTGAAACGCTGCTTAATGTACAGTCGGATTCCTCTGGTAAGTTATTCCAGGTTAGTTTCCTTTTTTCTCTTGAAGGAGCAAGCTACTCATTTTTTGTGTGTACGAAGTTAGCTCCTCCTAATCCCTAAACTTTTTTTATACCGTAGGGTAATCCCGCACCCTCCTGGTGATCGGGATAGGGATAGATAAGAGTAAAAATAAAAACCCATTTTTTTTAGGAAATTAAGCT
Organism: Hypoxylon rickii; assembly: GCA_902806535.1. Classification (NCBI taxonomy): domain Eukaryota; kingdom Fungi; phylum Ascomycota; class Sordariomycetes; order Xylariales; family Hypoxylaceae; genus Hypoxylon; species Hypoxylon rickii. The sequence continues at coordinate 22,850 of CADCWY010000055.1, forward strand.
TATAATTAGGGTATAATAAAAATAATTATATAGTACGGAATTGTAAGAAGTTTATTAAAAATAGTTTTATTAGTTTTGTTTACAAAGTTTTTCATAACTTGCATATCTTCAGGATTAGATAGTACAATTCAAAAATCTTTTGAGTTTTCTTCTTTTTACTCTAAATTTAAAGAATATTATCCAGATTTAAAGGAACCTGATAGTAGATTTTTAGAATGACTAATAGGTTTTTCAGAAGGGGAAGGTTCTTTTATTCTAGCTAAAAGAGGTGACTTATCTTTTGTTGTTACTCAATCTAGTTCAGATATAGAAGTATTAAATTACATTAAAGATAATTTAGGTTTTGGTAGAGTGATTAAACAATCTATTAAACAAAATACGCATAGATTTGTTATACAAGATTTTAAAAATATTTATTTAATTTGTTTACTCTTTAATGGGAACATGGTATTTCCTACAAGGAAAGCGAGATTTTTAACTTTTTATCTACTTTTAATGAAAGGTTAATAAGAAAGAATCTTAATACTATAATTCCTTTAGATAATTGTGTAACACCTACTTTAGAAGATGGTTGACTATCTGGTATAAGTGACGGAGAAGGTTCTTTTACTTGTTCATTACTTTCTAATAGTTCTGCTTTTAGATTTAGATTTATATTAACTCAAAAGTGGGAAGCCAATAAATATGTTTTTGAATATATATTGAGATTATTAAATAAACATTCAATTGAGGGTTCTGTAGTGGGTCATCATGCAGATAATGTATGAGAACTTAGGATAAATGGACTAAAAAATTGTAAAGGTTTATTTCTTTATTTTGATAATTATAATCTTATGTCTAAAAAGAAAGATAGTTATTTGAAGTGAAAATCACTTTATAATAGATTAGTCAATAAAGATCATTTAAATAATGATACTAGATTAGAATTAATTAATTTAGCTAAACAAATTAATAAAACGATATAATTTATATAAATTAGGAAAAATGGGTAAGATTTAGCAACTAAAAGCTATTAGAATTGTCTAAGGCAGATGTAAAATAAAAATAAGACCTTAGATGATAAATACTATTAAGTATATCTTAACTCTAGTTCTTGCTATATTATTTATTGTGCAATTCTTAGAAAGAAACAATAAAATGCTTGAGCAATATTGGTGTGACTATTATAATAAATATAGTCTAACGGTCAAAAATTTTCCCAATTAAATTAAGACCGTCGGTTATCTACTTACCGCTACAGACTGGTTCACCAATGGGTGGCTGAAACGCTGCTTAATGTACAGTCGGATTCCTCTGGTAAGTTATTCCAGGTTAGTTTCCTTTTTTCTCTTGAAGGAGCAAGCTACTCATTTTTTGTGTGTACGAAGTTAGCTCCTCCTAATCCCTAAACTTTTTTTATACCGTAGGGTAATCCCGCACCCTCCTGGTGATCGGGATAGGGATAGATAAGAGTAAAAATAAAAACCCATTTTTTTTAGGAAATTAAGCTTATAATTAGGGTATAATAAAAATAATTATATAGTACGGAATTGTAAGAAGTTTATTAAAAATAGTTTTATTAGTTTTGTTTACAAAGTTTTTCATAACTTGCATATCTTCAGGATTAGATAGTACAATTCAAAAATCTTTTGAGTTTTCTTCTTTTTACTCTAAATTTAAAGAATATTATCCAGATTTAAAGGAACCTGATAGTAGATTTTTAGAATGACTAATAGGTTTTTCAGAAGGGGAAGGTTCTTTTATTCTAGCTAAAAGAGGTGACTTATCTTTTGTTGTTACTCAATCTAGTTCAGATATAGAAGTATTAAATTACATTAAAGATAATTTAGGTTTTGGTAGAGTGATTAAACAATCTATTAAACAAAATACGCATAGATTTGTTATACAAGATTTTAAAAATATTTATTTAATTTGTTTACTCTTTAATGGGAACATGGTATTTCCTACAAGGAAAGCGAGATTTTTAACTTTTTTATCTACTTTTAATGAAAGGTTAATAAGAAAGAATCTTAATACTATAATTCCTTTAGATAATTGTGTAACACCTACTTTAGAAGATGGTTGACTATCTGGTATAAGTGACGGAGAAGGTTCTTTTACTTGTTCATTACTTTCTAATAGTTCTGCTTTTAGATTTAGATTTATATTAACTCAAAAGTGGGAAGCCAATAAATATGTTTTTGAATATATATTGAGATTATTAAATAAACATTCAATTGAGGGTTCTGTAGTGGGTCATCATGCAGATAATGTATGAGAACTTAGGATAAATGGACTAAAAAATTGTAAAGGTTTATTTCTTTATTTTGATAATTATAATCTTATGTCTAAAAAGAAAGATAGTTATTTGAAGTGAAAATCACTTTATAATAGATTAGTCAATAAAGATCATTTAAATAATGATACTAGATTAGAATTAATTAATTTAGCTAAACAAATTAATAAAACGATATAATTTATATAAATTAGGAAAAATGGGTAAGATTTAGCAACTAAAAGCTATTAGAATTGTCTAAGGCAGATGTAAAATAAAAATAAGACCTTAGATGATAAATACTATTAAGTATATCTTAACTCTAGTTCTTGCTATATTATTTATTGTGCAATTCTTAGAAAGAAACAATAAAATGCTTGAGCAATATTGGTGTGACTATTATAATAAATATAGTCTAACGGTCAAAAATTTTCCCAATTAAATTAAGACCGTCGGTTATCTACCGCTACAGACTGGTTCACCAATGGGTGGCTGAAACGCTGCTTAATGTACAGTCGGATTCCTCTGGTAAGTTATTCCAGGTTAGTTTCCTTTTTCTCTTGAAGGAGCAAGCTACTCATTTTTTGTGTGTACGAAGTTAGCTCCTCCTAATCCCTAAACTTTTTTATACCGTAGGGTAATCCCACCTCCTGGTGATCGGGATAGGGATAGATAAGAGTAAAAATAAAACCCATTTTTTAGGAAATTAAGCTTATAATTAGGGTATAATAAAAATAATTATATAGTACGGAATTGTAAGAAGTTTATTAAAAATAGTTTTATTAGTTTTGTTTACAAAGTTTTCATAACTTGCATATCTTCAGGATTAGATAGTACAATTCAAAATCTTTTGAGTTTTCTTCTTTTACTCTAAATTTAAAGAATATTATCCAGATTTAAAGGAACCTGATAGTAGATTTTTAGAATGACTAATAGGTTTTTCAGAAGGGAAGGTTCTTTTATTCTAGCTAAAAGAGGTGACTTATCTTTTGTTGTTACTCAATCTAGTTCAGATATAGAAGTATTAAATTACATTAAAGATAATTTAGGTTTTGGTAGAGTGATTAAACAATCTATTAAACAAAATACGCATAGATTTGTTATACAAGATTTTAAAAATATTTATTTAATTTGTTTACTCTTTAATGGGAACATGGTATTTCCTACAAGGAAAGCGAGATTTTTAACTTTTTTATCTACTTTTAATGAAAGGTTAATAAGAAAGAATCTTAATACTATAATTCCTTTAGATAATTGTGTAACACCTACTTTAGAAGATGGTTGACTATCTGGTATAAGTGACGGAGAAGGTTCTTTTACTTGTTCATTACTTTCTAATAGTTCTGCTTTTAGATTTAGATTTATATTAACTCAAAAGTGGGAAGCCAATAAATATGTTTTTGAATATATATTGAGATTATTAAATAAACATTCAATTGAGGGTTCTGTAGTGGGTCATCATGCAGATAATGTATGAGAACTTAGGATAAATGGACTAAAAATTTGTAAAGGTTTATTTCTTTATTTTGATAATTATAATCTTATGTCTAAAAGAAAGATAGTTATTTGAAGTGAAAATCACTTTATAATAGATTAGTCAATAAAGATCATTTAAATAATGATACTAGATTAGAATTAATTAATTTAGCTAAACAAATTAATAAAACGATATAATTTATATAAATTAGGAAAAATGGGTAAGATTTAGCAACTAAAAGCTATTAGAATTGTCTAAGGCAGATGTAAAATAAAATAAGACCTTAGATGATAAATACTATTAAGTATATCTTAACTCTAGTTCTTGCTATATTATTTATTGTGCAATTCTTAGAAAAGAAACAATAAAATGCTTGAGCAATATTGGTGTGACTATTATAATAAATATAGTCTAACGGTCAAAATTTTCCCAATTAAATTAAGACCGTCGGTTATCTACTTACCGCTACAGACTGGTTCACCAATGGGTGGCTGAAACGCTGCTTAATGTACAGTCGGATTCCTCTGGTAAGTTATTCCAGGTTAGTTTCCTTTTTCTCTTGAAGGAGCAAGCTACTCATTTTTGTGTGTACGAAGTTAGCTCCTCCTAATCCCTAAACTTTTTTATACCGTAGGGTAATCCCGCACCCTCCTGGTGATCGGGATAGGGATAGATAAGAGTAAAAATAAAAACCCATTTTTTAGGAAATTAAGCTTATAATTAGGGTATAATAAAAATAATTATATAGTACGGAATTGTAAGAAGTTTATTAAAAATAGTTTTATTAGTTTTGTTTACAAAGTTTTTCATAACTTGCATATCTTCAGGATTAGATAGTACAATTCAAAAATCTTTTGAGTTTTCTTCTTTTACTCTAAATTTAAAGAATATTATCCAGATTTAAAGGAACCTGATAGTAGATTTTAGAATGACTAATAGGTTTTTCAGAAGGGAAGGTTCTTTTATTCTAGCTAAAAGAGGTGACTTATCTTTTGTTGTTACTCAATCTAGTTCAGATATAGAAGTATTAAATTACATTAAAGATAATTTAGGTTTTGGTAGATTTAAACAATCTATTAAACAATACGCATGATTTGTTATACAAGATTTTAAAAATATTTATTTAATTT
>CADCWY010000058.1:0-15451 GCA_902806535.1 Hypoxylon rickii
CAAATATTAGTATATATATGGGTAAATATATAACTAATTTCTATTTTAAGAAGATGTACGATGAATATAAAAAGACAAATAGAATTATAGATGATAAAGAAGAGAATTTAAAACAAGAAACTATTTCTTAAAAGAGTTTAAGGAATCATATTTAAAAAGGATAGTAATAGTATTCTTAAAGAGGATGAATTTTTCTTACATATAGGAACTAAATTGTTAGAAATACTACTTTCTAGTGATGTTTTATATATTAAAGTGGTGAAAATAGATGTAGATAAATCTCAATCTATTTTAGTTTGTAACAAAGAAATAGATAAACTTCTAGATAGAAAAACCCTATTGCTGTATTACCGACAAATTTACCTATGATAGTAAAACCTAAACCATATAACATAAAAGATTTATTAGGTGGCTATTTATTAAATGGAGATTTGTATGAATCTAATTTATTTTCAGAAAAGATAGGTTATGGTATACCGAGTGAAGTTGAGGATAAAGGTATTTTAATACCGGTTATAAATAATATGATGAATACCTCTTTTAAAGTGAATAGTGTATTATTAAAATAGTTGAAAAAATCACATTCATAATTTATTAATTTCACCTGATTATATCCATGAGTTAGAAAAAAGGAAAAGAGAACTAAATACGAAGAGAAAGACTTACAAAGTTATTTAAGTAAAAAAATATTAGAACAAAATATCTTAGTTTTAGCGGATATCTATTCTAATGTCCATGAGTTTTATTTTCCTATTAAATTAGATCATAGGGGTAGATTGTATCCTTCAGTTTCTTATTTTCATTATCAAAGTAATGAATTAGCTAAAGCATTAATTTTATTTTCTAGACCTGATCGTAAAAAGATCGGAGTATGAGGAAATTGATTATTTAAAAGCATATGGAGCTAGTTGTTACGGTAACGGTTTAAATAGAAAATCTTATGATAAAAGAGTAGAATGAGTAAATAGCAATTGATCTGAAATTATTGATTATGAAAATAGTAATTTAGTAAAAAAGCGGCTGATAAGTTTTTATTTCTATCTTTTGTATTGAAATGAAAAGATTTGATGATTTTTAAATAATGAGAATGTAGATGAATATAAATAACTTACATAGTACATAATTATTAATAACGTTCCGAAAGCAAAATTTATTAATTGTATGATTTATTCTATGTTAAAAGTTGTAACTTTAAATGGTTTAATTCAAACTGATGATACTACATCGAATATCAGATCTGATACTATATCTGTGTTAAATATTAGTATATATATGGGTAAATATATAACTAATTTCTATTTTAAGAAGATGTACGATGAATATAAAAAGACAAATAGAATTATAGATGATAAAGAAGAGAATTTAAAACAAGAAACTATTTCTTTAAAAGAGTTTAAGGAATCATATTTAAAAAAGGATAGTAATAGTATTCTTAAAGAGGATGAATTTTTCTTACATATAGGAACTAAATTGTTAGAAATACTACTTTCTAGTGATGTTTTATATATTAAAGTGGTGAAAATAGATGTAGATAAATCTCAATCTATTTTAGTTTGTAACAAAGAAATAGATAAACTTCTAGATAGAAAAAACCCTATTGCTGTATTACCGACAAATTTACCTATGATAGTAAAACCTAAACCATATAACATAAAAGATTTATTAGGTGGCTATTTATTAAATGGAGATTTGTATGAATCTAATTTATTTTCAGAAAAGATAGGTTATGGTATACCGAGTGAAGTTGAGGATAAAGGTATTTTAATACCGGTTATAAATAATATGATGAATACCTCTTTTAAAGTGAATAGTGTATTATTAAAATATTTGGTTGAAAAAAATCACATTCATAATTTATTAATTTCACCTGATTATATCCATGAGTTAGAAAAAAAGGAAAAGAGAACTAAATACGAAGAGAAAGACTTACAAAGTTATTTAAGTAAAAAAATATTAGAACAAAATATCTTAGTTTTAGCGGATATCTATTCTAATGTCCATGAGTTTTATTTTCCTATTAAATTAGATCATAGGGGTAGATTGTATCCTTCAGTTTCTTATTTTCATTATCAAAGTAATGAATTAGCTAAAGCATTAATTTTATTTTCTAGACCTGATCGTATAAAAAGATCGGAGTATGAGGAAATTGATTATTTAAAAGCATATGGAGCTAGTTGTTACGGTAACGGTTTAAATAGAAAATCTTATGATAAAAGAGTAGAATGAGTAAATAGCAATTGATCTGAAATTATTGATTATGAAAATAGTAATTTAGTAAAAAAAGCGGCTGATAAGTTTTTATTTCTATCTTTTTGTATTGAAATGAAAAGATTTGATGATTTTTTAAATAATGAGAATGTAGATGAATATAAATAACTTACATAGTACATAATTATTAATAACGTTCCGAAAGCAAAATTTATTAATTGTATGATTTATTCTATGTTAAAAGTTGTAACTTTAAATGGTTTAATTCAAACTGATGATACTACATCGAATATCAGATCTGATACTATATCTGTGTTAAATATTAGTATATATATGGGTAAATATATAACTAATTTCTATTTTAAGAAGATGTACGATGAATATAAAAAGACAAATAGAATTATAGATGATAAAGAAGAGAATTTAAAACAAGAAACTATTTCTTTAAAAGAGTTTAAGGAATCATATTTAAAAAAGGATAGTAATAGTATTCTTAAAGAGGATGAATTTTTCTTACATATAGGAACTAAATTGTTAGAAATACTACTTTCTAGTGATGTTTTATATATTAAAGTGGTGAAAATAGATGTAGATAAATCTCAATCTATTTTAGTTTGTAACAAAGAAATAGATAAACTTCTAGATAGAAAAAACCCTATTGCTGTATTACCGACAAATTTACCTATGATAGTAAAACCTAAACCATATAACATAAAAGATTTATTAGGTGGCTATTTATTAAATGGAGATTTGTATGAATCTAATTTATTTTCAGAAAAGATAGGTTATGGTATACCGAGTGAAGTTGAGGATAAAGGTATTTTAATACCGGTTATAAATAATATGATGAATACCTCTTTTAAAGTGAATAGTGTATTATTAAAATATTTGGTTGAAAAAAATCACATTCATAATTTATTAATTTCACCTGATTATATCCATGAGTTAGAAAAAAGGAAAAGAGAACTAAATACGAAGAGAAAGACTTACAAAGTTATTTAAGTAAAAAATATTAGAACAAAATATCTTAGTTTTAGCGGATATCTATTCTAATGTCCATGAGTTTTATTTTCCTATTAAATTAGATCATAGGGGTAGATTGTATCCTTCAGTTTCTTATTTTCATTATCAAAGTAATGAATTAGCTAAAGCATTAATTTTATTTTCTAGACCTGATCGTATAAAAGATCGGAGTATGAGGAAATTGATTATTTAAAAGCATATGGAGCTAGTTGTTACGGTAACGGTTTAAATAGAAAATCTTATGATAAAAGAGTAGAATGAGTAAATAGCAATTGATCTGAAATTATTGATTATGAAAATAGTAATTTAGTAAAAAAGCGGCTGATAAGTTTTTATTTCTATCTTTTGTATTGAAATGAAAAGATTTGATGATTTTTAAATAATGAGAATGTAGATGAATATAAATAACTTACATAGTACATAATTATTAATAACGTTCCGAAAGCAAAATTTATTAATTGTATGATTTATTCTATGTTAAAAGTTGTAACTTTAAATGGTTTAATTCAAACTGATGATACTACATCGAATATCAGATCTGATACTATATCTGTGTTAAATATTAGTATATATATGGGTAAATATATAACTAATTTCTATTTTAAGAAGATGTACGATGAATATAAAAAGACAAATAGAATTATAGATGATAAAGAAGAGAATTTAAAACAAGAAACTATTTCTTTAAAAGAGTTTAAGGAATCATATTTAAAAAGGATAGTAATAGTATTCTTAAAGAGGATGAATTTTTCTTACATATAGGAACTAAATTGTTAGAAATACTACTTTCTAGTGATGTTTTATATATTAAAGTGGTGAAAATAGATGTAGATAAATCTCAATCTATTTTAGTTTGTAACAAAGAAATAGATAAACTTCTAGATAGAAAAACCCTATTGCTGTATTACCGACAAATTTACCTATGATAGTAAAACCTAAACCATATAACATAAAAGATTTATTAGGTGGCTATTTATTAAATGGAGATTTGTATGAATCTAATTTATTTTCAGAAAAGATAGGTTATGGTATACCGAGTGAAGTTGAGGATAAAGGTATTTTAATACCGGTTATAAATAATATGATGAATACCTCTTTTAAAGTGAATAGTGTATTATTAAAATATTTGGTTGAAAAAATCACATTCATAATTTATTAATTTCACCTGATTATATCCATGAGTTAGAAAAAAGGAAAAGAGAACTAAATACGAAGAGAAAGACTTACAAAGTTATTTAAGTAAAAAATATTAGAACAAAATATCTTAGTTTTAGCGGATATCTATTCTAATGTCCATGAGTTTTATTTTCCTATTAAATTAGATCATAGGGGTAGATTGTATCCTTCAGTTTCTTATTTTCATTATCAAAGTAATGAATTAGCTAAAGCATTAATTTTATTTTCTAGACCTGATCGTATAAAAGATCGGAGTATGAGGAAATTGATTATTTAAAAGCATATGGAGCTAGTTGTTACGGTAACGGTTTAAATAGAAAATCTTATGATAAAAGAGTAGAATGAGTAAATAGCAATTGATCTGAAATTATTGATTATGAAAATAGTAATTTAGTAAAAAAGCGGCTGATAAGTTTTTATTTCTATCTTTTGTATTGAAATGAAAAGATTTGATGATTTTTAAATAATGAGAATGTAGATGAATATAAATAACTTACATAGTACATAATTATTAATAACGTTCCGAAAGCAAAATTTATTAATTGTATGATTTATTCTATGTTAAAAGTTGTAACTTTAAATGGTTTAATTCAAACTGATGATACTACATCGAATATCAGATCTGATACTATATCTGTGTTAAATATTAGTATATATATGGGTAAATATATAACTAATTTCTATTTTAAGAAGATGTACGATGAATATAAAAAGACAAATAGAATTATAGATGATAAAGAAGAGAATTTAAAACAAGAAACTATTTCTTTAAAAGAGTTTAAGGAATCATATTTAAAAAGGATAGTAATAGTATTCTTAAAGAGGATGAATTTTTCTTACATATAGGAACTAAATTGTTAGAAATACTACTTTCTAGTGATGTTTTATATATTAAAGTGGTGAAAATAGATGTAGATAAATCTCAATCTATTTTAGTTTGTAACAAAGAAATAGATAAACTTCTAGATAGAAAAACCCTATTGCTGTATTACCGACAAATTTACCTATGATAGTAAAACCTAAACCATATAACATAAAAGATTTATTAGGTGGCTATTTATTAAATGGAGATTTGTATGAATCTAATTTATTTTCAGAAAAGATAGGTTATGGTATACCGAGTGAAGTTGAGGATAAAGGTATTTTAATACCGGTTATAAATAATATGATGAATACCTCTTTTAAAGTGAATAGTGTATTATTAAAATATTTGGTTGAAAAAATCACATTCATAATTTATTAATTTCACCTGATTATATCCATGAGTTAGAAAAAAGGAAAAGAGAACTAAATACGAAGAGAAAGACTTACAAAGTTATTTAAGTAAAAAATATTAGAACAAAATATCTTAGTTTTAGCGGATATCTATTCTAATGTCCATGAGTTTTATTTTCCTATTAAATTAGATCATAGGGGTAGATTGTATCCTTCAGTTTCTTATTTTCATTATCAAAGTAATGAATTAGCTAAAGCATTAATTTTATTTTCTAGACCTGATCGTATAAAAAGATCGGAGTATGAGGAAATTGATTATTTAAAAGCATATGGAGCTAGTTGTTACGGTAACGGTTTAAATAGAAAATCTTATGATAAAAGAGTAGAATGAGTAAATAGCAATTGATCTGAAATTATTGATTATGAAAATAGTAATTTAGTAAAAAAAGCGGCTGATAAGTTTTTATTTCTATCTTTTTGTATTGAAATGAAAAGATTTGATGATTTTTTAAATAATGAGAATGTAGATGAATATAAATAACTTACATAGTACATAATTATTAATAACGTTCCGAAAGCAAAATTTATTAATTGTATGATTTATTCTATGTTAAAAGTTGTAACTTTAAATGGTTTAATTCAAACTGATGATACTACATCGAATATCAGATCTGATACTATATCTGTGTTAAATATTAGTATATATATGGGTAAATATATAACTAATTTCTATTTTAAGAAGATGTACGATGAATATAAAAAGACAAATAGAATTATAGATGATAAAGAAGAGAATTTAAAACAAGAAACTATTTCTTTAAAAGAGTTTAAGGAATCATATTTAAAAAAGGATAGTAATAGTATTCTTAAAGAGGATGAATTTTTCTTACATATAGGAACTAAATTGTTAGAAATACTACTTTCTAGTGATGTTTTATATATTAAAGTGGTGAAAATAGATGTAGATAAATCTCAATCTATTTTAGTTTGTAACAAAGAAATAGATAAACTTCTAGATAGAAAAAACCCTATTGCTGTATTACCGACAAATTTACCTATGATAGTAAAACCTAAACCATATAACATAAAAGATTTATTAGGTGGCTATTTATTAAATGGAGATTTGTATGAATCTAATTTATTTTCAGAAAAGATAGGTTATGGTATACCGAGTGAAGTTGAGGATAAAGGTATTTTAATACCGGTTATAAATAATATGATGAATACCTCTTTTAAAGTGAATAGTGTATTATTAAAATATTTGGTTGAAAAAAATCACATTCATAATTTATTAATTTCACCTGATTATATCCATGAGTTAGAAAAAAAGGAAAAGAGAACTAAATACGAAGAGAAAGACTTACAAAGTTATTTAAGTAAAAAAATATTAGAACAAAATATCTTAGTTTTAGCGGATATCTATTCTAATGTCCATGAGTTTTATTTTCCTATTAAATTAGATCATAGGGGTAGATTGTATCCTTCAGTTTCTTATTTTCATTATCAAAGTAATGAATTAGCTAAAGCATTAATTTTATTTTCTAGACCTGATCGTATAAAAAGATCGGAGTATGAGGAAATTGATTATTTAAAAGCATATGGAGCTAGTTGTTACGGTAACGGTTTAAATAGAAAATCTTATGATAAAAGAGTAGAATGAGTAAATAGCAATTGATCTGAAATTATTGATTATGAAAATAGTAATTTAGTAAAAAAGCGGCTGATAAGTTTTTATTTCTATCTTTTGTATTGAAATGAAAAGATTTGATGATTTTTAAATAATGAGAATGTAGATGAATATAAATAACTTACATAGTACATAATTATTAATAACGTTCCGAAAGCAAAATTTATTAATTGTATGATTTATTCTATGTTAAAAGTTGTAACTTTAAATGGTTTAATTCAAACTGATGATACTACATCGAATATCAGATCTGATACTATATCTGTGTTAAATATTAGTATATATATGGGTAAATATATAACTAATTTCTATTTTAAGAAGATGTACGATGAATATAAAAAGACAAATAGAATTATAGATGATAAAGAAGAGAATTTAAAACAAGAAACTATTTCTTTAAAAGAGTTTAAGGAATCATATTTAAAAAAGGATAGTAATAGTATTCTTAAAGAGGATGAATTTTTCTTACATATAGGAACTAAATTGTTAGAAATACTACTTTCTAGTGATGTTTTATATATTAAAGTGGTGAAAATAGATGTAGATAAATCTCAATCTATTTTAGTTTGTAACAAAGAAATAGATAAACTTCTAGATAGAAAAAACCCTATTGCTGTATTACCGACAAATTTACCTATGATAGTAAAACCTAAACCATATAACATAAAAGATTTATTAGGTGGCTATTTATTAAATGGAGATTTGTATGAATCTAATTTATTTTCAGAAAAGATAGGTTATGGTATACCGAGTGAAGTTGAGGATAAAGGTATTTTAATACCGGTTATAAATAATATGATGAATACCTCTTTTAAAGTGAATAGTGTATTATTAAAATATTTGGTTGAAAAAATCACATTCATAATTTATTAATTTCACCTGATTATATCCATGAGTTAGAAAAAAGGAAAAGAGAACTAAATACGAAGAGAAAGACTTACAAAGTTATTTAAGTAAAAAATATTAGAACAAAATATCTTAGTTTTAGCGGATATCTATTCTAATGTCCATGAGTTTTATTTTCCTATTAAATTAGATCATAGGGGTAGATTGTATCCTTCAGTTTCTTATTTTCATTATCAAAGTAATGAATTAGCTAAAGCATTAATTTTATTTTCTAGACCTGATCGTATAAAAAGATCGGAGTATGAGGAAATTGATTATTTAAAAGCATATGGAGCTAGTTGTTACGGTAACGGTTTAAATAGAAAATCTTATGATAAAAGAGTAGAATGAGTAAATAGCAATTGATCTGAAATTATTGATTATGAAAATAGTAATTTAGTAAAAAAAGCGGCTGATAAGTTTTTATTTCTATCTTTTTGTATTGAAATGAAAAGATTTGATGATTTTTTAAATAATGAGAATGTAGATGAATATAAATAACTTACATAGTACATAATTATTAATAACGTTCCGAAAGCAAAATTTATTAATTGTATGATTTATCTTACCAATTAAATGTTTGCTTTAGGTTAATTTAGGATATACGAGATTCGAACTCATATAATGATGATTAAAAGTCACATACATTACCATTATGATAATATGGGTAAATATATAACTAATTTCCTTCTTTAGGATTATTAAAAACTACCTTAATAATATAACTAATCAATATATTAACTGCCTGTACGAAGTACTGCTTGCTAAGATATTAATTATAAACGACCAAATATACGTTCAACATAAAACACAAATATTAGTACGCCCTCAAGATGAATCGAACATCTATGGTTACATAGTTGCTTTATAGAAACGTCCCTAAGATGACTCGAACATCTACTCTATTTTAGTATTAACAGTACTGCGCTCTACCTATTGAGCTATAGAGACTTTAGGAAGAAAGGACTCGAACCTTCGACAGCTAATAGCTACTGAGTTTACAGCTCAGCCCGTCGTACCAACAAACGGAACCTTCCTTTATTTTATTTTTTTCAGAAAGTTTATTAATCGAGCAACTTCCACTACGGTGTAGTATTTATTATTAAATATCTACCTTTTAATACTTTATTGTTTTTCCTTTTAATTTATTCATAATCGTAGACTTACTGCAATTTAATGCTAAAGCCGCATTTCTGGCAGAAGGATAAGAAGTGGTAATTCCTTTATCTAAATCTGTTACCCACAGTAGTAGCAGTAGCAGAAGAAGATATCTTTTTCATACGGACTTCATATGATCTATTTAAATGAGTTTATTTTCAGTAATTTTTCAAACATACGTTGAAGTTTATTGGTTTTAATTCTAATTTTTTACTTTTTTTCTAATCAATTTAAAACAAACTCAGGAAAATTTATTTGTTCAGACAAAGAAGAGTTTTTCTTTAAATAATCTAACCATTCATAAATATTTAAATTTTAAACGTGTAGAACTATTAGTTACACGACCTAAACTAGAACCGGCTACTTTACAGATATTATAAGTAGGTTTTAATGTGTCCAAATAATATTTTCTCTTTCTAAACACTTAGCTTTATCGCAATATTCTAAAATCTCTAAACGAAAATTACTATAACCATTTTTTAATAAAGCTCTGTATATAATGCTATTATTTTTAAGTGATTCTTTTATTAATCACTTGGGAGAAAAATAATCTGTAAATCTTCTAGTTAAATCTGCTCCACTTCCAATGTACGTAGATCTGTTCATCAAATTAACTCAACGGTAAATACCAGATCTCCCTTTATTTTCTTTATATATCGTTTTATGTCATTTAAATCCAAATAAACTTTAACAGGTAATGCCTCTTTGCTACTAAAATATCGTATAACTCCTGGAGATATATTGTGAATTAAAATCTACCTAGTACCCTTGAAGGATAAAGGCCAAAATCCTTCGCACCATATACACCTTTATTTCTTACGTAAAGGCGTGAAATTCGTATAATTTAATCATTAAGTATCTATTTTTCATAAGCCTGCTCCGGAATCGAACCAGAAATAAAAACTATAAGGTAAATATATCAACACCTTGTTACATGCTTTTATTTTTGTTAAAGTTTATTTATCCCGTGCAACTTCCACTACACGCTAAGATCCGGCTACTATAACTAAAATACCATCTGTATAGTGCCCAGTTACTCTATCTGTATATTAGTTTAAATATTTAACCTATCCCTGCTAAGCAGGACAATTTATAGAGCCTTGTGTAACTTTTTTAAATTAGGATCTTACGACTGTACATTAAGCATCATTTCAGACACCCAGCGGTGAACCAGTCTGTAGCGATTATATAATTAACCGACGGTCTATAAACAGATGGAGAATGTTTAACCGTTTTCACCAATGTAACCAGGTTAGGATAAACCTAATACCTTTTATCTGGTATTCTACTTATCTAATTAATAATATAAGTCTATTAATTAAGTATATTTTTAATTATATATTACATATACTGTAAATAAGTAGGATTTTAATTACTTTATTATTTAATAAAATAATCAATTTGGTCCTTTTTTTTTGAACCGTATTTCGACTTAACACTAATCAGAATCGCGCATACGAAGAATCCTACTATAAAAAATCTAAATCCAATCATTCACTTAATTATAATAGAAGAGCAAACTTATTGCACCAACTCCTTTCAGCATGTGACGAGTGGTTAGTACCAATCCGAAGTATGATTCACCGTGACATGGTGATTCACGATTACTAGCAATTTCTTATTCATGCAGCCGAATTTCAGGCTACAATCCATTTCCCATATTTTATCCTATTTTTTGAGATTAGCTCAAATTCGCATTTTTGCTTCTCTTTGTCTAGGAGAACGTGGCACGTCTATAGCCCACAATATCCCATAGCGGTCAAATTTATCATGCAAATAAATAAAAAAAGAAAATATACTTTAATCTAAATTGTTACTCATTCATTCTAGCCTTTATCTCTAAAATTTTCTGGAAACCTTCGGATGTTAAATGATCCTTCCTTTGAATAATTCCTGCTACCTCTTTAAAATATATAAAATCTAAGCTTTTTTTACCATGTATTGGATGTTTTCGAAAAAGGTATTATTTTATTCATAATATCTGAAAAATTCACAATTTCAAAACTTACAGAATCCTTGTAAAATAAACATTTTTGGCGTTATCAGCCAAACCAAAGTAAGCAGCTAGATATTGAATTAAAGCCTTTTCCTTATATTTAATCCTATTCCAAATCTTAATTGAACTCTTTGACCTGATATACTAGTAGAAGAGCTACTTATTTTTATATTAAAGCTACTATCACCACTAGCAAATCCTGCCATTCAATTTGAATCAGGAATACCTTTAAAAATATAATGAGGTCTATTAATTTGTAATTCATTTCAATTAGGAAACGCATCTATTAAACTTGCAGAAAGACCTAAATTAAGTGAAGCTTTAATTCCCACTAATTTCAATAAGCCTTCTTGAGACAAATGTTCTTTAAGTAGAATTATATCGAAAGCTTTCTTAAACAAAATAAAATCTGCTAATTTAGCAGTTACCAACGGGTATTTATCAAAATGATTTACAATAACCTGTAAGTCTTTATTCGAATCCACACGGTATTGTATAGAATTTTACCGTGGGCATGGATTTTCCCAACGCCTAGATAAGATTGAATATTCTTTAATAACTCTAAATCTTTTCATGAAGCCCTATAGCAAATACAGGTTTAATTCTTCAACCTGTAGTATATTTACTATTAGCTTGAATTAATATAGAGAAGGATGCTTCCGCATCTGAAAATCCGTTATAAACCAAGGATTTTGAATAGATTGAAGAGTAACTGTTGGCTTGTGGGATGAGATTGAAGTATATCATCTTACTTTATTTATTTGGTTAGAAAGGATTTTGACTTGATAGTTTCTCTCGAAACCCATTAGAGTACACCTTAACATTGGAATTTTTGGTTAAACCAGAGATCCCAATGCAACTACCGTCTACTCGTTGCTCTTTTACAAACACAATATTACTTATATTTGATTTAGATCCGCGGTAACCCATTACTCTTTCGATTATCTCCTGAAGTGTTACCGTACATGAGTAATTAATTCATCCACACATAGATTTTCAACTATGGTTTGGTCTCAGAAGTTCTAGGGTGTCCCCGGAGTTTGATAGTTTATCCCACAAAGATGATTTCCTAGATCATCAAGCAGGCCATGATGACTTGTCTTATTCCCTTTTGTTCTAACCATTGTAGAAAGGCTAGAAAATGCTCTATATTAGTAATTTATAAATAAAGCCGGGGTATTCGTTAATTACACGGACGGATCCGCAGTTTCACAACATTAACTGAAAACAGCCGTGCAACGCTTGTCGAAACTAATTTCTTAGATAATTAGTCTATTTTTTTATAACCATTAATTATAAAACCTAATTATATTCAAATTGTGGTAAGGTTTTTCGTGGATCATCGAATTAAATAGTTAAGATAGGTAGATCTTCTCAGATTTTCCCCCTTTAAGAACCGTACGTGCGACTTTCATCGCATACGGCTCAAGCATAAATTTTTTTATAGGAGACATACTCCAAACAAAAATAAATATAAGTTATACTTACTAAATTATTTTGTAAATCTACACCGTATGTTAAGTTAGCGATATTAAGATACTATACCTAAACTAAATTTATAGCCTATTTATAGAAACCTTAATAAGCTTAAATGTAAGTTAAGTTTACTACATGTTACTATGATTTAAAGATGCCACCATTCTAGTTATCGTTATTTATACGACCAGTATTCATTCCAGCTTTAATTACTCTAATTTTATTTAATCCTTCTTCAGTTAAATGACCTTTAGTTTCCATAATTTTGAAAGCTTCATTAAAATCCTTTAAATTTAAAAGTTTAGACCCGAGTAAAGGGTACTTAACGAAGAAAGTCAGAATTTTACTTTCTATATCCTTTATAGAAGTTACGGTAAAATCCGCAGCAAACCCTGCTCTTTTCAACTCTACCACAATCCAAGAAATCTTTAATTAATTGTAATAATTTAATATCCCTAGAGTGTTGAGTTATTTTAAATACCAACTGTACAGCTCAACCTGATTTAGATTTAAGGGATTTACTTATGCTAACAAAGAAACAAGACTCTCCTTCACAAAATCCCGCCAATCAGGCCGGATCTGGAATAAAAGTAGGATTAAATTTAGGTCTTTCTACAGGTACAACCTTGAAGGTATCTAATAATTTTTGGTAAACCAAGATTCAATGAAGCTTTCAGATTAATTATTTCTTGAAAACCTTTTAATGTAAGATGTTCCTTTCGATTGATAATTTGAAGAACATTTACAAATAATTCAAAGTCCACTCTTTTTGTGTGAGTAATGGGTATTTTTGAAAATGAGGTAAGACAAATTTAATTAATTCTTCTATACTTGACACTTTATACTTATAAGTATTATCTTGAGGGTTATAATATATATTACCTACATTTCCTAGAGTTTTGCAGAAGATTCAATAACAATCTATCTTTTACGTTTAAAGCTAATTCAAATGAAACTAAGACAAAATAACCTAATTTTCTACTATCATCTTTTACAATATGAACAATAAAGCTACCTTCTGCGTCGACTAATCCCGTAATGAATCAAGGATTTGTTAAGGAACGCTCTACCGTATGCAAACCACGAATAAATACTAGTTTATGCATACTCATTAGACTTACAGGGTGGCGTAGCCGTGTACGAATACCAGACTTTACTTGAGTAGAAGTCGATTTAGTATGGTGTGGACCTTCATCAGTTATTTTAACTGATACAACAACTAACAATAAAAAAATTATTAATAAAGATAACATATATATTACTTATTATAAAAACTTCCTAAATGATTAAATAAAATCACGTCGATTGTAAACAATTACCTGACGAAACTCAAAATATGAGTTCTGATTAATTCCTAAAGATATTGTTATATCTTTATAATATATTTAAGTCATAAGAAATATCTCAAAACTAGATAAAAACAAGATACTAAAAAGAAATACCTTAGCAAGCAAAGGGAACCGATCGGACTTTGAAATCATATTAATGATGATATTATATTTAATCTAAATAAGAAAAGTCTCACTTTACCTCTATAAACGCATTCTACAATGTAGGATGTGCGATCTTCAGAATTAGCCCTCATTTTCTATCTTTAGTAATTTAAGACTTTCCATTAAATAGTCTCATGGCTATGTAACTGTACGTAAATATAATATTATTAGCGTAAAACTTTTTTAACAACGCTCTAACATTTAAACCTTTATCTTTACCTAGATTAAGTTATAATCTATCTAGGTTAAGCATTTGCTTTTTTAACTTCTCCTTTCCCCCTTACCGGTTATAGCTACTTCAATCCCTTTAGATCTTATAAGCTACCTCTTTAATGAAAAAATTATTTTTATTTCATTACTGAAGATAAGGGGGTTACCAAGTTCATATATTAACACAAATTTCGTAAGATTTAGGAAAGTAACTTTACTTCGGTGAAAATATGATTTCTCTAATAGATTAGTATGTCAAATCTATTATCTTCCACAATATATAAATATACCAGCACGAAGCGTCTTGGCTACTTTGGCTTTCGCTTTCCATGTCTTACTTACACTAGCTCCTGAAAGGAAAATAATTACCTTATTATTTTATCTCCTGGCATTATCATTTAAGATAGGCTACATTGTCCCTAGAGCTTCACACAAATTATTACTAATTTGCATGTCTAGGTAGTGTTAGATAGAGAAAATATCTAGTGGAATTGCACCACATTGTTAATATACGCTTCTTGTCGCACACATACTTCACTGCTGGTGTCAGAAACGGTCTAGTGATTCAATTCTGATCAACTAAGGGTTTTATTACCGTGATGATAACTATCCACCGTACGTGGTTTTATTTTACTTACTTAATAAATAAAAATATGGATTATCCTTCCTTTATGATATCGTACTCATTACAGAATCCGACTGTACATTTGGACAGACATTTCAGCCTAACCCCGGTGAACCAGTCTGTAGCGACATTTACAACTGCCGACGGTCTTCTACGAGGACGTCATTAACCGTTTTCACCTAATTTTTCTATAAAACCTAGAAATTGTACGGTTGTAACCTTCCCTAAACTTCTTTTTATTTATTTAAATTATATAACATAAAAACAGGAATTCTCTTTTACTTCAAAACTCGGAAGTT
>CADCWY010000059.1:0-11705 GCA_902806535.1 Hypoxylon rickii
TTAGTTTTAGCGGATATCTATTCTAATGTCCATGAGTTTTATTTTCCTATTAAATTAGATCATAGGGTAGATTGTATCCTTCAGTTTCTTATTTTCATTATCAAAGTAATGAATTAGCTAAAGCATTAATTTTATTTTCTAGACCTGATCGTATAAAAGATCGGAGTATGAGGAAATTGATTATTTAAAAGCATATGGAGCTAGTTGTTACGGTAACGGTTTAAATAGAAAATCTTATGATAAAAGAGTAGAATGAGTAAATAGCAATTGATCTGAAATTATTGATTATGAAAATAGTAATTTAGTAAAAAAGCGGCTGATAAGTTTTATTTCTATCTTTTGTATTGAAATGAAAAGATTTGATGATTTTTAAATAATGAGAATGTAGATGAATATAAATAACTTACATAGTACATAATTATTAATAACGTTCCGAAAGCAAAATTTATTAATTGTATGATTTATTCTATGTTAAAAGTTGTAACTTTAAATGGTTTAATTCAAACTGATGATACTACATCGAATATCAGATCTGATACTATATCTGTGTTAAATATTAGTATATATATGGGTAAATATATAACTAATTTCTATTTTAAGAAGATGTACGATGAATATAAAAGACAAATAGAATTATAGATGATAAAGAAGAGAATTTAAAACAAGAAACTATTTCTTTAAAAGAGTTTAAGGAATCATATTTAAAAAGGATAGTAATAGTATTCTTAAAGAGGATGAATTTTTCTTACATATAGGAACTAAATTGTTAGAAATACTACTTTCTAGTGATGTTTTATATATTAAAGTGGTGAAAATAGATGTAGATAAATCTCAATCTATTTTAGTTTGTAACAAAGAAATAGATAAACTTCTAGATAGAAAAACCCTATTGCTGTATTACCGACAAATTTACCTATGATAGTAAAACCTAAACCATATAACATAAAAGATTTATTAGGTGGCTATTTATTAAATGGAGATTTGTATGAATCTAATTTATTTTCAGAAAAGATAGGTTATGGTATACCGAGTGAAGTTGAGGATAAAGGTATTTTAATACCGGTTATAAATAATATGATGAATACCTCTTTTAAAGTGAATAGTGTATTATTAAAATATTTGGTTGAAAAAATCACATTCATAATTTATTAATTTCACCTGATTATATCCATGAGTTAGAAAAAAGGAAAAGAGAACTAAATACGAAGAGAAAGACTTACAAAGTTATTTAAGTAAAAAATATTAGAACAAAATATCTTAGTTTTAGCGGATATCTATTCTAATGTCCATGAGTTTTATTTTCCTATTAAATTAGATCATAGGGTAGATTGTATCCTTCAGTTTCTTATTTTCATTATCAAAGTAATGAATTAGCTAAAGCATTAATTTTATTTTCTAGACCTGATCGTATAAAAAGATCGGAGTATGAGGAAATTGATTATTTAAAAGCATATGGAGCTAGTTGTTACGGTAACGGTTTAAATAGAAAATCTTATGATAAAAGAGTAGAATGAGTAAATAGCAATTGATCTGAAATTATTGATTATGAAAATAGTAATTTAGTAAAAAAGCGGCTGATAAGTTTTTATTTCTATCTTTTGTATTGAAATGAAAAGATTTGATGATTTTTAAATAATGAGAATGTAGATGAATATAAATAACTTACATAGTACATAATTATTAATAACGTTCCGAAAGCAAAATTTATTAATTGTATGATTTATTCTATGTTAAAAGTTGTAACTTTAAATGGTTTAATTCAAACTGATGATACTACATCGAATATCAGATCTGATACTATATCTGTGTTAAATATTAGTATATATATGGGTAAATATATAACTAATTTCTATTTTAAGAAGATGTACGATGAATATAAAAAGACAAATAGAATTATAGATGATAAAGAAGAGAATTTAAAACAAGAAACTATTTCTTTAAAAGAGTTTAAGGAATCATATTTAAAAAAGGATAGTAATAGTATTCTTAAAGAGGATGAATTTTTCTTACATATAGGAACTAAATTGTTAGAAATACTACTTTCTAGTGATGTTTTATATATTAAAGTGGTGAAAATAGATGTAGATAAATCTCAATCTATTTTAGTTTGTAACAAAGAAATAGATAAACTTCTAGATAGAAAAAACCCTATTGCTGTATTACCGACAAATTTACCTATGATAGTAAAACCTAAACCATATAACATAAAAGATTTATTAGGTGGCTATTTATTAAATGGAGATTTGTATGAATCTAATTTATTTTCAGAAAAGATAGGTTATGGTATACCGAGTGAAGTTGAGGATAAAGGTATTTTAATACCGGTTATAAATAATATGATGAATACCTCTTTTAAAGTGAATAGTGTATTATTAAAATATTTGGTTGAAAAAATCACATTCATAATTTATTAATTTCACCTGATTATATCCATGAGTTAGAAAAAAGGAAAAGAGAACTAAATACGAAGAGAAAGACTTACAAAGTTATTTAAGTAAAAAATATTAGAACAAAATATCTTAGTTTTAGCGGATATCTATTCTAATGTCCATGAGTTTTATTTTCCTATTAAATTAGATCATAGGGGTAGATTGTATCCTTCAGTTTCTTATTTTCATTATCAAAGTAATGAATTAGCTAAAGCATTAATTTTATTTTCTAGACCTGATCGTATAAAAAGATCGGAGTATGAGGAAATTGATTATTTAAAAGCATATGGAGCTAGTTGTTACGGTAACGGTTTAAATAGAAAATCTTATGATAAAGAGTAGAATGAGTAAATAGCAATTGATCTGAAATTATTGATTATGAAAATAGTAATTTAGTAAAAAAGCGGCTGATAAGTTTTTATTTCTATCTTTTGTATTGAAATGAAAAGATTTGATGATTTTTAAATAATGAGAATGTAGATGAATATAAATAACTTACATAGTACATAATTATTAATAACGTTCCGAAAGCAAAATTTATTAATTGTATGATTTATTCTATGTTAAAAGTTGTAACTTTAAATGGTTTAATTCAAACTGATGATACTACATCGAATATCAGATCTGATACTATATCTGTGTTAAATATTAGTATATATATGGGTAAATATATAACTAATTTCTATTTTAAGAAGATGTACGATGAATATAAAAGACAAATAGAATTATAGATGATAAAGAAGAGAATTTAAAACAAGAAACTATTTCTTTAAAAGAGTTTAAGGAATCATATTTAAAAAGGATAGTAATAGTATTCTTAAAGAGGATGAATTTTTCTTACATATAGGAACTAAATTGTTAGAAATACTACTTTCTAGTGATGTTTATATATTAAAGTGGTGAAAATAGATGTAGATAAATCTCAATCTATTTTAGTTTGTAACAAAGAAATAGATAAACTTCTAGATAGAAAAACCCTATTGCTGTATTACCGACAAATTTACCTATGATAGTAAAACCTAAACCATATAACATAAAAGATTTATTAGGTGGCTATTTATTAAATGGAGATTTGTATGAAT
Source organism: Hypoxylon rickii (assembly GCA_902806535.1). Classification (NCBI taxonomy): domain Eukaryota; kingdom Fungi; phylum Ascomycota; class Sordariomycetes; order Xylariales; family Hypoxylaceae; genus Hypoxylon; species Hypoxylon rickii. The sequence continues at coordinate 3,512 of CADCWY010000059.1, forward strand.
CTAATTTATTTTCAGAAAAGATAGGTTATGGTATACCGAGTGAAGTTGAGGATAAAGGTATTTTAATACCGGTTATAAATAATATGATGAATACCTCTTTTAAAGTGAATAGTGTATTATTAAAATATTTGGTTGAAAAAATCACATTCATAATTTATTAATTTCACCTGATTATATCCATGAGTTAGAAAAAAGGAAAAGAGAACTAAATACGAAGAGAAAGACTTACAAAGTTATTTAAGTAAAAAATATTAGAACAAAATATCTTAGTTTTAGCGGATATCTATTCTAATGTCCATGAGTTTTATTTTCCTATTAAATTAGATCATAGTAGATGTATCCTTCAGTTTCTTATTTTCATTATCAAAGTAATGAATTAGCTAAAGCATTAATTTTATTTTCTAGACCTGATCGTATAAAAAGATCGGAGTATGAGGAAATTGATTATTTAAAAGCATATGGAGCTAGTTGTTACGGTAACGGTTTAAATAGAAAATCTTATGATAAAAGAGTAGAATGAGTAAATAGCAATTGATCTGAAATTATTGATTATGAAAATAGTAATTTAGTAAAAAAAGCGGCTGATAAGTTTTTATTTCTATCTTTTTGTATTGAAATGAAAAGATTTGATGATTTTTTAAATAATGAGAATGTAGATGAATATAAATAACTTACATAGTACATTACAACTAATGGGGCTCGAACCCATAAATTCCGTTTGGAAGACGGCCATCTTACCAATTAAATGATAGTTGCTTTAGGTTAATTTAGGGTATACGAGATTCGAACTCATATAATGATGATTAAAAGTCACATACATTACCATTATGATAATACCCCTTAAATCTTTAAGTAATTTTTCTATCTATTATTATTCGCCTATAAGATGAATCAAATATATATTATGATCCTTCTTTTTAGATTATTAAAAACTACCTTAATAATATAACTAATCAATATATTAACTGCCTGTACGAAGTACTGCTGCTTGCTAGATATTAATTATAAACGACCAAAATATACGTTCAACATAAACACAAATATTAGTACGCCCTCAAGATGAATCGAACATCTATGGTTACATAGTTGCTTTATAGAAACGTCCCTAAGATGACTCGAACATCTACTCTCAGTATTAACAGTACTGCGCTCTACCTATTGAGCTATAGAGACTTTAGGAAGAAAAGGACTCGAACCTTCGACAGCTAATAGCTACTGAGTTTACAGCTCAGCCTGTCGTACCAACAAACGGAACCTTCCTTTATTTTTATTTTTGTTAAAGTTTATTAATCCGGCAACTTCCACTACGGTGTAGTATTTATTATTAAATATCTAATACTTTATTGTTTTTTCCTTTTAATTTATTCATAATCGTAGACTTACTGCAATTTAATGCTAAAGCCGCATTTCTGGCAGAAGGATAAGAAGTGGTAATTCCTTTATCTAAATCTGTTACCCATACAGTAGTAGCAGTAGCAGAAGAAGATAAAAATTTTCATACGGACTTCATATGATCTATTTAAATGAGTTTATTTTCAGTAATTTTTTCAAACATACGTTGAAGTTTATTGGTTTTTAATTCTAATTTTTTTACTTTTTTTTCTAATCAATTTAAAACAAACTCAGGAAAATTTATTTGTTCAGACAAAGAAGAGTTTTTTTCTTTAAATAATCTAACCATTCATAAATATTTAAATTTTAAACGTGTAGAACTATTAGTTACACGACCTAAACTAGAACCGGCTACTTTACAGATATTATAAGTAGGTTTTAATGTGTCCAAATAATATTTTCTCTTTCTAAACACTTAGCTTTATCGCAATATTCTAAAATCTCTAAACGAAAATTACTATAACCATTTTTTAATAAAGCTCTGTATATAATGCTATTATTTTAAGTGATTCTTTTATTAATCACTTGGGAGAAAAATAATCTGTAAATCTTCTAGTTAAATCTGCTCCACTTCCAATGTACGTAGATCTGTTCATCAAATTAACTCAACGGTAAATACCAGATCTCCTTTTTATATATCTTTTATGTCATTTAAATCCAAATAAACTTTAACAGGTAATGCCTCTTTGCTACTAAAATATCGTATAACTCCTGGAGATATATTGTGAATTAAAATCTACCTAGTACCCTTGAAGGATAAAGGCCAAAATCCTTCGCACCATATACACCTTTATTTCTTACGTAAAAGGCGTGAAATTCGTATAATTTAATCATTAAGTATCTATTTTTCATAAGCCTGCTCCGAATCGAACCAGAAATAAAACTATAAGGTAAATATATCAACACCTTGTTACATGCTTTTTATTTTTGTTAAAGTTTATTTATCCCGTGCAACTTCCACTACACGCTAAGATCCGGCTACTATAACTAAAATACCACCATATTAAGTTTAAATATTTAACCTACCCTAGAGACAATTTATAACTTGTTTTTTTAATTAGGATCTTACGACTGTACATTAAGCATCATTTCAGACACCCAGCGGTGAACCAGTCTGTAGCGATTATATAATTAACCGACGGTCTATAAACAGATGGAGAATGTTTAACCGTTTTCACCAATGTAACCAGGTTAGATAAACCTAATACCTTTTATCTGGTATTCTACTTTATCTAATAATATAAGTCTATTAATTAAGTATATTTTTAATTATATATTACATATACTGTAAATAAGTAGGATTTTAATTACTTTATTATTTAATAAAATAATCAATTTGGTCCTTTTTGAACCGTATTTCGACTTAACACTAATCAGAATCGCGCATACGAAGAATCCTACTATAAAAATCTAAATCCAATCATTCACTTAATTATAATAGAAGAGCAAACTTATTGCACCAACTCCTTTCAGCATGTGACGAGTGGTTAGTACCAATCCGAAGTATGATTCACCGTGACATGGTGATTCACGATTACTAGCAATTTCTTATTCATGCAGCCGAATTTCAGGCTACAATCCATTTCCCATATTTTATCCTATTTTTGAGATTAGCTCAAATTCGCATTTTGCTTTCTTTGTCTAGGAGAACGTGGCACGTCTATAGCCCACAATATCCCATAGCGGTCAAATTTATCATGCAAATAAATAAAAAGAAAATATACTTTAATCTAAATTGTTACTCATTCATTCTAGCCTTTATCTCTAAAATTTTCTGGAAACCTTCGGATGTTAAATGATCCTTCCTTTGAATAATTCCTGCTACCTCTTTAAAATATATAAAATCTAAGCTTTTTACCATGTATTGGATGTTTTTCGAAAAAGGTATTATTTTATTCATAATATCTGAAAAATTCACAATTTCAAAACTTACAGAATCCTTGTAAAATAAACATTTTTGGCGTTATCAGCCAAACCAAAGTAAGCAGCTAGATATTGAATTAAAGCCTTTTCCTTATATTTAATCCTATTCCAAATCTTAATTGAACTCTTTGACCTGATATACTAGTAGAAGAGCTACTTATTTTTATATTAAAGCTACTATCACCACTAGCAAATCCTGCCATTCAATTTGAATCAGGAATACCTTTAAAAATATAATGAGGTCTATTAATTTGTAATTCATTTCAATTAGGAAACGCATCTATTAAACTTGCAGAAAGACCTAAATTAAGTGAAGCTTTAATTCCCACTAATTTCAATAAGCCTTCTTGAGACAAATGTTCTTTAAGTAGAATTATATCGAAAGCTTTCTTAAACAAAATAAAATCTGCTAATTTAGCAGTTACCAACGGGTATTTATCAAAATGATTTACAATAACCTGTAAGTCTTTATTCGAATCCACACGGTATTGTATAGAATTTTTACCGTGGGCATGGATTTTCCCAACGCCTAGATAAGATTGAATATTCTTTAATAACTCTAAATCTTTTCATGAAGCCCTATAGCAAATACAGGTTTAATTCTTCAACCTGTAGTATATTTACTATTAGCTTGAATTAATATAGAGAAGGATGCTTCTCTGAAATCCCGTTATAAACCAAGGATTTTGAATAGATTGAAGAGTAACTGTTGGCTTGTGGGATGAGATTGAAGTATATCATCTTACTTTATTTATTTGGTTAGAAAGGATTTTGACTTGATAGTTTCTCTCGAAACCCATTAGAGTACACCTTAACATTGGAATTTTTGGTTAAACCAGAGATCCCAATGCAACTACCGTCTACTCGTTGCTCTTTTACAAACACAATATTACTTATATTTGATTTAGATCCGCGGTAACCCATTACTCTTTCGATTATCTCCTGAAGTGTTACCGTACATGAGTAATTAATTCATCCACACATAGATTTTCAACTATGGTTTGGTCTCAGAAGTTCTAGGGTGTCCCCGGAGTTTGATAGTTTATCCCACAAAGATGATTTCCTAGATCATCAAGCAGGCCATGATGACTTGTCTTATTCCCTTTGTTCTAACCATTGTAGAAAGGCTAGAAAATGCTCTATATTAGTAATTTATAAATAAAGCCGGGGTATTCGTTAATTACACGGACGGATCCGCAGTTTCACAACATTAACTGAAAACAGCCGTGCAACGCTTGTCGAAACTAATTTCTTAGATAATTAGTCTATTTTTTATAACCATTAATTATAAAACCTAATTATATTCAAATTGTGGTAAGGTTTTTCGTGGATCATCGAATTAAATAGTTAAGATAGGTAGATCTTCTCAGATTTTCCCCCTTTAAGAACCGTACGTGCGACTTTCATCGCATACGGCTCAAGCATAAATTTTTTATAGGAGACATACTCCAAACAAAAATAAATATAAGTTATACTTACTAAATTATTTTGTAAATCTACACCGTATGTTAAGTTAGCGATATTAAGATACTATACCTAAACTAAATTTATAGCCTATTTATAGAAAAGCCTTGATTACTATGATTTAAAGATGCCACCATTCTAGTTATCGTTATTTATACGACCAGTATTCATTCCAGCTTTAATTACTCTAATTTTATTTAATCCTTCTTCAGTTAAATGACCTTTAGTTTCCATAATTTTGAAAGCTTCATTAAAATCCTTTAAATTTAAAAGTTTAGACCCGAGTAAAGGGTACTTAACGAAGAAAGTCAGAATTTTACTTTCTATATCCTTTATAGAAGTTACGGTAAAATCCGCAGCAAACCCTGCTCTTTTTTCAACTCTACCACAATCCAAGAAATCTTTAATTAATTGTAATAATTTAATATCCCTAGAGTGTTGAGTTATTTTAAATACCAACTGTACAGCTCAACCTGATTTAGATTTAAGGGATTTACTTATGCTAACAAAGAAACAAGACTCTCCTTCACAAAATCCCGCCAATCAGGCCGGATCTGGAATAAAAGTAGGATTAAATTTAGGTCTTTCTACAGGTACAACCTTGAAGGTATCTAATAATTTTTGGTAAACCAAGATTCAATGAAGCTTTCAGATTAATTATTTCTTGAAAACCTTTTAATGTAAGATGTTCCTTTCGATTGATAATTTGAAGAACATTTACAAATAATTCAAAGTCCACTCTTGTGTGAGTAATGGGTATTTTGAAAATGAGGTAAGACAAATTTAATTAATTCTTCTATACTTGACACTTTATACTTATAAGTATTATCTTGAGGGTTATAATATATATTACCTACATTTCCTAGAGTTTTTGCAGAAGATTCAATAACAATCTATCTTTTACGTTTAAAGCTAATTCAAATGAAACTAAGACAAAATAACCTAATTTTCTACTATCATCTTTTACAATATGAACAATAAAGCTACCTTCTGCGTCGACTAATCCCGTAATGAATCAAGGATGTTAAGGAACGCTCTACCGTATGCAAACCACGAATAAATACTAGTTTATGCATACTCATTAGACTTACAGGGCGGCGTAGCCCCGTGTACGAATACCAGACTTTACTTGAGTAGAAGTCGATTTAGTATGGTGTGGACCTTCATCAGTTATTTTAACTGATACAACAACTAACAATAAAAAATTATTATTAATAAAGATAACATATATATTACTTATTATAAAAACTTCCTAAATGATTAAATAAAATCACGTCGATTGTAAACAATTACCTGACGAAACTCAAAATATGAGTTCTGATTAATTCCTAAAGATATTGTTATATCTTTATAATATATTTAAGTCATAAGAAATATCTCAAAACTAGATAAAACAAGATACTAAAAGAAAATACCTTAGCAAGCAAAGGGAACCGATCGGACTTTGAAATCATATTAATGATGATATTATATTTAATCTAAATAAGAAAAGTCTCACTTTACCTCTATAAACGCATTCTACAATGTAGGATGTGCGATCTTCAGAATTAGCCCTCATTTTCTATCTTTAGTAATTTAAGACTTTCCATTAAATAGTCTCATGGCTATGTAACTGTACGTAAATATAATATTATTAGCGTAAAACTTTTTAACAACGCTCTAACATTTAAACCTTTATCTTTACCTAGATTAAGTTATAATCTATCTAGGTTAAGCATTTGCTTTTAACTTCTCCTTTCCCCTTACCGGTTATAGCTACTTCAATCCCTTTAGATCTTATAAGCTACCTCTTTAATGAAAAATTATTTTTATTTCATTACTGAAGATAAGGGGTTACCAAGTTCATATATTAACACAAATTTCGTAAGATTTAGGAAAGTAACTTTACTTCGGTGAAAATATGATTTCTAATAGATTAGTATGTCAAATCTATTATCTTCCACAATATATAAATATACCAGCACGAAGCGTCTTGGCTACTTTGGCTTTCGCTTTCCATGTCTTACTTACACTAGCTCCTGAAAGGAAAATAATTACCTTATTATTTTATCTCCTGGCATTATCATTTAAGATAGGCTACATTGTCCCTAGAGCTTCACACAAATTATTACTAATTTGCATGTCTAGGTAGTGTTAGATAGAGAAAATATCTAGTGGAATTGCACCACATTGTTAATATACGCTTCTTGTCGCACACATACTTCACTGCTGGTGTCAGAAACGGTCTAGTGATTCAATTCTGATCAACTAAGGGTTTTATTACCGTGATGATAACTATCCACCGTACGTGGTTTTATTTTACTTACTTAATAAATAAAAATATGGATTATCCTTCCCTTTATGATATCGTACTCATTACAGAATCCGACTGTACATTTGGACAGACATTTCAGCCTAACCCCGGTGAACCAGTCTGTAGCGACATTTACAACTGCCGACGGTCTTCTACGAGGACGTCATTAACCGTTTTCACCTAATTTTTCTATAAAACCTAGAAATTGTACGGTTGTAACCTTCCCTAAACTTCTTTTATTTATTTAAATTATATAACATAAAACAGGAATTCTCTTTACTTCAAAACTCGGAAGTTTTACAGATTGACTTTCATCTAATGATTTTTAAACTTCTAAAACTAATGTTTACCTTACTTAATGTTTCTTTTAGCGTATCAACTAACAAAATTTCACCATTTGATAATGTTATTTCATAAATACAATTCCTAAAAGAAGATAAAGGTTTATTAGTTTTTGTCTATAATACGTCCATCACTAAGATATTCAAATATAGCTTCAGCATTGATAATTTTATCAATTTCCTCTTCACTTAATCATACGACAGGTTTTGTATTATTAGACAATCTAAAGTTATTCATATTATAAGTTAATCCTAAAATTAATGATCTAATTTCTTCTATTTTATGTGAACCTCTATACACTGCATTACAGATTATTTTGAAACTTCAAAATCTTTACCTTTTTACTAATGAAAACCATATTTTCAATAAAAGGAAGGAAATAATTATTTAAAATAAAAATATTCTTTTATTGTAAATATAACTGTTGGTTTCCCTAATCTAGGTTTTGTTTATTTATTGAGATAGCCGAAGAATTTTTCAACTTAAAAAGAGAATATTTATCAAATCCTAAATTATTTTCTAGAAATTCTTTAACTTTTAATAAAACAGGATATTGTTCCTCTGACAATTCAATAGAAAATACTGGCTCTATATCTGTTCTAGATATAAAGAAAGATCCATCTCCTTCTATAAACCCTAATAATCAATATTTAGTTATATTTATTTTTCCTTCGTAATCTTCAGATGTTACTATTTACTTGTTTTTTAATATTACCTTTAAGCTCTAATATATTTTGTATTAGATCTTTAGATTTAGCAATCTTAGTATTATAGGCCTTT
>CADCWY010000060.1:0-18967 GCA_902806535.1 Hypoxylon rickii
ATGTAGGATGTGCGATCTTCAGAATTAGCCCTCATTTTCTATCTTTAGTAATTTAAGACTTTCCATTAAATAGTCTCATGGCTATGTAACTGTACGTAAATATAATGGCGTAAAACTTTTTTAACAACGCTCTAACATTTAAACCTTTATCTTTACCTAGATTAAGTTATAATCTATCTAGGTTAAGCATTTGCTTTTAACTTCTCCTTTCCCCTTACCGGTTATAGCTACTTCAATCCCTTTAGATCTTATAAGCTACCTCTTTAATGAAAAATTATTTTTTATTTCATTACTGAAGATAAGGTTACCAAGTTCATATATTAACACAAATTTCGTAAGATTTAGAAAGTAACTTTACTTCGGTGAAAATATGTTTCTCTAATAGATTAGTATGTCAAATCTATTATCTTCCACAATATATAAATATACCAGCACGAAGCGTCTTGGCTACTTTGGCTTTCGCTTTCCATGTCTTACTTTACACTAGCTCCTGAAAGGAAAATAATTACCTTATTATTTTATCTCCTGGCATTATCATTTAAGATAGGCTACATTGTCCCTAGAGCTTCACACAAATTATTACTAATTTGCATGTCTAGGTAGTGTTAGATAGAGAAAATATCTAGTGGAATTGCACCACATTGTTAATATACTTCTTGTCGCACACATACTTCACTGCTGGTGTCAGAAACGGTCTAGTGATTCAATTCTGATCAACTAAGGGTTTTTATTACCGTGATGATAACTATCCACCGTACGTGGTTTTATTTTACTTACTTAATAAATAAAAATATGGATTATCCTTCCTTTATGATATCGTACTCATTACAGAATCCGACTGTACATTTGGACAGACATTTCAGCCTAACCCCGGTGAACCAGTCTGTAGCGACATTTACAACTGCCGACGGTCTTCTACGAGGACGTCATTAACCGTTTTCACCTAATTTTTCTATAAAACTAGAAATTGTACGGTTGTAACCTTCCCTAAACTTCTTTTTATTTATTTAAATTATATAACATAAAACAGGAATTCTCTTTACTTCAAAACTCGGAAGTTTTACAGATTGACTTTCATCTAATGATTTTTTTAAACTTCTAAAACTAATGTTTACCTTACTTAATGTTTCTTTTAGCGTATCAACTAACAAAATTTCACCATTTGATAATGTTATTTCATAAATACAATTCCTAAAAGAAGATAAAGGTTTATTAGTTTTTTTGTCTATAATACGTCCATCACTAAGATATTCAAATATAGCTTCAGCATTGATAATTTTATCAATTTCCTCTTCACTTAATCATACGACAGGTTTTGTATTATTAGACAATCTAAAGTTATTCATATTATAAGTTAATCCTAAAATTAATGATCTAATTTCTTCTATTTTATGTGAACCTCTATACACTGCATTACAGATTATTTTGAAACTTCAAAATCTTTACCTTTTTACTAATAATGAAACCATATTTTCAATAAAAGGAAGGAAATAATTATTTAAAATAAAAATATTCTTTATTGTAAATATAACTGTTGGTTTCCCTAATCTAGGTTTTTGTTTATTTATGAGATAGCCGAAGAATTTTTCAACTTAAAAGAGAATATTTATCAAATCCTAAATTATTTTCTAGAAATTCTTTAACTTTTAATAAAACAGGATATTGTTCCTCTGACAATTCAATAGAAAATACTGGCTCTATATCTGTTTCTAGATATAAAGAAAGATCCATCTCCTTCTATAAACCCTAATAATCAATATTTAGTTATATTTATTTTTCCTTCGTAATCTTCAGATGTTACTATACAATTACCTGACGAAACTCAAAATATGAGTTCTGATTTAATTCCTAAAGATATTGTTATATCTTTATAATATATTTAAGTCATAAGAAATATCTAAAACTAGATAAAAAACAAGATACTAAAAGAAAATACCTTAGCAAGCAAAGGAACCGATCGGACTTTGAAATCATATTAATGATGATATTATATTTAATCTAAATAAGAAAAGTCTCACTTACCTCTATAAACACATTCTACAATGTAGGATGTGCGATCTTCAGAATTAGCCCTCATTTTCTATCTTTAGTAATTTAAGACTTTCCATTAAATAGTCTCATGGCTGTGTAACTGTACGTAAATATAATATTATTAGCGTAAAACTTTTTTTAACAACGCTCTAACATTTAAACCTTTATCTTTACCTAGATTAAGTTATAATCTATCTAGGTTAAGCATTTGCTTTTTAACTTCTCCTTTCCCCTTACCGGTTATAGCTACTTCAATCCCTTTAGATCTTATAAGCTACCTCTTTAGAAAAAATTATTTTTTATTTCATTACTGAAGATAAGGGGTTACCAAGTTCATATATTAACACAAATTTCGTAAGATTTAGGAAAGTAACTTTACTTCGGTGAAAATATGATTTCTCTAATAGATTAGTATGTCAAATCTATTATCTTCCACAATATATAAATATACCAGCACGAAGCGTCTTGGCTACTTTGGCTTTCGCTTTCCATGTCTTACTTACACTAGCTCCTGAAAGGAAAATAATTACCTTATTATTTTATCTCCTGGCATTATCATTTAAGATAGGCTACATTGTCCTAGAGCTTCACACAAATTATTACTAATTTGCATGTCTAGGTAGTGTTAGATAGAGAAAATATCTAGTGGAATTGCACCACATTGTTAATATACGCTTCTTGTCGCACACATACTTCACTGCTGGTGTCAGAAACGGTCTAGTGATTCAATTCTGATCAACTAAGGGTTTTATTACCGTGATGATAACTATCCACCGTACGTGGTTTTATTTTACTTACTTAATAAATAAAAATATGGATTATCCTTCCCTTTATGATATCGTACTCATTACAGAATCCGACTGTACATTTGGACAGACATTTCAGCCTAACCCAGTGAACCAGTCTGTAGCGACATTTACAACTGCCGACGGTCTTCTACGAGGACGTCATTAACCGTTTTCACCTAATTTTTCTATAAAACCTAGAAATTGTACGGTTGTAACCTTCCCTAAACTTCTTTTTTATTTATTTAAATTATATAACATAAAAACAGGAATTCTCTTTACTTCAAAACTCGGAAGTTTTACAGATTGACTTTCATCTAATGATTTTTTAAACTTCTAAAACTAATGTTTACCTTACTTAATGTTTCTTTTAGCGTATCAACTAACAAAATTTCACCATTTGATAATGTTATTTCATAAATACAATTCCTAAAAGAAGATAAAGGTTTATTAGTTTTTTTGTCTATAATACGTCCATCACTAAGATATTCAAATATAGCTTCAGCATTGATAATTTTATCAATTTCCTCTTCACTTAATCATACGACAGGTTTTGTATTATTAGACAATCTAAAGTTATTCATATTATAAGTTAATCCTAAAATTAATGATCTAATTTCTTCTATTTTATGTGAACCTCTATACACTGCATTACAGATTATTTTGAAACTTCAAAATCTTTACCTTTTTACTAATGAAAACCATATTTTCAATAAAGGAAGGAAATAATTATTTAAAATAAAATATTCTTTATTGTAAATATAACTGTTGGTTTCCCTAATCTAGGTTTTGTTTATTTATTGAGATAGCCGAGAAGAATTTTTCAACTTAAAAGAGAATATTTATCAAATCCTAAATTATTTTCTAGAAATTCTTTAACTTTTAATAAAACAGGATATTGTTCCTCTGACAATTCAATAGAAAATACTGGCTCTATATCTGTTCTAGATATAAAGAAAGATCCATCTCCTTCTATAAACCCTAATAATCAATATTTAGTTATATTTATTTTTCCTTCGTAATCTTCAGATGTTACTATACAATTACCTGACGAAACTCAAAATATGAGTTCTGATTAATTCCTAAAGATATTGTTATATCTTTATAATATATTTAAGTCATAAGAAATATCTCAAAACTAGATAAAAACAAGATACTAAAGAAAATACCTTAGCAAGCAAAGGGAACCGATCGGACTTTGAAATCATATTAATGATGATATTATATTTAATCTAAATAAGAAAAGTCTCACTTTACCTCTATAAACGCATTCTACAATGTAGGATGTGCGATCTTCAGAATTAGCCCTCATTTTCTATCTTTAGTAATTTAAGACTTTCCATTAAATAGTCTCATGGCTATGTAACTGTACGTAAATATAATATTATTAGCGTAAAACTTTTTTAACAACGCTCTAACATTTAAACCTTTATCTTTACCTAGATTAAGTTATAATCTATCTAGGTTAAGCATTTGCTTTTTAACTTCTCCTTTCCCCTTACCGGTTATAGCTACTTCAATCCCTTTAGATCTTATAAGCTACCTCTTTAATGAAAAATTATTTTTATTTCATTACTGAAGATAAGGGGTTACCAAGTTCATATATTAACACAAATTTCGTAAGATTTAGGAAAGTAACTTTACTTCGGTGAAAATATGATTTCTCTAATAGATTAGTATGTCAAATCTATTATCTTCCACAATATATAAATATACCAGCACGAAGCGTCTTGGCTACTTTGGCTTTCCTTTCCATGTCTTACTTACACTAGCTCCTGAAAGGAAAATAATTACCTTATTATTTTATCTCCTGGCATTATCATTTAAGATAGGCTACATTGTCCCTAGAGCTTCACACAAATTATTACTAATTTGCATGTCTAGGTAGTGTTAGATAGAGAAAATATCTAGTGGAATTGCACCACATTGTTAATATACGCTTCTTGTCGCACACATACTTCACTGCTGGTGTCAGAAACGGTCTAGTGATTCAATTCTGATCAACTAAGGGTTTTATTACCGTGATGATAACTATCCACCGTACGTGGTTTTATTTTACTTACTTAATAAATAAAAATATGGATTATCCTTCCCCTTTATGATATCGTACTCATTACAGAATCCGACTGTACATTTGGACAGACATTTCAGCCTAACCCCGGTGAACCAGTCTGTAGCGACATTTACAACTGCCGACGGTCTTCTACGAGGACGTCATTAACCGTTTTCACCTAATTTTTCTATAAACCTAGAAATTGTACGGTTGTAACCTTCCCTAAACTTCTTTTTATTTATTTAAATTATATAACATAAAAACAGGAATTCTCTTTACTTCAAAACTCGGAAGTTTTACAGATTGACTTTCATCTAATGATTTTTAAACTTCTAAAACTAATGTTTACCTTACTTAATGTTTCTTTTAGCGTATCAACTAACAAAATTTCACCATTTGATAATGTTATTTCATAAATACAATTCCTAAAAGAAGATAAAGGTTTATTAGTTTTTTGTCTATAATACGTCCATCACTAAGATATTCAAATATAGCTTCAGCATTGATAATTTTATCAATTTCCTCTTCACTTAATCATACGACAGGTTTTGTATTATTAGACAATCTAAAGTTATTCATATTATAAGTTAATCCTAAAATTAATGATCTAATTTCTTCTATTTTATGTGAACCTCTATACACTGCATTACAGATTATTTTGAAACTTCAAAATCTTTACCTTTTTACTAATGAAAACCATATTTTCAATAAAAGGAAGGAAATAATTATTTAAAATAAAAATATTCTTTATTGTAAATATAACTGTTGGTTTCCTAATCTAGGTTTTTGTTTATTTATTGAGATAGCCGAAGAATTTTTCAACTTAAAAGAGAATATTTATCAAATCCTAAATTATTTTCTAGAAATTCTTTAACTTTTAATAAAACAGGATATTGTTCCTCTGACAATTCAATAGAAAATACTGGCTCTATATCTGTTCTAGATATAAAGAAAGATCCATCTCCTTCTATAAACCCTAATAATCAATATTTAGTTATATTTATTTTTCCTTCGTAATCTTCAGATGTTACTATACAATTACCTGACGAAACTCAAAATATGAGTTCTGATTAATTCCTAAAGATATTGTTATATCTTTATAATATATTTAAGTCATAAGAAATATCTCAAAACTAGATAAAAACAAGATACTAAAAGAAAATACCTTAGTAAGCAAAGGGAACCGATCGGACTTTGAAATCATATTAATGATGATATTATATTTAATCTAAATAAGAAAAGTCTCACTTTACCTCTATAAACGCATTCTACAATGTAGGATGTGCGATCTTCAGAATTAGCCCTCATTTTCTATCTTTAGTAATTTAAGACTTTCCATTAAATAGTCTCATGGCTATGTAACTGTACGTAAATATAATATTATTAGCGTAAAACTTTTTTAACAACGCTCTAACATTTAAACCTTTATCTTTACCTAGATTAAGTTATAATCTATCTAGGTTAAGCATTTGCTTTTTAACTTCTCCTTTCCCCTTACCGGTTATAGCTACTTCAATCCCTTTAGATCTTATAAGCTACCTCTTTAATGAAAAAATTATTTTATTTCATTACTGAAGATAAGGTTACCAAGTTCATATATTAACACAAATTTCGTAAGATTTAGGAAAGTAACTTTACTTCGGTGAAAATATGATTTCTCTAATAGATTAGTATGTCAAATCTATTATCTTCCACAATATATAAATATACCAGCACGAAGCGTCTTGGCTACTTTGGCTTTCGCTTTCCATGTCTTACTTACACTAGCTCCTGAAAGGAAAATAATTACCTTATTATTTTATCTCCTGGCATTATCATTTAAGATAGGCTACATTGTCCCTAGAGCTTCACACAAATTATTACTAATTTGCATGTCTAGGTAGTGTTAGATAGAGAAAATATCTAGTGGAATTGCACCACATTGTTAATATACGCTTCTTGTCGCACACATACTTCACTGCTGGTGTCAGAAACGGTCTAGTGATTCAATTCTGATCAACTAAGGGTTTTTATTACCGTGATGATAACTATCCACCGTACGTGGTTTTATTTTACTTACTTAATAAATAAAAATATGGATTATCCTTCCCTTTATGATATCGTACTCATTACAGAATCCGACTGTACATTTGGACAGACATTTCAGCCTAACCCCGGTGAACCAGTCTGTAGCGACATTTACAACTGCCGACGGTCTTCTACGAGGACGTCATTAACCGTTTTCACCTAATTTTTCTATAAAACCTAGAAATTGTACGGTTGTAACCTTCCCTAAACTTCTTTTTATTTATTTAAATTATATAACATAAAAACAGGAATTCTCTTTACTTCAAAACTCGGAAGTTTTACAGATTGACTTTCATCTAATGATTTTTTTAAACTTCTAAAACTAATGTTTACCTTACTTAATGTTTCTTTTAGCGTATCAACTAACAAAATTTCACCATTTGATAATGTTATTTCATAAATACAATTCCTAAAAGAAGATAAAGGTTTATTAGTTTTTTTGTCTATAATACGTCCATCACTAAGATATTCAAATATAGCTTCAGCATTGATAATTTTATCAATTTCCTCTTCACTTAATCATACGACAGGTTTTGTATTATTAGACAATCTAAAGTTATTCATATTATAAGTTAATCCTAAAATTAATGATCTAATTTCTTCTATTTTATGTGAACCTCTATACACTGCATTACAGATTATTTTGAAACTTCAAAATCTTTACCTTTTTACTAATGAAAACCATATTTTCAATAAAAGGAAGGAAATAATTATTTAAAATAAAAATATTCTTTATTGTAAATATAACTGTTGGTTTCCTAATCTAGGTTTTTGTTTATTTATTGAGATAGCCGAAGAA
The DNA here is from genome assembly GCA_902806535.1 of Hypoxylon rickii. Classification (NCBI taxonomy): domain Eukaryota; kingdom Fungi; phylum Ascomycota; class Sordariomycetes; order Xylariales; family Hypoxylaceae; genus Hypoxylon; species Hypoxylon rickii. The sequence continues at coordinate 7,736 of CADCWY010000060.1, forward strand.
TTTTTCAACTTAAAAAGAGAATATTTATCAAATCCTAAATTATTTTCTAGAAATTCTTTAACTTTTAATAAAACAGGATATTGTTCCTCTGACAATTCAATAGAAAATACTGGCTCTATATCTGTTCTAGATATAAAGAAAGATCCATCTCCTTCTATAAACCCTAATAATCAATATTTAGTTATATTTATTTTTCCTTCGTAATCTTCAGATGTTACTATACAATTACCTGACGAAACTCAAAATATGAGTTCTGATTAATTCCTAAAGATATTGTTATATCTTTATAATATATTTAAGTCATAAGAAATATCTCAAAACTAGATAAAAACAAGATACTAAAGAAAATACCTTAGCAAGCAAAGGGAACCGATCGGACTTTGAAATCATATTAATGATGATATTATATTTAATCTAAATAAGAAAAGTCTCACTTTACCTCTATAAACGCATTCTACAATGTAGGATGTGCGATCTTCAGAATTAGCCCTCATTTTCTATCTTTAGTAATTTAAGACTTTCCATTAAATAGTCTCATGGCTATGTAACTGTACGTAAATATAATATTATTAGCGTAAAACTTTTTTAACAACGCTCTAACATTTAAACCTTTATCTTTACCTAGATTAAGTTATAATCTATCTAGGTTAAGCATTTGCTTTTTTAACTTCTCCTTTCCCCCTTACCGGTTATAGCTACTTCAATCCCTTTAGATCTTATAAGCTACCTCTTTAATGAAAAATTTATTTTTATTTCATTACTGAAGATAAGGGGGTTACCAAGTTCATATATTAACACAAATTTCGTAAGATTTAGGAAAGTAACTTTACTTCGGTGAAAATATGATTTCTCTAATAGATTAGTATGTCAAATCTATTATCTTCCACAATATATAAATATACCAGCACGAAGCGTCTTGGCTACTTTGGCTTTCGCTTTCCATGTCTTACTTACACTAGCTCCTGAAAGGAAAATAATTACCTTATTATTTTATCTCCTGGCATTATCATTTAAGATAGGCTACATTGTCCCTAGAGCTTCACACAAATTATTACTAATTTGCATGTCTAGGTAGTGTTAGATAGAGAAAATATCTAGTGGAATTGCACCACATTGTTAATATACGCTTCTTGTCGCACACATACTTCACTGCTGGTGTCAGAAACGGTCTAGTGATTCAATTCTGATCAACTAAGGGTTTTTATTACCGTGATGATAACTATCCACCGTACGTGGTTTTATTTTACTTACTTAATAAATAAAAATATGGATTATCCTTCCCCTTTATGATATCGTACTCATTACAGAATCCGACTGTACATTTGGACAGACATTTCAGCCTAACCCCGGTGAACCAGTCTGTAGCGACATTTACAACTGCCGACGGTCTTCTACGAGGACGTCATTAACCGTTTTCACCTAATTTTTCTATAAAACCTAGAAATTGTACGGTTGTAACCTTCCCTAAACTTCTTTTTATTTATTTAAATTATATAACATAAAAACAGGAATTCTCTTTACTTCAAAACTCGGAAGTTTTACAGATTGACTTTCATCTAATGATTTTTTTAAACTTCTAAAACTAATGTTTACCTTACTTAATGTTTCTTTTAGCGTATCAACTAACAAAATTTCACCATTTGATAATGTTATTTCATAAATACAATTCCTAAAAGAAGATAAAGGTTTATTAGTTTTTTTGTCTATAATACGTCCATCACTAAGATATTCAAATATAGCTTCAGCATTGATAATTTTATCAATTTCCTCTTCACTTAATCATACGACAGGTTTTGTATTATTAGACAATCTAAAGTTATTCATATTATAAGTTAATCCTAAAATTAATGATCTAATTTCTTCTATTTTATGTGAACCTCTATACACTGCATTACAGATTATTTTGAAACTTCAAAAATCTTTACCTTTTTTACTAATGAAAACCATATTTTCAATAAAAGGAAGGAAATAATTATTTAAAATAAAAATATTCTTTATTGTAAATATAACTGTTGGTTTCCCTAATCTAGGTTTTTGTTTATTTATTGAGATAGCCGAAGAATTTTTCAACTTAAAAAGAGAATATTTATCAAATCCTAAATTATTTTCTAGAAATTCTTTAACTTTTAATAAAACAGGATATTGTTCCTCTGACAATTCAATAGAAAATACTGGCTCTATATCTGTTCTAGATATAAAGAAAGATCCATCTCCTTCTATAAACCCTAATAATCAATATTTAGTTATATTTATTTTTCCTTCGTAATCTTCAGATGTTACTATACAATTACCTGACGAAACTCAAAATATGAGTTCTGATTAATTCCTAAAGATATTGTTATATCTTTATAATATATTTAAGTCATAAGAAATATCTCAAAACTAGATAAAAACAAGATACTAAAGAAAATACCTTAGCAAGCAAAGGGAACCGATCGGACTTTGAAATCATATTAATGATGATATTATATTTAATCTAAATAAGAAAAGTCTCACTTTACCTCTATAAACGCATTCTACAATGTAGGATGTGCGATCTTCAGAATTAGCCCTCATTTTCTATCTTTAGTAATTTAAGACTTTCCATTAAATAGTCTCATGGCTATGTAACTGTACGTAAATATAATATTATTAGCGTAAAACTTTTTTAACAACGCTCTAACATTTAAACCTTTATCTTTACCTAGATTAAGTTATAATCTATCTAGGTTAAGCATTTGCTTTTTTAACTTCTCCTTTCCCCCTTACCGGTTATAGCTACTTCAATCCCTTTAGATCTTATAAGCTACCTCTTTAATGAAAAAATTATTTTTATTTCATTACTGAAGATAAGGGGGTTACCAAGTTCATATATTAACACAAATTTCGTAAGATTTAGGAAAGTAACTTTACTTCGGTGAAAATATGATTTCTCTAATAGATTAGTATGTCAAATCTATTATCTTCCACAATATATAAATATACCAGCACGAAGCGTCTTGGCTACTTTGGCTTTCGCTTTCCATGTCTTACTTACACTAGCTCCTGAAAGGAAAATAATTACCTTATTATTTTATCTCCTGGCATTATCATTTAAGATAGGCTACATTGTCCCTAGAGCTTCACACAAATTATTACTAATTTGCATGTCTAGGTAGTGTTAGATAGAGAAAATATCTAGTGGAATTGCACCACATTGTTAATATACGCTTCTTGTCGCACACATACTTCACTGCTGGTGTCAGAAACGGTCTAGTGATTCAATTCTGATCAACTAAGGGTTTTTATTACCGTGATGATAACTATCCACCGTACGTGGTTTTATTTTACTTACTTAATAAATAAAAATATGGATTATCCTTCCCTTTATGATATCGTACTCATTACAGAATCCGACTGTACATTTGGACAGACATTTCAGCCTAACCCCGGTGAACCAGTCTGTAGCGACATTTACAACTGCCGACGGTCTTCTACGAGGACGTCATTAACCGTTTTCACCTAATTTTTCTATAAAACCTAGAAATTGTACGGTTGTAACCTTCCCTAAACTTCTTTTTATTTATTTAAATTATATAACATAAAAACAGGAATTCTCTTTACTTCAAAACTCGGAAGTTTTACAGATTGACTTTCATCTAATGATTTTTTTAAACTTCTAAAACTAATGTTTACCTTACTTAATGTTTCTTTTAGCGTATCAACTAACAAAATTTCACCATTTGATAATGTTATTTCATAAATACAATTCCTAAAAGAAGATAAAGGTTTATTAGTTTTTTTGTCTATAATACGTCCATCACTAAGATATTCAAATATAGCTTCAGCATTGATAATTTTATCAATTTCCTCTTCACTTAATCATACGACAGGTTTTGTATTATTAGACAATCTAAAGTTATTCATATTATAAGTTAATCCTAAAATTAATGATCTAATTTCTTCTATTTTATGTGAACCTCTATACACTGCATTACAGATTATTTTGAAACTTCAAAATCTTTACCTTTTTACTAATGAAAACCATATTTTCAATAAAAGGAAGGAAATAATTATTTAAAATAAAAATATTCTTTATTGTAAATATAACTGTTGGTTTCCTAATCTAGGTTTTTGTTTATTTATTGAGATAGCCGAAGAATTTTTCAACTTAAAAGAGAATATTTATCAAATCCTAAATTATTTTCTAGAAATTCTTTAACTTTTAATAAAACAGGATATTGTTCCTCTGACAATTCAATAGAAAATACTGGCTCTATATCTGTTCTAGATATAAAGAAAGATCCATCTCCTTCTATAAACCCTAATAATCAATATTTAGTTATATTTATTTTTCCTTCGTAATCTTCAGATGTTACTATACAATTACCTGACGAAACTCAAAATATGAGTTCTGATTAATTCCTAAAGATATTGTTATATCTTTATAATATATTTAAGTCATAAGAAATATCTCAAAACTAGATAAAAAACAAGATACTAAAAAAGAAAATACCTTAGCAAGCAAAGGGAACCGATCGGACTTTGAAATCATATTAATGATGATATTATATTTAATCTAAATAAGAAAAGTCTCACTTTACCTCTATAAACGCATTCTACAATGTAGGATGTGCGATCTTCAGAATTAGCCCTCATTTTCTATCTTTAGTAATTTAAGACTTTCCATTAAATAGTCTCATGGCTATGTAACTGTACGTAAATATAATATTATTAGCGTAAAACTTTTTTTTAACAACGCTCTAACATTTAAACCTTTATCTTTACCTAGATTAAGTTATAATCTATCTAGGTTAAGCATTTGCTTTTTTAACTTCTCCTTTCCCCCTTACCGGTTATAGCTACTTCAATCCCTTTAGATCTTATAAGCTACCTCTTTAATGAAAAATTATTTTTATTTCATTACTGAAGATAAGGGTTACCAAGTTCATATATTAACACAAATTTCGTAAGATTTAGGAAAGTAACTTTACTTCGGTGAAAATATGATTTCTCTAATAGATTAGTATGTCAAATCTATTATCTTCCACAATATATAAATATACCAGCACGAAGCGTCTTGGCTACTTTGGCTTTCGCTTTCCATGTCTTACTTACACTAGCTCCTGAAAGGAAAATAATTACCTTATTATTTTATCTCCTGGCATTATCATTTAAGATAGGCTACATTGTCCCTAGAGCTTCACACAAATTATTACTAATTTGCATGTCTAGGTAGTGTTAGATAGAGAAAATATCTAGTGGAATTGCACCACATTGTTAATATACGCTTCTTGTCGCACACATACTTCACTGCTGGTGTCAGAAACGGTCTAGTGATTCAATTCTGATCAACTAAGGGTTTTATTACCGTGATGATAACTATCCACCGTACGTGGTTTTATTTTACTTACTTAATAAATAAAAATATGGATTATCCTTCCCTTTATGATATCGTACTCATTACAGAATCCGACTGTACATTTGGACAGACATTTCAGCCTAACCCCGGTGAACCAGTCTGTAGCGACATTTACAACTGCCGACGGTCTTCTACGAGGACGTCATTAACCGTTTTCACCTAATTTTTCTATAAAACCTAGAAATTGTACGGTTGTAACCTTCCCTAAACTTCTTTTTATTTATTTAAATTATATAACATAAAACAGGAATTCTCTTTACTTCAAAACTCGGAAGTTTTACAGATTGACTTTCATCTAATGATTTTTTTAAACTTCTAAAACTAATGTTTACCTTACTTAATGTTTCTTTTAGCGTATCAACTAACAAAATTTCACCATTTGATAATGTTATTTCATAAATACAATTCCTAAAAGAAGATAAAGGTTTATTAGTTTTTTTGTCTATAATACGTCCATCACTAAGATATTCAAATATAGCTTCAGCATTGATAATTTTATCAATTTCCTCTTCACTTAATCATACGACAGGTTTTGTATTATTAGACAATCTAAAGTTATTCATATTATAAGTTAATCCTAAAATTAATGATCTAATTTCTTCTATTTTATGTGAACCTCTATACACTGCATTACAGATTATTTTGAAACTTCAAAAATCTTTACCTTTTTTACTAATGAAAACCATATTTTCAATAAAAGGAAGGAAATAATTATTTAAAATAAAAATATTCTTTATTGTAAATATAACTGTTGGTTTCCCTAATCTAGGTTTTTGTTTATTTATTGAGATAGCCGAAGAATTTTTCAACTTAAAAAGAGAATATTTATCAAATCCTAAATTATTTTCTAGAAATTCTTTAACTTTTAATAAAACAGGATATTGTTCCTCTGACAATTCAATAGAAAATACTGGCTCTATATCTGTTCTAGATATAAAGAAAGATCCATCTCCTTCTATAAACCCTAATAATCAATATTTAGTTATATTTATTTTTCCTTCGTAATCTTCAGATGTTACTATACAATTACCTGACGAAACTCAAAATATGAGTTCTGATTAATTCCTAAAGATATTGTTATATCTTTATAATATATTTAAGTCATAAGAAATATCTCAAAACTAGATAAAAACAAGATACTAAAGAAAATACCTTAGCAAGCAAAGGGAACCGATCGGACTTTGAAATCATATTAATGATGATATTATATTTAATCTAAATAAGAAAAGTCTCACTTTACCTCTATAAACGCATTCTACAATGTAGGATGTGCGATCTTCAGAATTAGCCCTCATTTTCTATCTTTAGTAATTTAAGACTTTCCATTAAATAGTCTCATGGCTATGTAACTGTACGTAAATATAATATTATTAGCGTAAAACTTTTTTAACAACGCTCTAACATTTAAACCTTTATCTTTACCTAGATTAAGTTATAATCTATCTAGGTTAAGCATTTGCTTTTTAACTTCTCCTTTCCCCTTACCGGTTATAGCTACTTCAATCCCTTTAGATCTTATAAGCTACCTCTTTAATGAAAAAATTATTTTTATTTCATTACTGAAGATAAGGGTTACCAAGTTCATATATTAACACAAATTTCGTAAGATTTAGGAAAGTAACTTTACTTCGGTGAAAATATGATTTCTCTAATAGATTAGTATGTCAAATCTATTATCTTCCACAATATATAAATATACCAGCACGAAGCGTCTTGGCTACTTTGGCTTTCGCTTTCCATGTCTTACTTACACTAGCTCCTGAAAGGAAAATAATTACCTTATTATTTTATCTCCTGGCATTATCATTTAAGATAGGCTACATTGTCCCTAGAGCTTCACACAAATTATTACTAATTTGCATGTCTAGGTAGTGTTAGATAGAGAAAATATCTAGTGGAATTGCACCACATTGTTAATATACGCTTCTTGTCGCACACATACTTCACTGCTGGTGTCAGAAACGGTCTAGTGATTCAATTCTGATCAACTAAGGGTTTTTATTACCGTGATGATAACTATCCACCGTACGTGGTTTTATTTTACTTACTTAATAAATAAAATATGGATTATCCTTCCCTTTATGATATCGTACTCATTACAGAATCCGACTGTACATTTGGACAGACATTTCAGCCTAACCTCGGTGAACCAGTCTGTAGCGACATTTACAACTGCCGACGGTCTTCTACGAGGACGTCATTAACCGTTTTCACCTAATTTTTCTATAAAACCTAGAAATTGTACGGTTGTAACCTTCCCTAAACTTCTTTTTATTTATTTAAATTATATAACATAAAAACAGGAATTCTCTTTACTTCAAAACTCGGAAGTTTTACAGATTGACTTTCATCTAATGATTTTTTTAAACTTCTAAAACTAATGTTTACCTTACTTAATGTTTCTTTTAGCGTATCAACTAACAAAATTTCACCATTTGATAATGTTATTTCATAAATACAATTCCTAAAAGAAGATAAAGGTTTATTAGTTTTTTTGTCTATAATACGTCCATCACTAAGATATTCAAATATAGCTTCAGCATTGATAATTTTATCAATTTCCTCTTCACTTAATCATACGACAGGTTTTGTATTATTAGACAATCTAAAGTTATTCATATTATAAGTTAATCCTAAAATTAATGATCTAATTTCTTCTATTTTATGTGAACCTCTATACACTGCATTACAGATTATTTTGAAACTTCAAAAATCTTTACCTTTTTACTAATGAAAACCATATTTTCAATAAAAGGAAGGAAATAATTATTTAAAATAAAAATATTCTTTATTGTAAATATAACTGTTGGTTTCCTAATCTAGGTTTTTGTTTATTTATTGAGATAGCCGAAGAATTTTTCAACTTAAAAGAGAATATTTATCAAATCCTAAATTATTTTCTAGAAATTCTTTAACTTTTAATAAAACAGGATATTGTTCCTCTGACAATTCAATAGAAAATACTGGCTCTATATCTGTTCTAGATATAAAGAAAGATCCATCTCCTTCTATAAACCCTAATAATCAATATTTAGTTATATTTATTTTTCCTTCTGTAATCTTCAGATGTTACTATACATTACCTGACGAAACTCAAAATATGAGTTCTGATTAATTCCTAAAGATATTGTTATATCTTTATAATATATTTAAGTCATAAGAAATATCTCAAAACTAGATAAAAAACAAGATACTAAAAAAGAAAATACCTTAGCAAGCAAAGGGAACCGATCGGACTTTGAAATCATATTAATGATGATATTATATTTAATCTAAATAAGAAAAGTCTCACTTTACCTCTATAAACGCATTCTACAATGTAGGATGCGATCAGAATTGAAATTCCCTCATTTTCTATCTTTAGTAATTTAAGACTTTCCATTAAATAGTCTCATGGCTATGTAACTGTACGTAAATATAATATTATTAGCGTAAAACTTTTTAACAACGCTCTAACATTTAAACCTTTATCTTTACCTAGATTAAGTTATAATCTATCTAGGTTAAGCATTTGCTTTTTTAACTTCTCCTTTCCTTACCGGTTATAGCTACTTCAATCCCTTTAGATCTTATAAGCTACCTCTTTAATGAAAAATTATTTTTATTTCATTACTGAAGATATGTTACCAAGTTCATATATTAACACAAATTTCGTAAGATTTAGGAAAGTAACTTTACTTCGGTGAAAATATGATTTCTCTAATAGATTAGTATGTCAAATCTATTATCTTCCACAATATATAAATATACCAGCACGAAGCGTCTTGGCTACTTTGGCTTTCGCTTTCCATGTCTTACTTACACTAGCTCCTGAAAGGAAAATAATTACCTTATTATTTTATCTCCTGGCATTATCATTTAAGATAGGCTACATTGTCCCTAGAGCTTCACACAAATTATTACTAATTTGCATGTCTAGGTAGTGTTAGATAGAGAAAATATCTAGTGGAATTGCACCACATTGTTAATATACGCTTCTTGTCGCACACATACTTCACTGCTGGTGTCAGAAACGGTCTAGTGATTCAATTCTGATCAACTAAGGGTTTTTATTACCGTGATGATAACTATCCACCGTACGTGGTTTTATTTTACTTACTTAATAAATAAAATATGGATTATCCTTCCCTTTATGATATCGTACTCATTACAGAATCCGACTGTACATTTGGACAGACATTTCAGCCTAACCCTGGTGAACCAGTCTGTAGCGACATTTACAACTGCCGACGGTCTTCTACGAGGACGTCATTAACCGTTTTCACCTAATTTTTCTATAAAACCTAGAAATTGTAATGGTTGTAACCTTCCCTAAACTTCTTTTTTATTTATTTAAATTATATAACATAAAAACAGGAATTCTCTTTACTTCAAAACTCGGAAGTTTTACAGATTGACTTTCATCTAATGATTTTTTAAACTTCTAAAACTAATGTTTACCTTACTTAATGTTTCTTTTAGCGTATCAACTAACAAAATTTCACCATTTGATAATGTTATTTCATAAATACAATTCCTAAAAGAAGATAAAGGTTTATTAGTTTTTTGTCTATAATACGTCCATCACTAAGATATTCAAATATAGCTTCAGCATTGATAATTTTATCACTTCCTCTTCACTTAATCATACGACAGGTTTTGTATTATTAGACAATCTAAAGTTATTCATATTATAAGTTAATCCTAAAATTAATGATCTAATTTCTTCTATTTTATGTGAACTCTATACACTGCATTACAGATTATTTTGAAACTTCAAAATCTTTACCTTTTTACTAATGAAAACCATATTTTCAATAAAAGGAAGGAAATAATTATTTAAAATAAAATATTCTTTATTGTAAATATAACTGTTGGTTTCCTAATCTAGGTTTTTGTTTATTTATTGAGATAGCCGAAGAATTTTTCAACTTAAAAGAGAATATTTATCAAATCCTAAATTATTTTCTAGAAATTCTTTAACTTTTAATAAAACAGGATATTGTTCCTCTGACAATTCAATAGAAAATACTGGCTCTATATCTGTTCTAGATATAAAGAAAGATCCATCTCCTTCTATAAACCCTAATAATCAATATTTAGTTATATTTATTTTTCCTTCGTAATCTTCAGATGTTACTATACAATTACCTGACGAAACTCAAAATATGAGTTCTGATTAATTCCTAAAGATATTGTTATATCTTTATAATATATTTAAGTCATAAGAAATATCTCAAAACTAGATAAAAACAAGATACTAAAGAAAATACCTTAGCAAGCAAAGGAACTGATCGGACTTTGAAATCATATTAATGATGATATTATATTTAATCTAAATAAGAAAAGTCTCACTTTACCTCTATAAACGCATTCTACAATGTAGGATGTGCGATCTTCAGAATTAGCCCTCATTTTCTATCTTTAGTAATTTAAGACTTTCCATTAAATAGTCTCATGGCTATGTAACTGTACGTAAATATAATATTATTAGCGTAAAACTTTTTTAACAACGCTCTAACATTTAAACCTTTATCTTTACCTAGATTGTTATAATTCTATCTAGGTTAAGCATTTGCTTTTTAACTTCTCCTTTCCCCTTACCGGTTATAGCTACTTCAATCCCTTTAGATCTTATAAGCTACTTTAATGAAAAATTATTTTATTTCATTACTGAAGATAAGGTTACCAAGTTCATATATTAACACAAATTTCGTAAGATTTAGGAAAGTAACTTACTTCGGTGAAAATATGATTTCTCTAATAGATTAGTATGTCAAATCTATTATCTTCCACAATATATAAATATACCAGCACGAAGCGTCTTGGCTACTTTGGCTTTCGCTTTCCATGTCTTACTTACACTAGCTCCT